>NW_022639076.1:110000-139640 GCF_010993605.1 Petromyzon marinus | reverse complement strand
TCACCACGTGCTCACCTCACTCACCACGTGCTCACTCACTCACTCACCACGTGCTCACTCACTCACCACGTGCTCACTCACTCACCACGTGCTCACTCACTCACCACGTGTGTACACTCACTCGCTCACCACGTGCTCACTCACTCACCACGTCACTCACTCACTCACCACGTGCTCACTCACTCACTCACCACCACGTGCTCACTCACTCACCACGTGCTCACTCACTCACCACGTGCACACTCACTCACCACGTGCTCACTCACCACGTGTTCACACTCACTCACCACGTGTTCACTCACTCACCACGTGCTCACTCGCTCACCACGTGCTCACTCACTCACCACGTGTGTACACTCACTCACTCAGTGCTCACTCACCACGTACTCACTCACTCACCACGTTCTCACACACTCACTCACCACGTGCTCACCACGTGCTCACTCACCACGTGCTCACTCATTCGTCACCTCACTCACCACGTGCTCACCCACCACTCACTCACCACGTGCTCACTCACTCACTCACCACGTGCTCACTCATTCGTCACCTCACTCACCACGTGCTCACCCACCACTCACTCACCACGTGCTCACTCACTCACCCCGTGCTCACTCACTCACCACGCACTCATACGCCACCTGACTCACCACGTGCTCACTCACTCACCACGCACTCACTCATTCGTCACCTCACTCACCATGTGCTCACTCACTCATCACGTGTGTACACTCACTCACTCACCACGTGCTCACTCACACTCACTCACCACGTGCTCACTCATTCGCCACCTCACTCACCACGTGCTCACACTCACTCACCACGTGCTCACTCACTCACCACGTGCTCACTCACCACGTGTTCACACTCACTCACCACGTGTTCACTCACTCACCACGTGCTCACTCACTCACTCACCACGTGCTCACTCACTCATTCACCACGTGCTCACTCACTCACCACGTGCTCACTCACTCACCACGTGTGTACACTCACTCGCTCACCACGTGCTCAATCACTCACCACGTCACTCACTCACTCACCACGTGCTCACTCACTCACTCACCACCACGTGCTCACTCACTCACCACGTGCACACTCACTCACCACGTGCTCACTCACTCACCACGTGCTCACTCACTCACTCACCACCACGTGCTCACTCACTCACCACGTGCTCACTCACTCACCACGTGCACACTCACTCACCACGTGCTCACTCACTCACCACGTGCTCACACTCACTCACCACGTGTTCACACTCACTCACCACTCACTCACTCACCACTCACTAACCACTCACTCACTCACTCACCACGTGCTCACTCACTCACCACGTCACTCACTCACTCGCCACGTGCTCACTCACTCACCACGTCACTCACTCACTCACCACGTGCTCACACTCACTCACCACGTGCACACACTCACTCACCACGTGCTCACTCACTCACCACGTGTTTACACTCACTCACTCACCACTCGCTCGCCACGTCACTCACTCACTCACCACGTGCTCACTCACCACGTGCTCACTCACCACTCACTACGTGCTCACTCACCACGTGCTCACTCACCACTCACCACGTGCTCACTCACCACTCACCACGTGCTCACTCACTCAGTGCTCACGTGCTCACTCACTCAGTGCTCACTCACTCACCACGTGCTCACTCACTCACTCGCCACGTGCTCACTCACTCACCACGTCACTCACTCACTCACTCGCCACGTGCTCACTCACTCGCCACGTGCTCACTCACTCACCACGTGCTCACTCACTCGCCACGTGCTCACTCACTCGCCACGTGCTCACTCACTTACTCACCACGCGCTCACTCACTCACCACGCGCTCACTCACTCACCATGTGTTCACTCACTCACTCAACACGCGCTCACTCACTCACTCACCACGTCACTCACTCACTCACTCGCCACGTGCTTACTCACTCACTCACCACGTCACTCACTCACTCACCACGTGTTTACACTCACTCACTCACTCACCACGTGTGTACACTCACTCACTCAGTGCTCACTCACTCACCACGTACTCACTCACTCACCACGTTCTCACACACTCACTCACCACGTGCTCACCCACCACTCACTCACCACGTGCTCACTCACTCACCACGTGCTCACTCATTCGTCACCTCACTCACCACGTGCTCACCCACCACTCACTCACCACGTGCTCACTCACTCACGACGTGCTCACTCATTCGTCACCTCACTCACCACGTGCTCACCCACCACTCACTCACCACGTGCTCACTCACTCACCCCGTGCTCACTCACTCACCACGCACTCATACGCCACCTGACTCACCACGTGCTCACTCACTCACCACGCACTCATTCATTCGTCACCTCACTCACCACGTGCTCACTCACTCATCACGTGTGTACACTCACTCACTCACCACGTGCTCACTCACTCACACTCACTCACTCACCACGTGCTCACTCATTCGCCACCTCACTCACCACGTGCTCACACTCACTCACCACGTGCTCACTCACTCACCACGTGCTCACTCACTCACCACGTGCTCACTCACTCACCACGTGCTCACTCACCACGTGTTCACACTCACCACGTGCTCACTCACTCACCACGTGCTCACTCACTCACCACGTGCTCACTCACTCACTCACCACGTGCTCACTCACTCACCACGTGCTCACTCACTCACCACGTGCTCACTCACTCACCACGTGTGTACACTCACTCGCTCACCACGTGCTCACTCACTCACCACGTCACTCACTCACTCACCACGTGCTCACTCACTCACTCACCACCACGTGCTCACTCACTCACCACGTGCTCACTCACTCACCACGTGCACACTCACTCACCACGTGCTCACTCACTCACCACGTGCTCACACTCACTCACCACTCACTCACTAACCACTCACTCACTCACCCACAACGTGCTCACTCACTCACCACGTCACTCACTCACTCGCCACGTGCTCACTCACTCACCACGTCACTCACTCACTCACCACGTGCTCACTCACTCACCACGTGTTTACACTCACTCACTCACCACTCGCTCGCCACGTCACTCACTCACTCACTCACCACGTGCTCACTCACCACGTGCTCACTCACCACTCACTACGTGCTCACTCACCACGTGCTCACTCACCACTCACCACGTGCTCACTCACTCAGTGCTCACTCACTCACCACGTGCTCACTCACTCACCACGTGCTCACTCACTCACTCGCCACGTGCTCACTCACTCACCACGTCACTCACTCACTCACTCGCCACGTGCTCACTCACTCGCCACGTGCTCACTCACTCGCCACGTGCTCACTCACTTACTCACCACGCGCTCACTCACTCACCACGCGCTCACTCACTCACCACGTGTTCACTCACTCAACACGCGCTCACTCACTCACTCACCACGTCACTCACTCACTCACTCGCCACGTGCTTACTCACTCACTCACCACGTCACTCACTCACTCACCACGTGTTTACACTCACTCACTCACTCACCACGTGTGTACACTCACTCACTCAGTGCTCACTCACCACGTACTCACTCACTCACCACGTTCTCACACACTCACTCACCACGTGCTCACCCACCACTCACTCACCACGTGCTCACTCACTCACCACGTGCTCACCCACCACTCACTCACCACGTGCTCACTCACTCACCACGTGCTCACTCATTCGTCACCTCACTCACCACGTGCTCACCCACCACTCACTCACCACGTGCTCACTCACTCACTCACCACGTGCTCACTCATTCGTCACCACACTCACCACGTGCTCACCCACCACTCACTCACCACGTGCTCACTCACTCACCCCGTGCTCACTCACTCACCACGCACTCATACGCCACCTGACTCACCACGTGCTCACTCACTCACCACGCACTCACTCATTCGTCACCTCACTCACCACGTGCTCACTCACTCATCACGTGTGTACACTCACTCACTCACCACGTGCTCACTCACTCACCACGTCACTCACTCACTCACTCGCCACGTGCTCACTCACTCGCCACGTGCTCACTCACTCACCACGTGCTCACTCACTCACCACGTACTCACTCACTCACCACGTGCTCACTCACCACGTGTTCACACTCACTCACAACGTGTTCACTCACTCACCACGTGCTCACTCACTCACCACGTGCTCACTCACTCACTCACCACGTGCTCACTCACTCACCACGTGCTCACTCACTCACCACGTGCTCACTCACTCACCACGTGTGTACACTCACTCGCTCACCACGTGCTCACTCACTCACCACGTCACTCACTCACTCACCACGTGCTCACTCACTCACTCACCACCACGTGCTCACTCACTCACCACGTGCTCACTCACTCACCACGTGCACACTCACTCACCACGTGCTCACTCACCACGTGTTCACACTCACTCACCACGTGTTCACTCACTCACCACGTGCTCACTCGCTCACCACGTGCTCACTCACTCACCACGTGCTCACTCACTCACTCACCACCACGTGCTCACTCACTCACCACGTGCTCACTCACTCACCACGTGCACACTCACTCACCACGTGCTCACTCACTCACCACGTGCTCACTCACTCACTCACCACCACGTGCTCACTCACTCACCACGTGCTCACTCACTCACCACGTGCTCACACTCACTCACCACGTGTTCACACTCACTCACCACTCACTCACTAACCACTCACTCACTCACTCACCACGTGCTCACTCACTCACCACGTCACTCACTCACTCACCACGTGCTCACTCACTCGCCACGTGCTCACTCACTCACCACGCGCTCACTCACTCACCACGTGTTCACTCACTCACTCAACACGCGCTCACTCACTCACTCACCACGTCACTCACTCACTCGCCACGTGCTTACTCACTCACTCACCACGTCACTCACTCACTCACCACGTGTTTACACTCACTCACTCACTCACCACGTGTGTACACTCACTCACTCAGTGCTCACTCACTCACCACGTACTCACTCACTCACCACGTTCTCACACACTCACTCACCACGTGCTCACCCACCACTCACTCACCACGTGCTCACTCACTCACCACGTGCTCACCCACCACTCACTCACCACGTGCTCACTCACTCACCACGTCCTCACTCATTCGACACCTCACTCACCACGTGCTCACCCACCACTCACTCACCACGTGCTCACTCACTCACTCACCACGTGCTCACTCATTCGTCACCTCACTCACCACGTGCTCACCCACCACTCACTCACCACGTGCTCACTCACTCACCACGTGCTCACTCACTCACCCCGTGCTCACTCACTCACCACGCACTCATACGCCACCTGACTCACCACGTGCTCACTCACTCACCACGCACTCACTCATTCGTCACCTCACTCACCACGTGCTCACTCACTCATCACGTGTGTACACTCACTCACTTACCACGTGCTCACTCACTCACACTCACTCACTCACCACGTGCTCACTCATTCGCCACCTCACTCACCACGTGCTCACACTCACTCACCACGTGCTCACTCACTCACCACGTGCTCACTCACTCACCACGTGCTCACTCACCACGTGTTCTCACTCACTCACCACGTGCTCACTCACTCACCACGTGCTCACTCACCACGTGTTCACACTCACTCACCACGTGTTCATTCACTCACCACGTGCTCACTCACTCACCACGTGCTCACTCACTCACCACGTGCTCACTCACTCACCACGTGCTCACTCACTCACCACGTGCTCACTCACTCACCACGTGCTCACTCACTCACCACGTGTGTACACTCACTCACCACGTGTGTACACTCACTCGCTCACCACGTGCTCACTCACTCACCACGTCACTCACTCACTCACCACGTGCTCACTCACTCACTCACCACCACGTGCTCACTCACTCACCACATGCACACTCACTCACCACGTGCTCACTCGCTCACCACGTGCTCACTCACTCACCACGTCACTCACTCACTCACCACGTCACTCACTCACTCACCACGTGCTCACTCACTCACCACGTGTTTACACTCACTCACTCACCACTCGCTCGCCACGTCACTCACTCACCACGTGCTCACTCACCACGTGCTCACTCACCACTCACTACGTGCTCACTCACCACGTGCTCACTCACCACTCACCACGTGCTCACTCACTCAGTGCTCACTCACTCACCACGTGCTCACTCACTCACTCGCCACGTGCTCACTCACTCACCACGTCACTCACTCACTCACTCGCCACGTGCTCACTCACTCGCCACGTGCTCACTCACTCACCACGTGCTCACTCACTCGCCACGTGCTCACTCACTCGCCACGTGCTCACTCACTTACTCACCACGCGCTCACTCACTCACCACGCGCTCACTCACTCACCACGTGTTCACTCACTCAACACGCGCTCACTCACTCACTCACCACGTCACTCACTCACTCGCCACGTGCTTACTCACTCACTCACCACGTCACTCACTCACTCACCACGTGTTTACACTCACTCACTCACTCACCACGTGTGTACACTCACTCACTCAGTGCTCACTCACCACGTACTCACTCACTCACCACGTTCTCACACACTCACTCACCACGTGCTCACCCACCACTCACTCACCACGTGCTCACTCACTCACCACGTGCTCCCTCATTCGTCACCTCACTCACCACGTGCTCACCCACCACTCACTCACCACGTGCTCACTCACTCACTCACCACGTGCTCACTCATTCGTCACCTCACTCACCACGTGCTCACCCACCACTCACTCACCACGTGCTCACTCACTCACCCCGTGCTCACTCACTCACCACGCACTCATACGCCACCTGACTCACCACGTGCTCACTCACTCACCACGCACTCACTCATTCGTCACCTCACTCACCACGTGCTCACTCACTCATCACGTGTGTACACTCACTCACTCACCACGTGCTCACTCACTCACCACGTCACTCACTCACTCACTCGCCACGTGCTCACTCACTCGCCACGTGCTCACTCACTCACCACGTGCTCACTCACTCACCACGTGCTCACTCACCACGTGTTCACACTCACTCACCACGTGTTCACTCACTCACCACGTGCTCACTCACTCACCACGTGCTCACTCACTCACTCACCACGTGCTCACTCACTCACCACGTGCTCACTCACTCACCACGTGCTCACTCACTCACCACGTGTGTACACTCACTCGCTCACCACGTGCTCACTCACTCACCACGTCACTCACTCACTCACCACGTGCTCACTCACTCACTCACCACCACGTGCTCACTCACTCACCACGTGCTCACTCACTCACCACGTGCACACTCACTCACCACGTGCTCACTCACCACGTGTTCACACTCACTCACCACGTGTTCACTCACTCACCACGTGCTCACTCACTCACCACGTCACTCACTCACTCACCACGTGCTCACTCACTCACTCACTCACCACCACGTGCTCACTCACTCACTCACCACCACGTGCTCACTCACTCACCACGTGCTCACTCACTCACCACGTGCACACTCACTCACCACGTGCTCACTCACTCACCACGTGCTCACTCACTCACTCACCACCACGTGCTCACTCACTCACTCACCACCACGTGCTCACTCACTCACCACGTGCTCACTCACTCACCACGTGCACACTCACTCACCACGTGCTCACTCACTCACCACGTGCTCACTCACTCACTCACCACGTGCTCACTCACTCACCACGTGCTCACTCACTCACCACGTGCTCACACTCACTCACCACGTGTTCACACTCACTCACCACTCACTCACTAACCACTCACTCACTCACTCACCACGTGTTCACTCACTCACTCAACACGCGCTCACTCACTCACTCACCACGTCACTCACTCACTCGCCACGTGCTTACTCACTCACTCACCACGTCACTCACTCACTCACCACGTGTTTACACTCACTCACTCACTCACCACGTGTGTACACTCACTCACTCAGTGCTCACTCACTCACCACGTACTCACTCACTCACCACGTTCTCACACACTCACTCACCACGTGCTCACCCACCACTCACTCACCACGTGCTCACTCACTCACCACGTGCTCACCCACCACTCACTCACCACGTGCTCACTCACTCACCACGTGCTCACTCATTCGTCACCTCACTCACCACGTGCTCACCCACCACTCACTCACCACGTGCTCACTCACTCACTCACCACGTGCTCACTCATTCGTCACCTCACTCACCACGTGCTCACCCACCACTCACTCACCACGTGCTCACTCACTCACCACGTGCTCACTCACTCACCCCGTGCTCACTCACTCACCACGCACTCATACGCCACCTGACTCACCACGTGCTCACTCACTCACCACGCACTCACTCATTCGTCACCTCACTCACCACGTGCTCACTCACTCATCACGTGTGTACACTCACTCACTTACCACGTGCTCACTCACTCACACTCACTCACTCACCACGTGCTCACTCATTCGCCACCTCACTCACCACGTGCTCACACTCACTCACCACGTGCTCACTCACTCACCACGTGCTCACTCACTCACCACGTGCTCACTCACCACGGGTTCTCACTCACTCACCACGTGCTCACTCACTCACCACGTGCTCACTCACCACGTGTTCACACTCACTCACCACGTGTTCACTCACTCACCACGTGCTCACTCACTCACCACGTGCTCACTCACTCACCACGTGCTCACTCACTCACCACGTGCTCACTCACTCACCACGTGCACACTCACTCACCACGTGCTCACTCACTCACCACGTGCTCACTCACTCACTCACCACCACGTGCTCACTCACTCACCACGTGCTCACTCACTCACCACGTGCTCACACTCACTCACCACGTGTTCACACTCACTCACCACTCACTCACTAACCACTCACTCACTCACTCACCACGTGTTCACTCACTCACTCAACACGCGCTCACTCACTCACTCACCACGTCACTCACTCACTCGCCACGTGCTTACTCACTCACTCACCACGTCACTCACTCACTCACCACGTGTTTACACTCACTCACTCACCACGTGTGTACACTCACTCACTCAGTGCTCACTCACTCACCACGTACTCACTCACTCACCACGTTCTCACACACTCACTCACCACGTGCTCACCCACCACTCACTCACCACGTGCTCACTCACTCACCACGTGCTCACCCACCACTCACTCACCACGTGCTCACTCACTCACCACGTGCTCACTCATTCGTCACCTCACTCACCACGTGCTCACCCACCACTCACTCACCACGTGCTCACTCACTCACTCACCACGTGCTCACTCATTCGTCACCTCACTCACCACGTGCTCACCCACCACTCACTCACCACGTGCTCACTCACTCACCACGTGCTCACTCACTCACCCCGTGCTCACTCACTCACCACGCACTCATACGCCACCTGACTCACCACGTGCTCACTCACTCACCACGCACTCACTCATTCGTCACCTCACTCACCACGTGCTCACTCACTCATCACGTGTGTACACTCACTCACTTACCACGTGCTCACTCACTCACACTCACTCACTCACCACGTGCTCACTCATTCGCCACCTCACTCACCACGTGCTCACACTCACTCACCACGTGCTCACTCACTCACCACGTGCTCACTCACTCACCACGTGCTCACTCACCACGTGTTCTCACTCACTCACCACGTGCTCACTCACTCACCACGTGCTCACTCACCACGTGTTCACACTCACTCACCACGTGTTCACTCACTCACCACGTGCTCACTCACTCACCACGTGCTCACTCACTCACCACGTGCTCACTCACTCACCACGTGCTCACTCACTCACCACGTGCTCACTCACTCACCACGTGTGTACACTCACTCACCACGTGTGTACACTCACTCGCTCACCACGTGCTCACTCACTCACCACGTCACTCACTCACTCACCACGTGCTCACTCACTCACTCACCACCACGTGCTCACTCACTCACCACGTGCACACTCACTCACCACGTGCTCACTCGCTCACCACGTGCTCACTCACTCACCACGTCACTCACTCACTCACCACGTGCTCACACTCACTCACCACTCACTCACTAACCACTCACTCACTCACCCACCACGTGCTCACTCACTCACCACGTCACTCACTCACTCGCCACGTGCTCACTCACTCACCACGTCACTCACTCACTCACCACGTCACTCACTCACTCACCACGTGCTCACTCACTCACCACGTGTTTACACTCACTCACTCACCACTCGCTCGCCACGTCACTCACTCACTCACTCACCACGTGCTCACTCACCACGTGCTCACTCACCACTCACTACGTGCTCACTCCCCACGTGCTCACTCACCACTCACCACGTGCTCACTCACTCAGTGCTCACTCACTCACCACGTGCTCACTCACTCACTCGCCACGTGCTCACTCACTCACCAGCCACGTGCTCACTCACTCACCACGTCACTCACTCACTCACTCGCCACGTGCTCACTCACTCGCCACGTGCTCACTCACTCACCACGTGCTCACTCACTCGCCACGTGCTCACTCACTCGCCACGTGCTCACTCACTTACTCACCACGCGCTCACTCACTCACCACGCGCTCACTCACTCACCACGTGTTCACTCACTCAACACGCGCTCACTCACTCACTCACCACGTCACTCACTCACTCACTCGCCACGTGCTTACTCACTCACTCACCACGTCACTCACTCACTCACCACGTGTTTACACTCACTCACTCACTCACCACGTGTGTACACTCACTCACTCAGTGCTCACTCACCACGTACTCACTCACTCACCACGTTCTCACACACTCACTCACCACGTGCTCACCCACCACTCACTCACCACGTGCTCACTCACTCACCACGTGCTCACTCATTCGTCACCTCACTCACCACGTGCTCACCCACCACTCACTCACCACGTGCTCACTCACTCACTCACCACGTGCTCACTCATTCGTCACCTCACTCACCACGTGCTCACCCACCACTCACTCACCACGTGCTCACTCACTCACCCCGTGCTCACTCACTCACCACGCACTCATACGCCACCTGACTCACCACGTGCTCACTCACTCACCACGCACTCACTCATTCGTCACCTCACTCACCACGTGCTCACTCACTCATCACGTGTGTACACTCACTCACTCACCACGTGCTCACTCACTCACCACGTCACTCACTCACTCACTCGCCACGTGCTCACTCACTCGCCACGTGCTCACTCACTCACCACGTGCTCACTCACTCACCACGTGCTCACTCACCACGTGTTCACACTCACTCACCACGTGTTCACTCACTCACCACGTGCTCACTCACTCACCACGTGCTCACTCACTCACTCACCACGTGCTCACTCACTCACTCACCACGTGCTCACTCACTCACCACGTGCTCACTCACTCACCACGTGCTCACTCACTCACCACGTGTGTACACTCACTCGCTCACCACGTGCTCACTCACTCACCACGTCACTCACTCACTCACCACGTGCTCACTCACTCACTCACCACCACGTGCTCACTCACTCACCACGTGCTCACTCACTCACCACGTGCACACTCACTCACCACGTGCTCACTCACCACGTGTTCACACTCACTCACCACGTGCTCACTCACTCACCACGTCACTCACTCACTCACCACGTGCTCACTCACTCACTCACCACCACGTGCTCACTCACTCACTCACCACCACGTGCTCACTCACTCACCACGTGCTCACTCACTCACCACGTGCACACTCACTCACCACGTGCACACTCACTCACCACGTGCTCACTCACTCACCACGTGCTCACTCACTCACTCACCACCACGTGCTCACTCACTCACTCACCACCACGTGCTCACTCACTCACCACGTGCTCACTCACTCACCACGTGCACACTCACTCACCACGTGCTCACTCACTCACCACGTGCTCACTCACTCACCACGTGCTCACTCACTCACTCACCACCACGTGCTCACTCACTCACCACGTGCTCACTCACTCACCACGTGCTCACACTCACTCACCACTCACTCACTAACCACTCACTCACTCACTCACCACGTGTTCACTCACTCACTCACTCAACACGCGCTCACTCACTCACTCACCACGTCACTCACTCACTCGGCACGTGCTTACTCACTCACTCACCACGTCACTCACTCACTCACCACGTGTTTACACTCACTCACTCACTCACCACGTGTGTACACTCACTCACTCAGTGCTCACTCACTCACCACGTACTCACTCACTCACCACGTTCTCACACACTCACTCACCACGTGCTCACCCACCACTCACTCACCACGTGCTCACTCACTCACCACGTGCTCACCCACCACTCACTCACCACGTGCTCACTCACTCACCACGTGCTCACTCATTCGTCACCTCACTCACCACGTGCTCACCCACCACTCACTCACCACGTGCTCACTCACTCACTCACCACGTGCTCACTCATTCGTCACCTCACTCACCACGTGCTCACCCACCACTCACTCACCACGTGCTCACTCACTCACCACGTGCTCACTCACTCACCCCGTGCTCACTCACTCACCACGCACTCATACGCCACCTGACTCACCACGTGCTCACTCACTCACCACGCACTCACTCATTCGTCACCTCACTCACCACGTGCTCACTCACTCATCACGTGTGTACACTCACTCACTTACCACGTGCTCACTCACTCACACTCACTCACTCACCACGTGCTCACTCATTCGCCACCTCACTCACCACGTGCTCACACTCACTCACCACGTGCTCACTCACTCACCACGTGCTCACTCACTCACCACGTGCTCACTCACCACGTGTTCTCACTCACTCACCACGTGCTCACTCACTCACCACGTGCTCACTCACCACGTGTTCACACTCACTCACCACGTGTTCACTCACTCACCACGTGCTCACTCACTCACCACGTGCTCACTCACTCACCACGTGCTCACTCACTCACCACGTGCTCACTCACTCACCACGTGCTCACTCACTCACCACGTGCTCACTCACTCACCACGTGTGTACACTCACTCACCACGTGTGTACACTCACTCGCTCACCACGTGCTCACTCACTCACCACGTCACTCACTCACTCACCACGTGCTCACTCACTCACTCACCACCACGTGCTCACTCACTCACCACGTGCACACTCACTCACCACGTGCACACTCACTCACCACGTGCTCACTCGCTCACCACGTGCTCACTCACTCACCACGTCACTCACTCACTCACCACGTGCTCACTCACTCACTCACCACCACGTGCTCACTCACTCACCACGTGCTCACTCACTCACCACGTGCTCACTCACTCACCACGTGCACACTCACTCACCACGTGCTCACTCACCACGTGCTCACTCACCACTCACTACGTGCTCACTCACCACGTGCTCACTCACCACTCACCACGTGCTCACTCACTCAGTGCTCACTCACTCACCACGTGCTCACTCACTCACTCGCCACGTGCTCACTCACTCACCACGTGCTCACTCACTCACTCAGTGCTCACTCACTCACCACGTGCTCACTCACCACGTGCTCACTCGCCACGTGCTCACTCACCACGTGCTCACTCACTCACCACGTGCTCACTCACTCACTCGCCACGTGCTCACTCACTCACTCACCACGTGCTCACTCACTCACCACGTGTTTACACTCACTCACTCACCACTCGCTCGCCACGTCACTCACTCACTACGTGCTCACTCACCACGTGCTCACTCACCACTCACCACGTGCTCACTCACCACGTGCTCACTCACCACTCACCACGTACTCACTCACTCACCACGTGTTTACACTCACTCACTCAGTGCTCACTCACTCACCACGTACTCACTCACTCACCACGTGCTCACTCACCACTCACCACGTGCTCACTCACCACGTGCTCACTCACCACTCACCACGTACTCACTCACTCACTCACCACGTGTTTACACTCACCACGTGCTCACACACTCACTCACCACGTGCTCACTCACTCACTCACCACGTGCTCACCCACCACTCACTCACCACGTGCTCACACTCACTCACCACGTGCTCACACTCACTCACTCACCACGTGTGTACACTCACTCACTCACCACCTGCTCACTCACCACGTGCTCACTCACTCACTCACCACGTGCTCACACTCACTCACCACGTGTGTACACTCACTCACTCACCACGTGCTCACTCACTCACCACGTCACTCACTCACTCACTCGCCACGTGCTCACTCACTCGCCACGTGCTCACTCACTCACCACGTGCTCACTCACTCGCCACGTGCTCACTCACTCGCCACGTGCTCACTCACTTACTCACCACGCGCTCACTCACTCACCACGCGCTCACTCACTCACCACGTGTTCACTCACTCACTCAACACGCGCTCACTCACTCACTACGTCACTCACTCACTCACCACGTCACTCACTCACTCACTCGCCATGTGCTTACTCACTCACTCACCACGTCACTCACTCACTCACCACGTGTTTACACTCACTCACTCACTCACCACGTGTGTACACTCACTCACTCAGTGCTCACTCACTCACCACGTACTCACTCACTCACCACGTTCTCACACACTCACTCACCACGTGCTCACCCACCACTCACTCACCACGTGCTCACTCACTCACTCACCACGTGCTCACTCATTTGTCACCTCACTCACCACGTGCTCACCCACCACTCACTCACCACGTGCTCACTCACTCACCCCGTGCTCACTCACTCACCACGCACTCATACGCCACCTGACTCACCACGTGCTCACTCACTCACACTCACTCACCACGTGCTCACTCATTCGCCACCTCACTCACCACGTGCTCACACTCACTCACCACGTGCTCACTCACTCGCCACGTGCTCACTCACTCACCACGTGCTCACTCACCACGTGTTCACACTCACTCACCACGTGTTCACACTCACTCACCACGTGTTCACTCACTCACCACGTGCTCACTCACTCACCACGTGCTCACTCACTCACTCACCACGTGCTCACTCACTCACCACGTGCTCACTCACTCACCACGTGTGTACACTCACTCGCTCACCACGTGCTCACTCACTCACCACGTCACTCACTCACTCACCACGTCACTCACTCACTCACCACGTGCTCACTCACTCACTCACCACCACGTGCTCACTCACCACGTGCTCACTCACTCACCACGTGCTCACTCACTCACCACGTGTTCACACTCACTCACCACGTGTTCACTCACTCACCACGTGCTCACTCACTCACCACGTGCTCACTCACTCACCACGTGCTCACTCACCACTCACTCACTCACTCCCCACGTGCTCACTCACTCACCACGTCACTCACTCACTCACCACGTGCTCACTCACTCACCACGTGTTTACACTCACTCACTCACCACTCGCTCGCCACGTCACTCACTCACTCACCACGTGCTCACTCACTCACCACGTGCTCACTCACTCACTCGCCACGTGCTCACTCACTCACTCGCCACGTGCTCACTCACTCACTCACCACGTGCTCACTCACTTACCACGTGCTCACTCACTCACACTCACTCACTCACCACGTGCTCACTCATTCGCCACCTCACTCACCACGTGCTCACACTCACTCACCACGTGCTCACTCACTCACCACGTGCTCACTCACTCACTCGCCACGTGCTCACTCACTCGCTCACTCACTCGCTCACCCCGCCGCTCACCCCGCCACTCGCCCCGCCGCTCACCCCGCCGCTCACCGTGTGCGTGGGGTAGAAGGCGCGGTAGCCCCCGTGCAGCACGTACAGCTCAGGGTAGTGCAGGCGTGGGTAGGGGTTCCCGTTCCGGTCAGACGACCTCACAAAGCGGCACCTAGCGGGACCGCACGTGCAG
Source organism: Petromyzon marinus (assembly GCF_010993605.1). NCBI lineage: Eukaryota > Metazoa > Chordata > Hyperoartia > Petromyzontiformes > Petromyzontidae > Petromyzon > Petromyzon marinus. The sequence continues at coordinate 123,613 of NW_022639076.1, read as the reverse complement.
AGCTCACCACCACCACCGCCACCGCCGCTCACCGCTCACCACAGCCACCGCCGCTCACCACCGCCATCGCCGCTCACCACCACCACCACCACCTCAACTGACTGACTATTGCTCACCACCACCGCCGCTCACCACCACCACCAGAACTGACTTGCCCATCACCACGGCCACTGACCACTACCATCACAGCCGCTCACCACCCCCACCGCTCATCACCACCACCACCACCACCACTCATCACCACCACCACCACAACTGACTGACTGTTGCTCACCACCGCCACCGCCGCTCACCACCACCACCACCACCACGACCGACTGTTGCTCACCACCACTGCCGCTGACTACTACCACCACCGCCACTGCCGCTCACCACCCCCGCCGCTCACCACCCCCACCGCTCACCACCACCACCACCCTTGTCCTGTGTGTGTGTGTCTCGGTCTCTGCGTCTCTTCCACCGCATGGCCCCGGCTCAGCCTCTGGCACTGATTGTCGTGCCCGGCACGGCCCCCACCCCCTTCCGCCCCCCCCACCAAGGCACTCGCCCGCCACGTGCAGGCAACGGCCGAGAGGGGGGGGGGTGGGTGCCAAGGGGGTCGCGTGTCCGGGCACTCGGCCCCCACGATCTGGCCGAGGTCCGTACCCCTGCGCCGCTCATCATCGCCGGGGCCACGGGAATCCCTCCCTCCCTCTCTCTCTCTCAGGGGGTTCACGGTGATCGTGTGGGAGACGCTGAGACCCTGGGGTCAGGGTTCAAGCCCTGGGTCTGGGTGTCTCTCTCTCTCTCAGGGGGTTCACGGTGGCCGTGTGGGAGACGCTGAGACCCTGGGGTCAGGGTTCAAGCCCTGGGTCTGGGTGTCTCTCTCTCAGGGGGTTCACAGTGGCCGTGTGGGAGACACTGAGACCCTGGGGTCAGGGTTCAAGCCCTGGGTCTGGGTGTCTCTCTCAATCTCTCAGGGGGTTCACGGTGGCCGTGTGGGAGATGCTGAGACCCTGGGGTCAGGGTTCAAGCCCTGGGTCTGGGTGTCTCTCTCTCTCTCAGGGGGTTCACAGTGGCCGTGTGGGAGACGCTGAGACCCCTGGGGTTCAGGGTTCAAGCCCTGGGGTCTGGGTGTCTCTCTCTCTCTCTCAATCTCTCTCTCAGGGGGTTTCGCGGTGGCCGCGCCGGTGACACAGACAGCCCTGGACTGGACGAGTGGGTGAGCGGCCGAGCTGCCGTGCGGGCGACTCACATGCGGGGCCCCCTCTCGGAGGAGAACTCGCAGTGGAAGACGAGGACGACTCGCTTGCGGGGCTCCGAGGGGTGCAGTGGGCTCACGAGCAGCTGGCTCAGAGCATCGCCCTCCGTCACCACGTTCACCGCTCCCTACACGCACACACACGCAGATACACAAAGATACACAAAGATACCACCACCCCCCGCCGTATAGCCTGAACAGACTGTAGGGGCAAGTGCTGTTTAAACGGCACACGAGGGGGGGTGGGGTGGCCAGCGCCACGCCCGACCGCCTTTGTCTCCCCAGAGCTAGCGATGTTTACTGCTACACACCGCACCAGGTGATCGTCTGAGGCCGAGTCGACCTAGGGGAGGGCCCGGGACCGGTTCAGATCATCGGCACCGTGGTGGTGTTGGCCGTGAGCGGGAACCAAAATCGGGGGCGCCAGGTTCGTAGCGCTAACCACTGTAACCAACGCTCCCCACACACACTGATACACACTGACACACACACACTGAGACACACACACACTGAGACACACACACAGTGAGACACACACACACACAGTGAGACACACACACACAGTGACACACGCACACAGTGACACACACACACAGTGACACACACGCACACAGTGAGACACACACACACAGTGAGACACACACACACACAGTGACACACACACAGTGACACACACGCACACATTGACACACACACAGTGAGACACACACACACAGTGACACACACACAGTGACACACACGCACACATTGACACACACACACAGTGAGACACACACACACAGGGAGACACACACACACAGGGAGACACACACACACAGTGAGACACACACACACAGTGAGACACACACACACAGTGACACACACACGCACACAGTGACACACACACACAGTGAGACACACACACACAGTGAGACACACACACAGTGACACACACACAGGGACACACACAACAACCGCCATTCACCACTAAGTGGCGGTGACGTCACCACGACGCTTGTGCCAGGCTATGTGCACCCTGAGGCCACGTGAAGTGTCGAACGCCCGCTGGCAGGAGGTCACGGGGCAGACCCAGGTGCCACGGGTCGACTGACTGAGATGACTGGCTGATGCACCACCTGTGCCCCCTACTGTGGCAACCCGCTGTGCTTTAGCCACCCGCGCTCCGCTCGTTGTTGTGAGCGTCGCTCCTCCGCCCTCCATTGTTGTTGGAGGGCGACTGCCTCCAACTGCCCAGTAGCAGCGTCCTTCACGAGCCTCCTCCACAGAGGCCGATCTTGACACCGCTGGTACCGGTGATCGGCAAGTCCACTCAGCTCCACGTCCTCCTGTACCACATCACTCCATCTCTTCTCTAGCCCGTGCCGCACCCGTTTAGCCCCCTCAATCCGGCCGAACAAAAGCTGTTTAGAGGCATGCGGTGGCTGGGCATGCGGGCTACATGACCCAGCCAGGTAGACACACACAGACACACACAGACACACACAGGTAGACACACACAGACACAGGTAGACACACACAGGTAGACACACACAGACACAGGTAGACACACACAGACAGACACACACAGACACACACAGGTAGACACACACAGACAGACACACAAAGACACACAGACACACACAGACACACACACAGGTAGACACACACAGACACACACAGGTAGACACACACAGGTAGACACACACAGACACAGGTAGACACACACAGACACACACAGGTAGACACACACAGGTAGACACACACAGGTAGACACACACAGGTAGACACACACAGGTAGACACACACAGGTAGACACACACAGGTAGACACACACAGGTAGACACACACACAGACACACGCAGACACACACAGGTAGACACACACACAGACACACACAGACACACACAGGTAGACACACACACAGACACACACAGGTAGACACACACAGACACACACACACACACAGACACACACAGACACACACACGCACACACCTTGATGTGGCCCCCATGGAACTCGTAGGGGTAGCGACAGTCGATGACGAGGAAGCGTTCAACGGCGTCGCTGAACTCCCCCGTCAGCAACAGGCTCAGCTGATGGCACACGCACAGACACGCACACAATGACACAGGCACAGACACACACACAATGACACAGACAGACACAGACACACAATGACACAGACACACACACACACAATGACACAGACAGACACAGACAATGACACAGACAGACACACACACAATGACACAGACAGACACACACACAATGACACAGACAGACACACACACACAATGACACAGACACACACAAAGACACAGGCACAGACAGACACACACAAAGACACAGGCACAGACAGACACACACAAAGACACAGGCACAGACACACACAATGACACAGACAGACACACACAATGACACAGACAGACACACACACACAATGAGACAGACACACACACAATGACACAGACACACACACAATGACACAGACAGACACACACACAATGACACAGACAGACACACACACAATGACACAGACCCAAGCAAAGACACAGACGCACACACAAAGAAACACACACCAAAACACACACACACAACGTGTGTTTTTATCTCTCGGTGTGGGGGCTGGGAGGGGGTGTGTGTGTGTATGTGTGGGGTGTGTGTGTGTGGGGTGTGTGTGGTGTGTGTGGTGTGTGTGTGGTGTGTCTGTGTGTGGGGTGTGTGTGGTGTGTATGGTGTGTCTGTGTGTGGGGTGTGTGTGGTGTGTGTGTGTGGTGTGTGTGTGGTGTGTGTGTGTGGTGGGTGTGTGGGGTGTGTGTGTGTGGTGTGTATGGTGTGTTTGTGTGTGTGTTGTGTCTCTGTGGTGTGTGTGGTGTGTCTGTGTGTGTGTGGTGTGTCTGTGTGTGTGTGGTGTGTGTGTGTGGTGTGTCTGTGTGTGTGTGGTGTGTCTGTGTGTGTGTGGTGTGTGGTGTGTCTGTGTGTGTCTGTGTGTGTGTGGTGTGTGTGTGGTGTGTCTGTGTGTGTGTCTGTGTGTGTGTCTGTGTGTGTGTGGTGTGTCTGTGTGTGTGGTGTGTGGCGTGTGGTGCATCTGTGTGTGGGGTGTGTGTGGTGTGTCTGTGTGTGGTGTGTCTGTGTTTGTGGTGTGTCTCTGTGTGGTGTGTGTGTGGTGTGTATGGTGTGTCTGTGTATGGTGTGTCTGTGTGTGGGGTGTGTGTGGTGTGTCTGGTGTGTATCTGTGTGTGTGTGGTGTGTCTGTGTGTGTGTGGTGTGTCTGTGTGTGTGGTGTGTCTGTGTGTGTGGTGTGTCTGGGGGTGTGGTGTGTCTGTGTGTGGTGTGCCTGTGTGTGGGGTGTGTGTGGTGTGTGTGTGTGGTGTGTGGTGTGTCTGTGTGTAGGGTGTGTGTGGTGTGTCTGTGTGTGTGTGGTGTGTCTGTGTGTGGGGTGTGTATGGTGTGTGGGTGGGTGTGTGGTGTGTCTGTGTGTGTGGTGTGTCTGTGTGTGGGGTGTGTGTGGTGTGTATGGTGTGTCTGTGTGTGGGGTGTGTGTGGTGTGTATGGTGTGTGGGTGGGTGTGTATGTGTGTGTGGTGTGTCTGTGTGTGGTGTGTCTGTGTATGGTGTGTGTGTGGTGTGTATGGTGTGTCTGTGTGTGGGGTGTGTGTGGTGTGTATGGTGTGTGGGTGGGTGTGTGGTGTGTCTGTGTGTGGTGTGTCTGTGTGGTGTGTCTGTGTGTGGGGGTGTGTGTGTGGTGTGTCTGTGTGTGTGGTGTGTGTGTGTGTGTGGTGTGTCTGTGTGTGTGTGTGGTGTGTCTGTGTGTGTGTCTGTGTGTGGTGTGTCTGTGTGTGTGGTGTGTCTGTGTGTGCGTGGTGTCTGTGTGGTGTGTCTGTGTGTGTGTGGTGTGTCTGTGTGTGTTCGGTGTGTGTGCTGTGTGTGTGGTGTGTCTGTGTGTGTGGTGTGTCTGTGTGTGTGTGGTGTGTCTGTGTGTGTGTGTGTCTGTGTGGTGTGTCTCTGTGTGGTGTGTGTGTGTGGTGTATCTGTGTGTGTGGTGTGTCTGTGTGGTGTGTCTGTGTGTGTGGTGTGTCTGTGTGTGGTGTGTGTGTGGTGTGTCTGTGTGTGGTGTGTGTGTGGTGTGTCTGTGTGTGTGGTGTGTCTGTGTGTGTGGTGTGTGTGGTGTGTCTGTGTGTGGTGTGTCTGTGTGTGTCTGTGTGTGGTGTGTCTGTGTGGTGTGTGTGGTGTGTCTGTGTGTGGTGTGTCTGTGTGTGTGGTGTGTCTGTGTGTGGTGTGTCTGTGTGTGGTGTGTCTGTGTGTGGTGTGTGTGGTGTGTGATGGTCACCGTGTCAGCCGAGACGTACTTGAGGCTCTCATCCTTTCCAGACACCAGGGGTAACACGTGTGGCTGTGCACAGAGAAACGCTGCTGATGAGACACTGAATGTCGAAACTGATCAATGCCTACGAAACACCCGGGCAGTTCACAAGAATTGGTTCAAGCAGGGAGCCTGACTGCGTGTGCATTCACCGTTACAATGACGATGTACAGCTGCTGGCACTGGGAGAACTCCCTTAGGCTGTATCTATCTGTGTGTAAATATAGTTGCGTGCGTGTCTGTATGCGCGTGTACTTGTGTGTCTCTATGTAGCTGTGTGTAATGACAGGGGAGTCAGCCTGCGGTGTGAGTGGACTGGTGGCCACGGGAGGTAATGACAGGGGAGTCAGCTGTGAGTGTGAGGGGACTGGTGGCCACGGGAGGTAATGACAGGGGGAGTCAGCTGTGAGTGTGAGGGGACTAGTGGCCACGGGAGGTAATGACAGGGGAGTCAGCTGTGAGTGTGAGTGGACTGGTGGCCACGGGAGATGACAGTTGAGTCAGCTGTGAGTGTGAGGGGACTAGTGGCCACGGGAGGCAATGACGGGGGAGTCAGTTGTGAGTGTGAAGGGACTGGTGGCCACGGGAGGTAATGACAGGGGGAGTCAGCTGTGAGTGTGAGGGGACTAGTGGCCACGGGAGGTAATGACAGGGGGAGTCAGCTGTGAGTGTGAAGGGACTGGTGGCCACGGGAGGTAATGACAGGGAGAGTCAGCTGTGAGTGTGAAGGGACTAGTGGCCACGGGAGGTAATGACAGGGGGAGTCAGCTGTGAGTGTGAGTGGACTAGTGGCCACGGGAGGTAATGACAGGGGGAGTCAACCTGCAGTGTGAGTGGACTGGTGGCCACGGGAGGTAATGACAGGGGAGTCAGCTGTGAGTGTGAAGGGACTGGTGGCCACGGCAGGTAATGACAGGCGAGTCAGTTGTGAGTGTGAAGAGACTGGTGGCCACGGGAGGTAGTGACAGAGGGAGTCAGCTGTGAGTGTGAAGGGACTGGTGGCCATGGGAGGTAGTGACAGGCAAGTCAGTTGTGAGTGTGAAGGGACTGGTGGCCACGGGAGGTAATGACAGGGGAGTCAGCTGTGAGTGTGAAGGGACTGGTGACCACCTGACGTAGTGACAGGGGGAGTCAGCCTGCAGTGAGTGGACTAGTGGCCACGGGAGGTAGTGACAGGGGAGTCAGTTGTGAGTGTGAGTGGACTGGTGGCCACGGGAGGTAGTGACAGGGGAGCCAGCCTGCAGTGTGAGTAGACTGGTGGCCATGGGAGGTAATGACAGGCGAGTCAGTTGTGAATGTGAAGGGACTAGTGGCCACGGAAGGTAATGACAGGGGAGTCAGCCTGCAGTACGAGTGGACTGGTGGCCACAGGAGGTGATGACAGAGGAGTCAGTTGTGAGTGTGAAGGGACTAGTGGCCACGGGAGGTAATGACAGGGGAGTCAGTTGTGAGTGTGAAGGGACTGGTGGCCATGGGAGGCAATGACAGGGGAGTCAGTTGTGAGTGTGAAGGGACTGGTGGCCACGGGAATGCTTCAGTCGGGGAGCATGGCTCAGGCGACGGAAGAGGACGGTGGAGTCTGCCAGTGGAGCGAGCGTCTAGAGTCAGCGAGAATGATCAAGAAGGGGGCCGTGGCCTCGTGTTGATATGTAAGGGAGATGCGCGGGAGACTCGGGGCTGTTGCAGTGGGGGGCTCCGCCTGACGTCAAGTGCCAACGTGTCTTCAATAAAGTGCCATCTCAAGAGCAGTGTGTTAAGTCGTCATTACACATGTATCTGTGTGTGTCTGTGTGTCTATTTACCTGTGTGTGTGTATGTATCTGTGTCTATTTATTTGTGTGTATGTATCTGCATGTGTGTATGTATCTGTGTGTATCTATGTATCTGTGTGCGTCTATGTAATGTCTGTGTATGTATCTGTGTGAGTCTATGTATGTGTGTGTTTATTTACCTGTGTGTGTATATATATCTGTGTGTGTCTATGTATGTGTGTGTCTATTTACCTGTGTGTGTATGTATGTGTGTGTGTCTATGTAATGTCTGTGTGTGTATATATCTGTGTGTGTCTATGTATGTGTGTGTCTATTTACCTGTGTGTATATATATATATCTGTGTGTGTCTATGTATGTGTGTGTCTATTTACCTGTGTGTGTATACATCTGTGTGTGTCTATGTATGTGTGTATATATTTACCTGTGTGTGTATGTATCTGTGTGTGTGTCTATGTAATGTCTGTGTGTGTATATATCTGTGTGTGTCTATGTATGTGTGTGTCTATTTACCTGTGTGTGTATATATATCTGTGTGTGTCTATGTATGTGTGTGTTTATTTACCTGTGTGTGTATATATCTGTGTGTGTCTATGTATGTGTGTGTCTATTTACCTGTGTGTGTATGTATCTGTGTGTGTGTCTATGTAATGTCTGTGCGTGTATATATCTACGTGTGTCTATGTGTGTCTATTTACCTGTGTGTATGTATCTGTGTGCGTCTATGTATGTGTGTCTATTTACCTGTGTGTATATATCTACGTGTGTCTATTTACCTGTGTGTATATATCTACGTGTGTCTATGTATGTGTGTCTATTTACCTGTGTGTATGTATCTGTGTGTGTCTATGTATGTGTGTCTATTTACCTGTGTGTGTATATATCTACGTGTGTCTATTTACCTGTGTGTATATATCTATGTGTGTCTATGTATGTGTGTCTATTTACCTGTGTGTATATATCTACGTGTGTCTATTTACCTGTGTGTATATATCTACGTGTGTCTATGTATGTGTGTCTATTTACCTGTGTGTATGTATCTGTGTGTGTCTATGTATGTGTGTCTATTTACCTGTGTGTGTATATATCTACGTCTGTCTATTTACCTGTGTGTATATATCTATGTGTGTCTATGCATGTGTGTCTATTTACCTGTGTGTGTATGTATCTGTGTGTGTGTGTCTATGTAATGTCTGGGCGTGTATATATCTATGTATGTCTATGTATGTGTTTATTTACCTGTGTGTGTATATAGCTACGTGTATCTATTTACCTGTGTGTGTATATATCTACGTGTGTCTATGTATGTGTGTCTATTTACCTGTGTGTATGTATCTGTGTGTCTATGTATGTGTGTCTATTTACCTGTGTGTGTATATATCTACGTGTGTGTATTTACCTGTGTGTATATATCTACGTGTGTCTATGTATCTGTGTGTGTCTATTTACCTGTGTGTGTATATATCTGTGTGTGTCTATGTATGTGTGTCTATTTACCTGTGTGTGTATATATCTGTGTGTGTCTATGTATCTGTGTGTGTCTATTTACCTGTGTGTATGTATCTGCGTGTGTGTCTATGTAATGTCTGTGCGTGTATATATCTATGTATGTCTATGTATGTGTCTATTTACCTGTGTGTATGTATCTGTGTGTGTCTATGTATGTGTGTGTCTATTTACCTGTGTGTATGTATCTGTGTGTGTCTATGTATGTGTGTCTATTTACCTGTGTGTATGTATCTGCGTGTGTGTCTATGTAATGTCTGTGCGTGTATATATCTATGTATGTCTATGTATGTGTCTATTTACCTGTGTGTATGTATCTGTGTGTGTGTCTATGTAATGTCTGGGCGTGTATATATCTATGTATGTCTATGTATGTGTTTATTTACCTGTGTGTGTATATATCTACATGTGTCTATTTACCTGTGTGTATATATCTATGTGTGTCTATGTATGTGTGTATATATTTACCTGTGTGTGTATGTATCTATGTGTGTCTATGTATGTGTGTATATATTTACCTGTGTGTATGTATCTGTGTGTGTCTATGTATGTGTGTCTATTTACCTGTGTGTGTATGTATCTATGTGTGTCTATGTATGTGTGTATATATTTACCTGTGTGTGTATGTATCTGTGTGTGTCTATGTAATGTCTGTGCGTGTATATATCTACGTGTGTCTATGTACCTGTGTGTATATATCTGTGTGTGTCTATGTATGTGTGTGTCTATTTACCTGTGTGTATGTATCTGTGTGTGTCTATGTAATGTCTGTGCGTGTATATATCTACGTGTGTCTATGTATGTGTGCCTATTTACCTGTGTGTATGTATCTGTGTGTGTCTATGTATGTGTTTATTTACCTGTGTGTGTGTATATATATCTACGTGTGTCTATTTACCTGTGTGTGTATGTATGTGTGTCTATGTATGTGTTTATTTACCTGTGTGTATATATATCTACGCGTGTCTATTTACCTGTGTGTGTGTATATATCTATGTGTGTCTATGTATGTGTGTATATATTTACCTGTGTGTGTATGTATCTGTGTGTGTGTCTATGTAATGTCTGTGTGTGTATATATCTGTGTGTGTATATATATCTACGTGTGTCTATTTACCTGTGTGTGTATGTATCTGTCTGTGTCTATGTAATGTCTGTGCGTGTATATATCTACGTGTGTTTATGTATGTGTTTATTTACCTGTGTGTGTATGTATCTGTGTGTGTCTATGTATGTGTGTCTATTTACCTGTGTGTGTATATATATCTACGTGTGTCTATTTACCTGTGTGTATATATCTGTGTGTGTCTATGTATGTGTGTGTGTCTATTTACCTGTGTGTGTATGTATCTGTGTGTGTGTCTATGTAATGTCTGTGCGTGTATATATCTACGTGTGTCTATGTATGTGTGTCTATTTACCTGTGTGTATGTATCTGTGTGTGTCTATGTATGTGTGTCTATTTACCTGTGTGTGTATATATATCTGCGTGTGTCTATTTACCTGTGTGTATATATCTACGTGTCTATGTATGTGTGTCTATTTACCTGTGTGTATGTATCTGTGTGTGTCTATGTATGTGTGTCTATTTACCTGTGTGTATATATATCTACGTGTGTCTATTTACCTGTGTGTGTATGTATCTGTGCGTGTGTCTATGTAATGTCTGTGTGTGTATGTATCTGTGTGTGTCTATTTACCTGTGTGTGTATATATCTGTGTGTGTCTATGTATGTGTGTCTATTTACCTGTGTGTGTGTATATATCTGTGTGTGTCTATGTATGTGTGTGTCTATTTACCTGTGTGTGTATATATCTGTGTGTGTCTATTTACCTGTGTGTGTATGTATCTGCGTGTGTGTCTATGTAATGTCTGTGCGTGTATACATCTGTGTGTGTGTGTCTACGTACCTGTGTGTGGGAGTGTGTCTATCCGCGTGCCCGTGCGTGTGTGTAGCGGTTAGCGCGCTGCTGCGCTACGAAACCTCGCGACCGGGGTTCAATATCCCGATCACGGCCAACGCCAGCAACGATTACTTGGACCGGTCTTGGGCCTCCCCAAGGTCGACTCGGCCTCAAATGAGTACCCGGCGCGGTGTGCAGTAGTAGTAGTAAACATCGCTACCGGGGAGACAAAGGCGGCCTCGCGCAAAATGCTGGCCACCCACCCCCTCTCTGTGTGCACCACCGTACCCGGCCTTCAAAAGGCGCTGCTACTCGCTAACAGCACTTGCCCCAACAGTCTGCTCGGCCTATACGGGGGTGACCTTTGTCTTTGTGTGCGGGCACTCTCTCTCACACACACAGTCACAGTGGCTCGGACCCACCCCCCTCCCCGTTTGCCGCAGGGTGCCGTGAGGCTCACCCTGGTGAAGTCCCCAATCAGAGAGCGGTCCGGGGAGACCTCCAGAAGCAGAGTGATGTCATCGCAGGCTGACATGGACTTCCTGCGTACACTCTGGGGGATGGTGGGTGGGGATGGTGGGTGGGGATGGTGGGTGGGGATGGTGGGTGGGGATGGTGGGTGGGGATGGTGGGGAGGGTGGGTGTAAGTGTACCACCGCAGTGCTCGATAAAAGACAAAAGACCCCCCCCAGCGTAGCCTTAGCAGAGCCGTAGGGGCAAGTGCTGTTGGTAGCGAGAAGCTCACACACACACACTCACACACACTCACAATCAAACACTCACACACTCACACACACACTCACAATCAAACACTCGCACACACTCCCACTCAAACTTCGCACACACTCAAAACGCTCACACAGTACACACACAGAGGATATACACACACACACAGAGTATACAAAGACAAAGATCCCCCATTATAGCCTTAACAGACTGTAGGGGCAAGTGCTGTTAGCGAGCACCTATGAAGGCCGGAACGGTACACGAGGGGGTGGGTGGCCAGCACCACGCCCGACCGCCTTTGTCTCCCTAGTGGCGATGTTTACACACCGCACCAGGCACTCATTTGAGGCTGAGTCGACCTAGGGGAGGCCCGGGACCGGTTAAGATAATCGTCACTGGTGTTGGCCGTGAGCGGGAATCGAACCCGGGTCGCCAGGTTCATAGCGCAGCGCGCTAACCGCTACACTACCGCTCCCCACAGAGTATACACACACACACAGAGTATATATATACACACACACACAGAGTATACACACAGTACACACACAGAGTATACACACACACAGTGCACACACACAGTACACACACAGAGTACACACACAGAGTACACACACAGTACACACTCAGAGTGTACACATACACACAGAGTGTACACACTCACAGTACACACACACACAGAGTGTACACACTCACAGTACACACACACAGTGTACACACTCACAGTACACACTCACAGTACACACACACACACAGAGTGCACACACACACTCACAGTACACACACACACACAGTGTACACACACACACACACAGTGTACACACACACACAGAGTGTACACACACACAGTGTACACACACACAGAGTGTACACACTCACAGTACACACACACAGAGTGTACACACTCACAGTACACACACACACACACACGAGTGTACACACTCACAGTACACACACACACACGAGTGTACACACTCACAGTACACACACACACACACACGAGTGTACACACTCACAGTACACACACACACAACACACACACAGAGTGTACACACACACACACACAGAGTGTACACACACACACACAGTACACACACACACACAGTACACACAGTGTACACACACACACACAGTACACACACACACACAGTGTACACACACACACACACAGTACACACACACAGTACACACACACACACAGTGTACACACACACACACAGTACACACACACACACACAGTACACACACAGTGTACACACACACACACAGTACACACACACACACAGTGTACACACACACACAGTACACACACACACACAGTGTACACACACACACAGTACACACACACACACAGTGTACACACACACAGTACACACACAGAGTGTACACACACACACACACAGCACACACAGTGTACACAGTACACACACACAGTGTACACACACACACACAGTGACACACACACAGTGTACACACACACAAAGTGTACACACACAGTGACACACACACACACACAGTACACACACACACACAGTACACACACAGTGTACACACAGTGACACACACACACACAGTGTACACACACACACAGTACACACACACAGTACACACACAGTACACACACACAGTGACACACACACAGTGATACACACACACAGTACACACACACACACAGTGTACACACACAGTGTACACACACAGTGTACACACACAGTGTACACACACAGCACACACACAGTACACACACACAGTGACACACACAGTGTACACACACACAGTGATACACACACACACACACAGTGTACACACACACACACACAGTGTACACACACACACAGTACACACACAGTACACACACAGTACACACACACACACAGTACACACACACAGTACACACAAAGTGTACACACACAGTGACACACACACACACAGTACACACACACACACACAGTACACACACAGTGTACACACAGTGACACACACACACACAGTGTACACACACACACAGTACACACACACAGTACACACACAGTACACACACACAGTGACACACACAGTGTACACACACACAGTGATACACACACACAGTACACACACACACAGTGTACACACACAGTGTACACACACA
>NW_022639076.1:85000-105000 GCF_010993605.1 Petromyzon marinus | reverse complement strand
GCGCAGCGAAGCAGCCGCTACATCACTCACTCACCATCACTCACTCACTCACCATCACTCACTCACCATCACTCACTCACCATCACTCACCATCACTCACCACTCACTCACCACTCACTCACCATCACTCACTCACCATCACTCACCATCACTCACTCACCACTCACTCACCATCACTCACCATCACTCACTCACCATCACTCACCATCACTCACTCACCATCACTCACTCACCATCACTCACCATCACTCACTCACCATCACTCACCATCACTCACTCACCATCACTCACCATCACTCACCACTCACCACTCACTCACCATCACTCACCATCACTCACTCACCATCACTCACTCACCATCACTCACTCACCACTCACTCATCACTCACTCACCATCACTCACCACTCACTCACCATCACTCACCACTCACTCACCATCACTCACCATCACTCACCACTCACTCACCATCACTCACCATCACTCACCATCACTCACCACTCACTCACCATCACTCACCATCACTCACCACTCACTCACCACTCACCATCACTCACTCACTCACCATCACTCACTCACCATCACTCACCACTCACTCACCATCACTCACTCACCATCACTCACCACTCACTCACCATCACTCACCATCACTCACTCACTCACCATCACTCACTCACCATCACTCACCACTCACTCACTCACCATCACTCACCACTCACTCACCACTCACTCACCACTCACTCACTCACTCACCACTCACTCACCATCACTCACCATCACTCACCATCACTCACTCACCACTCACTCACCATCACTCACCACTCACCACTCACTCACCACTCACCATCACTCACTCACCACTCACTCACCATCACTCACTCACCATCACTCACTCACCACTCACTCACCACTCACTCACCACTCACTCACCACTCACTCACCACTCACTCACTCACCATCACTCACCACTCACCACTCACTCACCACTCACTCACCACTCACTCACTCACCATCACTCACTCACCACTCACTCACCACTCACTCACCACTCACTCACTCACCATCACTCACCACTCACCACTCACTCACCACTCACCATCACTCACTCACCATCACTCACCACTCACTCACCATCACTCACCATCACTCACCACTCACCACTCACTCACTCACCACTCACCATCACTCACCATCACTCACTCACCACTCACTCACCATCACTCACTCACCACTCACTCACTCACCACTCACTCACTCACCACCACTCACTCACCACTCACTCACCATCACTCACCACTCACTCACCATCACTCACTCACCACTCACTCACTCACCACTCACTCACTCACCATCACTCACCATCACTCACTCACCACTCACTCACCATCACTCACTCACCACTCACTCACCACTCACCATCACTCACTCACCACTCACTCACTCACCACTCACTCACTCACCATCACTCACTCACCACTCACTCACTCACCACTCACTCACTCACCATCACTCACTCACCATCACTCACTCACCATCACTCACTCACCATCACTCACTCACCATCACTCACTCACCATCACTCACTCACCATCACTCACTCACCATCACTCACTCACCATCACTCACTCACCATCACTCACTCACCATCACTCACTCACCATCACTCACTCACCATCACTCACTCACCATCACTCACTCACCATCACTCACCACTCACCATCACTCACCATCACTCACCATCACTCACCATCACTCACTCACTCACCATCACTCACCATCACTCACCATCACTCACCATCACTCACTCACTCACCATCACTCACCACTCACTCACTCACCACTCACCATCACTCACCACTCACTCACCATCACTCACTCACCATCACTCACTCACCATCACTCACCATCACTCACTCACCCACCACTCACCATCACTCACCACTCACTCACCACTCACTCACCATCACTCACTCACCATCACTCACTCACTCACTCACCATCACTCACTCACCACTCACTCACCATCACTCACTCACCACTCACTCACCATCACTCACCACTCACCATCACTCACTCACCACTCACTCACCACTCACCATCACTCACTCACCATCACTCACCACTCACTCACCACTCACCATCACTCACTCACCATCACTCACCACTCACTCACTCACTCACCATCACTCACTCACCATCACTCACTCACCATCACTCACTCACCACTCACTCACCATCACTCACTCACCATCACTCACTCACTCACCATCACTCACTCACCACTCACTCACCATCACTCACTCACCACTCACTCACCATCACTCACCACTCACCATCACTCACTCACCACTCACTCACCACTCACCATCACTCACTCACCATCACTCACCACTCACTCACCACTCACCATCACTCACTCACCATCACTCACCACTCACTCACTCACTCACCATCACTCACTCACCATCACTCACTCACCATCACTCACTCACCATCACTCACTCACCACTCACTCACCACTCACTCACTCACCATCACTCACCATCACTCACTCACCACTCACTCACCACTCACTCACCATCACTCACTCACCATCACTCACTCACCATCACTCACTCACCATCACTCACTCACCATCACTCACCACTCACTCACCATCACTCACCACTCACTCACTCACCATCACTCACCCTCACCACTCACTCACTCACCATCACTCACTCACCATCACTCACCACTCTCACCATCACTCACCACTCACTCACCACTCACTCACTCACCATCACTCACCACTCACTCACCACTCACTCACTCACCATCACTCACTCACCATCACTCACCACTCACTCACTCACCATCACTCACCACTCACTCACCATCACTCACTCACCACTCACTCACCACTCACTCACTCACCACTCACTCACCATCACTCACCACTCACCACTCACTCACCACTCACTCACTCACCATCACTCACCATCACTCACTCACCATCACTCACTCACCACTCACCATCACTCACTCACCACTCACTCACCATCACTCACTCACCACTCACCCTCCACTCACTCACCACTCACTCACCATCACTCACTCACCACTCACTCACTCACCACTCACTCACCATTCACTCACTCACCATCACTCACTCACCATCACTCACTCACCATCACTCACTCACCACTCACTCACTCACCACTCACTCACTCACCACTCACTCACTCACTCGCCACTCACTCACTCACCACTCACTCACCACTCACTCACTCACCATCACTCACCACTCACTCACCACTCACTCACCACTCACTCACCACTCACTCACCACTCACTCACTCACCACTCACTCACCACTCACTCACTCACCATCACTCACTCACCATCACTCACCACTCACTCACTCACTCATCACTCACCACTCACTCACTCACCACTCACTCACTCACCACTCACTCACCACTCACTCACTCACCATCACTCACCACTCACTCACTCACCACTCACTCACCACTCACTCACTCACCATCACTCACCACTCACTCACTCACCATCACTCACTCACCATCACTCACTCACCATCACTCACCACTCACTCACTCACTCACCACTCACTCACTCACTCACCACTCACCACTCACTCACTCACCACTCACTCACCACTCACTCACCACTCACTCACTCACTCACCATCACTCACCACTCACTCACTCACCACTCACTCACCACTCACTCACTCACCACTCACTCACCATCACTCACTCACTCACCACTCACTCACCATCACTCACTCACCATCACTCACTCATCACTCACTCACCACTCACTCACTCACCACTCACTCACTCATCACTCACTCACCATCACTCACTCACCACTCACTCACCACTCACTCACTCACCATCACTCACTCACTCACCATCACTCACTCACCATCACTCACTCACCATCACTCACTCACCATCACTCACTCACCATCACTCACTCACCATCACTCACTCACCATCACTCACCACTCACTCACTCACCACTCACCACTCACTCACCATCACTCACTCACCACTCACTCACCATCACTCACTCACCATCACTCACCACTCACTCACTCACCATCACTCACTCACCGCTCACTCACTCACCACTCACTCACTTACCACTCACTCACTCACCATCACTCACCACTCACTCACCATCACTCACTCACCACTCACTCACTCACCATCACTCACCACTCACTCACCATCACTCACTCACCACTCACCCTCACCACTCACTCACCACTCACTCACCCTCACTCTCCAGTGTGGACACTCACCAGGGTGTGTGAAACGAGGGGGGCGTTGATCAGAGTGCAGATCCCTCGGGGGCTGTCAACCACCATCGCCTCCTGGATCAACCACACAGTCAGTCAACCACACAGTCAGTCAACCGCACAGTCAGTCAACCACACAGTCAGTCAACCACACAGTCAGTCAACCACACAGTCAGTCAACCACACAGTCAGTCAACCGCACAGTCAGTCAACCACACAGTCAGTCAACCGCACAGTCAGTCAACCGCACAGTCAGTCAACCACACAGTCAGTCAACCGCACAGTCAGTCAACCGCACAGTCAGTCAACCACACAGTCAGTGACCCACACAGTCAGTCAACCACACAGTCAGTCAACTACACAGTCAGTCAACCACACAGTCAGTCAACCACACAGTCAGTCAACCACAGTCAGTGACCCACACAGTCAGTCAACCACACAGTCAGTCAACCACACAGTCAGTCAACCACACAGTCAGTCAACCGCACAGTCAGTCAACCGCACAGTGACCCACACAGCCAGTGGACCGCACAGTCAGCCAACCGCACAGTCAGTGACCCACACAGTCAGTCAACCGCACAGTCAGTCAACCACACAGTCAGTCAACCACACAGTCAGTCAACCACACAGTCAGTCAACCACACAGTCAGTCAACCACACAGTCAGTCAACCACACAGTCAGTCAACCACACAGCCAGTCAACCACACAGCCAGTCAACCGCACAGTCAGTCAACCACACAGTCAGTCAACCACACAGTCAGTCAACCACACAGTCAGTCAACCACACAGTCAACCGCACAGCCAGTGACCCACACAGTCAGTCAACCACACAGTCAACCGCACAGCCAGTGACCCACACAGTCAGTCAACCACACAGTCAGTCAACCACACAGTCAGTCAACCACACAGTCAGTCAACCACACAGTCAGTCAACCGCACAGTCAACCACACAGTCAGTGAACCACACAGTCAGTGAACCACACAGCCAGTCAACCACACAGCCAGTCAACCACACAGTCAGTCAACCACACAGTCAGTCAACCGCACAGTCAGTCAACCACACAGTCAGTCAACCACACAGTCAGTCAACCACACAGTCAGTCAACCGCACAGTCAGTCAACCACACAGTCAGTCAACCGCACAGTCAGTCAACCGCACAGTCAGTCAACCACACAGTCAGTCAACCGCACAGTCAGTCAACCGCACAGTCAGTGACCCACACAGTCAGTCAACCACACAGTCAGTCAACTACACAGTCAGTCAACCACACAGTCAGTCAACCACACAGTCAGTCAACCACAGTCAGTGACCCACACAGTCAGTCAACCACACAGTCAGTCAACCACACAGTCAGTCAACCACACAGTCAGTCAACCGCACAGTCAGTCAACCGCACAGTGACCCACACAGCCAGTGGACCGCACAGTCAGCCAACCGCACAGTCAGTGACCCACACAGTCAGTCAACCGCACAGTCAGTCAACCACACAGTCAGTCAACCACACAGTCAGTCAACCACACAGTCAGTCAACCACACAGTCAGTCAACCACACAGTCAGTCAACCACACAGTCAGTCAACCACACAGCCAGTCAACCACACAGCCAGTCAACCGCACAGTCAGTCAACCACACAGTCAGTCAACCACACAGTCAGTCAACCACACAGTCAGTCAACCACACAGTCAGTCAACCACAGTCAGTGACCCACACAGTCAGTCAACCACACAGTCAGTCAACCACACAGTCAGTCAACCACACAGTCAACCGCACAGCCAGTGACCCACACAGTCAGTCAACCACACAGTCAACCGCACAGCCAGTGACCCACACAGTCAGTCAACCACACAGTCAGTCAACCACACAGTCAGTCAACCACACAGTCAGTCAACCACACAGTCAGTCAACCGCACAGTCAACCACACAGTCAGTGAACCACACAGTCAGTGAACCACACAGCCAGTCAACCACACAGCCAGTGTGGGGTCTCTGTGCGAGGGTCTCTCTCACCGTGTCCTTGCCGGGGCTACAGGGGAACTCCAGGAAGCCGTCGTCCCCCACGTCCACGGCGCTGGGGGCTTCACCGGCGTCACCGGCGGCGGCCGCCCCCTCCGCCGGTGACGCCGCCGCCGCGGCCGCGGAACTCCTCCGGCACTGGCCCCGGGCTGGTGCCGAGCGGGCAACCTGCTCCTCATCATCACCCTCCTCCTCCTCCTCAGCGTGGTTGTCCTCCGGCACCGGCTGGACCTACGGCACCACCGTCAACAAAATCTTTAAAACCGCCAGCACCACCGGCCGCAACCACAAAATTACCACGGCCACCGCCATCACTACGACCACCGCCATCACCATCGACATCACGAAAACCACCAGGCACAACCACCGTCACCACAACCACCATCATTGCGACCACCATCACCACGACCACCATCACCACGACCACCATCACCACGACCACCGTCACCACAACCATCATCACCATCGACATCACGAAAACCACCAGGCACGACCACCGTCACCACGACCACAGTCACCACGACCACGACCACCGCCATCACCACCGACATCACGAAAACCACAAGCCACAACCACCATCATTGCGACCACCATCACCACGACCACCGCCATCACCACCGACATTAGGAAAACCACCAGCCACAACCACCATCACCACCATCACCACTACAATCACCACGCTCATCACCATCACCACCACGACCACGGGATCATCAACATCATCTCCATCAACATCACTAAAACCACCATCACCATCAATACCACCATCACCACCACCACAACCACCACCATCACCGCCACCACCGCCACGATCATTATCAACACCATTACCTTTAGCGCCATCACCACCACCATCACCACTACAATCACCACGCTCATCACCATCACCACCACGACCACGGGATCATCGACATCATCTCCATCAACATCACTAAAATCACCATCACCATCAACACCACCATCACTTACACCGCTACCACCACCACCACCGCCACGATCATTATCAACACCATTACCTTTAGCGCCATCACCACCACCATCACCACGTTCATCACCATCACCACCACGACCACGGGATCATCAACATCATCTCCATCAACAGCACTAAAACCACCATCACCATCAATACCACCATCACTTACAACGCTACCACCACCACCACCATCACCACGCTCATCACCATCACCACCACGACCACGGGATCATCAACATCATCTCCATCAACATCACTAAAATCACCATCAACACCACCATCACTTACACCGCTACCACCACCGCCACGATCATTATCAACACCATTACCTTTAGCGCCATCACCACCACCATCACCACCACCACCATCACCACGCTCATCACCATCACCACCACGACCACGGGATCATCAACATCATCTCCATCAACATCACTAAAACCACCATCACCATCAATACCACCATCACTTACACCGCTACCACCACCACCACCATCACCACGCTCATCACCATCACCACCACGACCACGGGATCATCAACATCATCTCCATCAACATCACTAAAACCACCATCACCACAACCATCACCACAACCACCACCACAACCACCACCACAACCACCACCACCGCCACGATCATTATCAACACCATTACCTTTAGCGCCATCACCACCACCATCACCACGTTCATCACCATCACCACCACGACCACGGGATCATCAACATCACCACCATCACCACCACAAGCACCACCATCACCACGCTCATCACCATCACCACCACGACCACGGGATCATCAACATCATCACCATCACCACCACCACCACCACAACCACCAGGGTAAGAGAGGGACAGGGGGAGCAGAGTGTAGCAACGGGAGGAGGAGGAGGAGGCAGGCGACGGACCATCAGCGCTGGGGCTGACGTGTGTCTCCGTGCGTCCCGCTGACCGTGGCCCAGGTGGTTCAGCCGCAGGGGCGGTAGAGGCTTCTTGAAGTAGAACTGAACAGCGGGAGGGGGCGGTGTTACAGGGGCTGTTGGGGCGGCACTGCACCAGGAGCGGTGTTCCACTGTGGCGGTGGTGGCGCCGATGACGGTGGTGGCGATGACGGCGGTGATGATGATGGTGGTAGTGGTGGTGGTGGTGATGATGCTGATGATGGTGGTAGTGGTGGCGGTGGCGCCGATGACAGTGGTGATGATGGTGGTAGTGGTGGTGGTAGTGGTGGTGGCGATGACGGCGGTGATGATGGTGGTAGTGGTGGTGGCAATGACGGTGGTGATGATGGTGGTGGTGGTAGTGGTGGTGGCAATGACGGTGGTGATGATGGTGGTAGTGGTGGTGATGGCGGTGGTGGTGACAATGACAGTGGTGATGATGGTGGTAGTGGTGGTGGTGGCAGTGGTGGCGATGACGGCGGTGATGATGGTGGTAGTGGTGGTGGTAGCGGTGGTGGCAATGACGGTGGTGATGATGGTGGTAGTGGTGGTGGCAATGACGGTGGTGATGACGGTGGTAGTGGTGATGACGGCGGTGATGATGGTGGTAGTGGTGGTGGTAGCGGTGGTGGCGATGACGGCGGTGATGATGGTGGTAGTGGTGGTGATGGCGGTGGTTACGATGACGGTGGTGATTACGGTCGTAGTGGTGGTGGTGATGATGGTCATAGTGGCAGTGGTGGTGATGATGATGATGGCAATGATGATGGTGGTCATGGCGGTGATGACGGCGAAGATGATGATTGTGGAAGTGGCGATGATTGATGACGATGACGGTCGTGTCGATGTCGGTGGTGATGGTGGCTGTTACGAGTGAGAGTGGGTGGGTGAGTGAGTGGGTGGGTGAGTGGGTGAGTGGGTGGGTGAGATGGTGGGTGAGTGAGTGGATGGGTGAGTGGGTGGGTGAGTGGGTGGGTGAGTGGGTGGGTGAGTGGGTGGGTGAGTGGGTGAGTGAGTGGGTGAGTGGGTGGGTGAGTGGGTGGGTGAGTGGGTGGGTGGGTGAGTGGGTGGATGGGTCGATGAGTGGGTGGGTGAGTGGGTGGGTGAGTGGGTGGATGGGTCGATGAGTGGGTGGGTGAGTGGGTGGATGGGTCGATGAGTGGGTGGGTGAGTAGGTGGGTAGGTGTGTGAGTGGGTGAGTGGGTGGGTGGGTGAGTGGGTGGGTAGGTGAGTGGGTGGGTGAGTTGGTGTGTGAGTGGGTGGGTGAGTGGGTGGGTGAGTTGGTGTGTGAGTGGGTGAGTGAGTGGGTGGGCGAGTGGCTGGGTGGATGGGTGTGTGAGTGGGTGGGTGGGTGAGTGGGTGAGTGGGTGAGTGGGTGGGTGAGTTGGTGTGTGAGTGGGTGGGTGAGTGGGTGGGTGAGTGGGTGGGTGAGTTGGTGTGTGAGTGAGTGAGTGAGTGGGTGGGTGGGTGGGTGAGTGAGTGAGTGGGTGGGTGGGTGAGTGAGTGAGTGAGTGGGTGGGTGGGTGGGTGCGTGAGTGGGTGGGTGAGTTGGTGTGTGGGTGGGTGTGTGGGTGAGTGAGTGGGTGAGTGAGTGGGTGAGTGAGTGAGTGGGTGTGTGGGTGAGTGAGTGGGTGGGTGGGTGAGTGAGTGAGTGGGTGGGTGGGTGGGTGAGTGAGTGAGTGGGTGGGTGGGTGAGTGCGTGAGTGGGTGGGTGAGTGGGTGTGTGAGTGGGTGGGTGAGTGGGTGGGTGAGTTGGTGTGTGAGTTGGTGTGTGAGTTGGTGTGTGAGTTGGTGTGTGAGTGGGTGGGTGAGTGTGTGAGTGGGTGGGTGAGTGAGTTGGTGTGTGGGTGGGTGAGTGGGTGGGTGAGTGGGTGAGTGAGTGGGTGAGTGGGTGGGTGAGTAGGTGGGTGAGTAGGTGGGTGAGTGGGTGAGTGGGTGGGTGAGTGAGTGGGTGTGTGAGTGGGTGGGTGAGTGGGTGGGTGAGTGGGTGTGTGAGTGGGTGGGTGAGTTGGTGTGTGAGTGGGTGTGTGAGTAGGTGGGTGGGTGGGTGAGTGGGTGTGTGGGTGGGTGGGTGAGTGGGTGGGTGGGTGAGTGGGTGTGTGAGTTGGTGTGAGTGAGTGGGTGTGTGAGTTGGTGTGTGGGTGGGTGTGTGGGTGGGTGAGTGGGTGGGTGTGTGAGTGGGTGGGTGAGTGGGTGGGTGAGTGGGTGTGTGAGTGGGTGGGTGAGTTGGTGTGTGAGTGGGTGTGTGAGTAGGTGGGTGGGTGAGTGGGTGTGTGGGTGGGTGGGTGAGTGAGTGGGTGGGTGGGTGAGTGGGTGTGTGAGTTGGTGTGAGTGAGTGGGTGTGTGAGTTGGTGTGTGGGTGGGTGTGTGGGTGGGTGAGTGGGTGTGTGAGTTGGTGTGTGAGTGAGTGGGTGGGTGAGTGGGTGTGCGAGTTGGTGTGTGAGTGGGTGAGTGTGTGAATGGGTGGGTGAGTTGGTGAGTGAGTTGGTGTGTGAGTGGGTGTGTGAGTGAGTGTGTGAGTAGGTGGGTGGGTGAGTGGGTGAGTGAGTGTGTGAGTGGGTGGGTGAGTGAGTGGGTGGGTGGGTGAGTGGGTGGGTGTGTGGGTGAGTGGGTGGGTGGGTGTGTGGGTGGGTGAGTGAGTCGGTGGGTGTGTGGGTGGGTGTGTGGGTGGGTGAGTTGGTGTGTGAGTGGGTGAGTGACTGAGTGTGTGAATGGGTGGGTGAGTGGGTGTGTGAGTGAGTGGGTGGGTGAATGAGTGGGTGGGTGAGTTGGTGTGTGAGTAGGTGGGTGAGTTGGTGTGTGAGTAGGTGGGTGGGTGAGTGGGTGAGTGAGTGTGTGAGTGGGTGGGTGAGTGAGTGAGTGGGTGGGTAGGTGGGTGGGTGGGTGAGTGTGTGGGTGAGTGGGTGAGTGGGTGAGTGTGTGGGTGGGTGAGTGGGTGGGTGAGTGGGTGAGTGAGTGGGTGGGTGAGTAGGTGGGTGAGTGGGTGGGTGTGTGAGTGGGTGAGTGGGTAGGTGAGTGGATGAGTGGGTGAGTGAGTGGGTGGGTGTGTGAATGGGTGGGTGGGTGAGTGGGTGAGTGAGTGAGTGTGTGAGTGAGTGAGTGGGTGGGTGGGTGGGTGAGTGGGTGGGTGAGTGGATGGGTGAGTTGGTGTGTGAGTGGGTGGGTGGGTGAGTGGGTGGGTGAGTTGGTGTGTGAGTGGGTGGGTGGGTGAGTGGGTGGGTGAGTGGGTGAGTGGGTAGGTGAGTGGATGAGTGGGTGAGTGAGTGGGTGGGTGTGTGAATGGGTGGGTGGGTGAGTGGGTGGGTGAGTGAGTGAGTGGGTGGGTGGGTGAGTGGGTGGGTGAGTGGGTGGGTGAGTTGGTGTGTGAGTTGGTGGGTGGGTGAGTGGGTGGGTGGGTGAGTAGGTGGGTGGGTGTGTGAGTTGGTGTGTGGGTGGGTGTGCGAGTGGGTGGGTGAGTGGGTGGGTGAGTGGGTGTGTGAGTGAGTGGATGAGTGAGTGAGTGGGTGGGTGGGTGAGTTGGTGGGTGGGTGTGTGAGTGGGTGGGTGGGTGGGTGAGTGGGTGAGTGGGTGGGTGAGTGGGTGGGTGAGTGAGTGAGTTGGTGGGTGTGTGAGTGAGTGGATGAGTGAGTGGGTGGGTGAGTGAGTGGGTGAGTGGGTGAGTTGGTGTGTGAGTGGGTGGGTGGGTGAGTTGGTGAGTGAGTTGGTGTGTGGGTGGGTGTGTGAGTGGGTGGGTGAGTGAGTAGGTGGGTGAGTGGGTGAGTGAGTGAGTGGGTGGGTGAGTGGGTGTGCGAGTTGGTGTGTGAGTGGGTGTGTGAGTGAGTTGGTGTGTGAGTTGGTGTGTGAGTGGGTGTGTGTGTGAATGGGTGGGTGGGTGAGTTGGTGTGTGAGTGGGTGTGTGAGTGAGTTGGTGCGTGAGTGGGTGGGTGAGTGGGTGTGTGGGTGTGTGAGTTGGTGTGTGAGTGGGTGTGTGAGTTGGTGTGTGAGTGAGTGGATGAGTGAGTGAGTGGGTGGGTGGGTGAGTTGGTGGGTGGGTGTGTGAGTGGGTGGGTGGGTGGGTGAGTGGGTGGGTGAGTGGGTGGGTGAGTGAGTGAGTTGGTGGGTGTGTGAGTGAGTGGATGAGTGAGTGGGTGGGTGAGTGAGTGGGTGAGTGGGTGAGTTGGTGTGTGAGTGGGTGGGTGGGTGAGTTGGTGAGTGAGTTGGTGTGTGGGTGGGTGTGTGAGTGGGTGGGTGAGTGAGTAGGTGGGTGAGTGGGTGAGTGAGTGAGTGGGTGGGTGAGTGGGTGTGCGAGTTGGTGTGTGAGTGGGTGTGTGAGTGAGTTGGTGTGTGAGTTGGTGTGTGAGTGGGTGTGTGTGTGAATGGGTGGGTGGGTGAGTTGGTGTGTGAGTGGGTGTGTGAGTGAGTTGGTGCGTGAGTTGGTGTGTGAGTGGGTGGGTGTGTGTGTGAATGGGTGGGTGTGTGAGTTGGTGTGCGAGTTGGTGTGCGAGTTGGTGTGTGAGTGGGTGGGTGTGTGAGTGAGTGGATGAGTGAGTGAGTTGGTGTGTGAGTGGGTGGGTGAGTGGGTGAGTTGGTGAGTGAGTTGGTGTGTGAGTGGGTGTGTGAGTTGGTGTGTGAGTGTGTGTGTGTGTGTCACGTCTCTCCGCCCACGTTTTCTTTGTCGTCGGCCGTGTCCCCCGAGGCCGGGGGGCAGCAGGAGCAGTAGGCGGAGGACGACAGCGAGGAGGAGGAGGGGGGAGGCGAGTCGTCGTCTGTTGCCGACGGTGGCGTTGACAGAAGCGGCTGTGGCCGGTTTGGGGGGCCCGCCAAGGCCGGGCTGTTCCCCAGCAGATGAATCTGGTGGCGGGGGTGGGAGAGCGGCAAGCACAAGGCCCCCAAGATTAACATAATTCATGCACGAGCCTGCATAATTTATTATAATGTATGCGGGTGCCATTCAACGTCTAAGTATCCTGCACTGGGTGTCTCTCTCTCTCTCTCAGGGGGTTCACAGTGGCCGTGTGGGAGACACTGAGACCCTGGGGTCAGGGTTCAAGTCCTGGGTCTGGGTGTCTCTCTCTCTCTCAGGGGGTTCACAGTGGCCGTGTGGGAGACACTGAGACCCTGGGGTCAGGGTTCAAGCCCTGGGTCTGGGTGTCTCTCTCTCTCTCTCAGGGGCTTCACGGTGGCCGTGTGGGAGACGCTGAGACCCTGGGGTCAGGGTTCAAGCCCTGGGTCTCTCTCTCAGGGGGTTCACAGTGGCCATGTGGGAGAAACGGAGACCCTGGTGTCAGGGTTCAAGCCCTGGGTCTGGGTGTCTCTCTCTCTCTCAGGCGGTTCACGGTGGCCGTGTGGGAGACGCTGAGACCCTGGGGTCAGGGTTCAAGCTCTGGGTCTGGGTGTCTCTCTCAGCGAGAAAGAGTGAGTGAGGTAGCGGATGAGTGTGTGTGTGTGTGTGTTTATATTGAGGGTAGTGAGGTAGTGATACTCACAGGGAGGGAGTGAACTCTCCTCATCGCAGACCTCCTATGGCGACAGAGGGGAAGGGGTGGAAGAGGGGGAGGAGGGAGAGGGGATGGACGGGGGATGAGGGACGACGCTCCACTCCCAAACTCTGTCCCACACGGTAACCTGTCCCACACAGTAACCTGTCCCACAGTAACCTGTCCCACACAGTAACCTGTCCCACAGTAACCTGTCCCACACGGTAACCTGTCCCACAGTAACCTGTCCCACACGGTAACCTGTCCCACACGGTAACCTCACCCACACGGTAACCTGTCCCACAGTAACCTGTCCCACACGGTAACCTGTCCCACACAGTAACCTGTCCCACAGTAACCTGTCCCACACAGTAACCTGTCCCACACAGTAACCTGTCCCACAGTAACCTGTCCCACACGGTAACCTGTCCCACACAGTAACCTGTCCCACAGTAACCTGTCCCACACGGTAACCTCACCCACACGGTAACCTGTCCCACACAGTAACCTGTCCCACAGTAACCTGTCCCACAGTAACCTGTCCCACACGGTAACCTGTCCCACACGGTAACCTGTCCCACACGGTAACCTGTCCCACAGTAACCTGTCCCACAGTAACCTGTCCCACACGGTAACCTCACCCACACGGTAACCTGTCCCACACAGTAACCTGTCCCACAGTAACCTGTCCCACACGGTAACCTGTCCCACAGTAACCTGTCCCACACGGTAACCTGTCCCACAGTAACCTGTCCCACACAGTAACCTGTCCCACAGTAACCTGTCCCACAGTAACCTGTCCCACAGTAACCTGTCCCACAGTAACCTGTCCCACACAGTAACCTGTCCCACAGTAACCTGTCCCACACGGTAACCTGTCCCACAGTAACCTGTCCCACAGTAACCTGTCCCACAGTAACCTGTCCCACAGTAACCTGTCCCACACAGTAACCTGTCCCACACAGTAACCTGTCCCACAGTAACCTGTCCCACACGGTAACCTGTCCCACACGGTAACCTGTCCCACAGTAACCTGTCCCACACGGTAACCTGTCCCACGGTAACCTGTCCCACACAGTAACCTGTCCCACGGTAACCTGTCCCACGGTTACCTGTCCCACAGTAACCTGTCCCACGGTAACCTGTCCCACGGTAACCTGTCCCACGGTTACCTGTCCCACAGTAACCTGTCCCACAGTAACCTGTCCCACAGTAACCTGTCCCACGGTTACCTGTCCCACAGTAACCTGTCCCACGGTAACCTGTCCCACGGTAACCTGTCCCACAGTAACCTGTCCCACACGGTAACCTGTCCCACACAGTAACCTGTCCCACAGTAACCTGTCCCACGGTAACCTGTCCCACAGTAACCTGTCCCACACGGTAACCTGTCCCACACGGTAACCTGTCCCACACAGTAACCTGTCCCACGGTTACCTGTCCCACAGTAACCTGTCCCACGGTAACCTGTCCCACGGTAACCTGTCCCACAGTAACCTGTCCCACGGTAACCTGTCCCACAGTAACCTGTCCCACAGTAACCTGTCCCACACGGTAACCTGTCCCACACAGTAACCTGTCCCACAGTAACCTGTCCCACACAGTAACCTGTCCCACACAGTAACCTGTCCCACACAGTAACCTGTCCCACACAGTAACCTGTCCCACACGGTAACCTGTCCCACACGGTAACCTGTCCCACACGGTAACCTGTCCCACAGTAACCTGTCCCACACGGTAACCTGTCCCACACGGTAACCTGTCCCACGGTAACCTGTCCCACAGTAACCTGTCCCACACGGTAACCTGTCCCACAGTAACCTGTCCCACACGGTAACCTGTCCCACACAGTAACCTGTCCCACAGTAACCTGTCCCACACAGTAACCTGTCCCACACAGTAACCTGTCCCACACAGTAACCTGTCCCACACGGTAACCCGTCCCACACAGTAACCTGTCCCACACAGTAACCTGTCCCACAGTAACCTGTCCCACAGTAACCTGTCCCACAGTAACCTGTCCCACACGGTAACCTGTCCCACACAGTAACCTGTCCCACACGGTAACCTGTCCCACAGTAACCTGTCCCACAGTAACCTGTCCCACACAGTAACCTGTCCCACACAGTAACCTGTCCCACACGGTAACCTGTCCCACACAGTAACCTGTCCCACAGTAACCTGTCCCACACGGTAACCTGTCCCACAGTAACCTGTCCCACAGTAACCTGTCCCACAGTAACCTGTCCCACACAGTAACCTGTCCCACAGTAACCTGTCCCACAGTAACCTGTCCCACACGGTAACCTCACCCACACGGTAACCTGTCCCACACGGTAACCTGTCCCACAGTAACCTGTCCCACACGGTAACCCGTCCCACACGGTAACCTGTCCCACACGGTAACCTGTCCCACACAGTAACCTGTCCCACAGTAACCTGTCCCACACGGTAACCTGTCCCACAGTAACCTGTCCCACAGTAACCTGTCCCACACAGTAACCTGTCCCACAGTAACCTGTCCCACAGTAACCTGTCCCACAGTAACCTGTCCCACACGGTAACCTGTCCCACACGGTAACCTGTCCCACACGGTAACCTGTCCCACACAGTAACCTGTCCCACAGTAACCTGTCCCACACGGTAACCTGTCCCACAGTAACCTGTCCCACACGGTAACCTGTCCCACACGGTAACCTGTCCCACAGTAACCTGTCCCACACGGTAACCTGTCCCACAGTAACCTGTCCCACACGGTAACCTGTCCCACAGTAACCTGTCCCACACAGTAACCTGTCCCACACGGTAACCTGTCCCACAGTAACCTGTCCCACACGGTAACCTGTCCCACAGTAACCTGTCCCACACGGTAACCTGTCCCACAGTAACCTGTCCCACAGTAACCTGTCCCACACAGTAACCTGTCCCACAGTAACCTGTCCCACACGGTAACCTGTCCCACAGTAACCTGTCCCACACAGTAACCTGTCCCACAAGGTAACCTGTCCCACAGTAACCTGTCCCACACAGTAACCTGTCCCACACAGTAACCTGTCCCACACGGTAACCTGTCCCACAGTAACCTGTCCCACAGTAACCTGTCCCACACGGTAACCTGTCCCACAGTAACCTGTCCCACACAGTAACCTGTCCCACAGTAACCTGTCCCACAGTAACCTGTCCCACACGGTAACCTGTCCCACAGTAACCTGTCCCACACGGTAACCTGTCCCACACGGTAACCTGTCCCACACGGTAACCTGTCCCACACGGTAACCTGTCCCACAGTAACCTGTCCCACACGGTAACCTGTCCCACACAGTAACCTGTCCCACACGGTAACCTGTCCCACAGTAACCTGTCCCACACGGTAACCTGTCCCACAGTAACCTGTCCCACAGTAACCTGTCCCACAGTAACCTGTCCCACAGTAACCTGTCCCACAGTAACCTGTCCCACGGTAACCTGTCCCACAGTAACCTGTCCCACACAGTAACCTGTCCCACATGGTAACCTGTCCCACAGTAACCTGTCCCACACGGTAACCTGTCCCACACAGTAACCTGTCCCACAGTAACCTGTCCCACACAGTAACCTGTCCCACACGGTAACCTGTCCCACACAGTAACCTGTCCCACACGGAAACCTGTCCCACATGGTAACCTGTCCCACACGGTAACCTGTCCCACATGGTAACCTGTCCCACAGTAACCTGTCCCACACAGTAACCTGTCCCACAGTAACCTGTCCCACAGTAACCCGTCCCACAGTAACCTGTCCCACATGGTAACCTGTCCCACACAGTAACCTGTCCCACAGTAACCTGTCCCACACAGTAACCTGTCCCACACGGTAACCTGTCCCACAGTAACCTGTCCCACACAGTAACCTGTCCCACACGGTAACCTGTCCCACACAGTAACCTGTCCCACAGTAACCTGTCCCACACAATAACCTGTCCCACACAGTAACCTGTCCCACACAGTAACCTGTCCCACAGTAACCTGTCCCACACGGTAACCTGTCCCACAGTAACCTCACCCACATGGTAACCTGTCCCACAGTAACCTGTCCCACAGTAACCTGTCCCACAGTAACCTGTCCCACAGTAACCTGTCCCACACGGTAACCTGTCCCACAGTAACCTGTCCCACAGTAACCTGTCCCACACAGTAACCTGTCCCACACGGTAACCTGTCCCACACGGTAACCTGTCCCACAGTAACCTGTCCCACACGGTAACCTGTCCCACACAGTAACCTGTCCCACACGGTAACCTGTCCCACACGGTAACCTGTCCCACAGTAACCTGTCCCACAGTAACCCGTCCCACACGGTAACCTGTCCCACACAGTAACCTGTCCCACAGTAACCTGTCCCACAGTAACCCGTCCCACACGGTAACCTGTCCCACAGTAACCTGTCCCACACAGTAACCTGTCCCACAGTAACCTGTCCCACACAGTAACCTGTCCCACAGTAACCTGTCCCACAGTAACCTGTCCCACACAGTAACCTGTCCCACAGTAACCTGTCCCACAGTAACCTGTCCCACACAGTAACCTGTCCCACAGTAACCTGTCCCACAGTAACCTGTCCCACACAGTAACCTGTCCCACAGTAACCTGTCCCACACAGTAACCTGTCCCACACGGTAACCTGTCCCACAGTAACCTGTCCCACAGTAACCTGTCCCACACAGTAACCTGTCCCACAGTAACCTGTCCCACAGTAACCTGTCCCACACAGTAACCTGTCCCACAGTAACCTGTCCCACACGGTAACCTGTCCCACACGGTAACCTGTCCCACAGTAACCTGTCCCACACGGTAACCTGTCCCACAGTAACCTGTCCCACACGGTAACCTGTCCCACACGGTAACCTGTCCCACAGTAACCTGTCCCACAGTAACCTGTCCCACAGTAACCTGTCCCACAGTAACCTGTCCCACACGGTAACCTGTCCCACGGTAACCTGTCCCACACAGTAACCTGTCCCACACGGTAACCTGTCCCACAGTAACCTGTCCCACACGGTAACCTGTCCCACACGGTAACCTGTCCCACGGTAACCTGTCCCACACGGTAACCGGTCCCACACGGTAACCTCACCCACACGGTAACCTGTCCCACACGGTAACCCGTCCCACACGGTAACCTCACCCACACGGTGTCCCGGCACGCACGCCAGGCCACGGTGATCTTGCGGCCCTTTGGCTAACCATCAAGGACGGTGGTCACCGGGCACCGTCGCCCGGCCCTTCCGGATGCCCTTCCGCGGCCGTCTGGAACGCGCTTCCATTCCGATGATTTCGTAATCCGCCGGGGGCGCGCGCTCTCTCAAATCATCACCGAGGTTGACAGAGACACTTGTTGAGAGTTGCCGCTGCTTCCCGTTGTTGTTGTTGTTTTTAGTTTTCTCGTCCTATAGCACCCCTCCCCACGCCTCAGGATTAGCACGCACAGCCATACCCGATTGGAGAGAGAGAGAGAGAGAAGACGATAAATCGATAGTCACCTTTCTCCACCTCCAAAGTTAGCCAGGGCCTTGAACAACCTGCTAATGAGATCACATTCAACACGGGCGTGAGTCAGAGTGATGCGAGTGTGAGGGTTGGTTTGAGCGAGTCTGAGTGAGCGAGCGAGTGTGAGTGAGCGAGCGAGTGTGAGTGAGCGAGCGAGTGTGAGTGAGCGAGTCTGAGTGAGTGAGCGAGTGTGAGTGAGCGAGTGTGAGTGAGTCTGAGTGAGTGAGCGAGTGTGAGTGAGCGAGTGTGAGTGAGCGAGTGTGAGTGAGGGAGCGAGTGTGAGTGAGGGAGCGAATGAGTGAGCGCGAGTGAGCGAGTGTGAGTGAGCGAGCGTGAGTCAGCGAGTGTGAGCGAGTGAGTGAGCGAGTGTGAGTGAATGAGTGAGTGAGCAAGTGTGAGTGAGCGAGTGTGAGCGAGTGAGTGAGTGAGCGAGTGTGAGTGAGCGAGTGTGAGTGAGGGAGCGAGTCTGAGCGAGCGAATGAGTGAGCGCGAGTGAGCGAGTGTGAGTGAGCGAGTGTGAGTCAGCGAGTGTGAGCGAGTGAGTGTGAATGAGTGAGTGTGAGCGAGCGAGTGAGCGAGTGTGAGTGAGTGTGAGTGAATGAGTGAGTGTGAGCGAGCGAGTGAGTGAGCGAGTGTGAGTGAGTGTGAGTGAATGAGTGAGTGTGAGCGAGTGTGAGTGAGTGAGCGTGAGTGAGCGAGTGAGTGAGCGTGAGTGAGCGAGTGAGCGTGAATGAGCGAGCGAGTGAGCGAGTGTGAGTGAACGAGTGTGAGCGAGCGAGTGTGAGTA
>NW_022639076.1:0-82500 GCF_010993605.1 Petromyzon marinus | reverse complement strand
GTGCAGTGTTGAGTCTGTGGTGCAGTGTTGAGTCTGTGGTGCAGTGTTGAGTCTGTGGTGCAGTGTTGAGTCTGTGGTGCAGTGTTGAGTCTGTGGTGCAGTGTTGAGTCTGTGGTGCAGTGTTGAGTCTGTGGTGCAGTGCTGAGTCTGTGGCGCAGTGTTGAGTCTATGGGTGGCAGTGCTGAGTCTATGGTGCAGTGTTGAGTCTGTGGTGCAGTGTTGAGTCTGTGGTGCAGTGTTGAGTCTGTGGTGCAGTGTTGAGTCTGTGGTGCAGTGTTGAGTCTATGGTGCAGTGTTGAGTCTGTGGTGCAGTGTTGAGTCTACGGTGCAGTGTTGAGTCTGTGGTGCAGTGTTGAGTCTGTGGTGCAGTGTTGAGTCTGTGGTGCAGTGCTGAGTCTGTGGAGCAGTGTTGAGTCTATGGTGCAGTGCTGAGTCTATGGTGCAGTGTTGAGTCTGTGGTGCAGTGTTGAGTCTATGGTGCAGTGTTGAGTCTATGGTGCAGTGTTGAGTTTATGGTGCAGTGTTGAGTCTGTGGTGCATTGCTGAGTCTGTGGTGCAGTGCTGAGTCTATGGTGCAGTGCTGAGTCTGTGGTGCAGTGTTGAGTCTGTGGAGCAGTGTTGAGTCTATGGTGCAGTGCTGAGTCTGTGGTGCAGTGCTGAGTCCATGGTGCAGTGCTGAGTCTATGGTGCAGTGTTGAGTCTATGGTGCAGTGTTGAGTCTATGGTGCAGTGTTGAGTCTATGGTGCAGTGTTGAGTTTATGGTGCAGTGTTGAGTCTGTGGTGCATTGCTGAGTCTGTGGTGCAGTGTTGAGTCTATGGTGCAGTGTTGAGTCTGTGGTGCAGTGTTGAGTCTGTGGTGAAGTGTTGAGTCTGTGGTGCAGTGTTGAGTCTGTGGTGCAGTGTTGAGTCTATGGTGCAGTGTTGAGTCTTTAATGCGTGCTGAGTCTGTGGTGCAGTGTTGAGTCTGTGGTGCAGTGTTGAGTCTATGCTGCAGTGTTGAGTCTATGGTGCAGTGTTGAGTCTATTGTGCAGTGTTGAGTCTATGGTGCAGTGTTGAGTCTATGGTGCAGTGTTGAGTCTGTGGTGCAGTGCTGAGTCTGTGGTGCAGTGCTGAGTCTGTGGTGCAGTGCTGAGTCTGTGGTGCAGTGTTGAGTCTATGATGCAGTGTTGAGTCTATGGTGCAGTGTTGAGTCTGTGGTGCAGTGTTGAGTCTATGGTGCAGTGTTGAGTCTATGGTGCAGTGCTGAGTCTATGGTGCAGTGCTGAGTCTATGGTGCAGTGTTCATCAACCCAGCGTGTTTGGCCCCGGCTCAGCCTCTGGCACTGATTGTCGTGCCCGGCACGGCCCCCACCCCCTTCCGCCCCCCCCACCAAGGCACTCGCCCGCCACGTGCAGGCAACGGCCGAGAGGGGGGGGGGTGGGTGCCAAGGGGGTCGCGTGTCCGGGCACTCGGCCCCCACGATCTGGCCGAGGTCCGTACCCCTGCGCCGCTCATCATCGCCGGGGCCACGGGAATCCCTCCCTCCCTCTCTCTCTCTCAGGGGGTTCACGGTGATCGTGTGGGAGACACTGAGACCCTGGGGTCAGGGTTCAAGCCCTGGGTGTCTCTCTCTGGGGGTTCATAATGGGATGTTGGGTGGAGTGTAGTGAGGAAGGTGAGAGGGAGGGGAGAGGGAGGGGAGAGGGAGGGGAGAGGGAGGTGAGATGGAGGTGAGATGGAGGGGAGATGGAGGTGAGATGGAGGGGAGGGGGAGGGGAGATGGAGGGGAGAGGAGATGGAGGGGAGATGGAGGTGAGAGGGAGGGGAGAGGGAGGGGAGATGGAGGGGAGATGGAGGTGAGAGGGAGGGGAGAGGGAGGGGAGATGGAGGGGAGATGGAGGTGAGAGGGAGGGGAGAGGGAGGGGAGATGGAGGGGAGGTGAGATGGAGGTGAGATGGAGGTGAGAGGGAGGGGAGAGGGAGGGGAGATGGAGACGAGATGGAGGTGAGAGAGATGGAGGTGAGAGAGATGGAGGTGAGAGAGATGGAGGCGAGATGGAGGTGAGATGGAGGCGAGATGGAGGCGAGATGGAGGTGAGATGGAGGTGAGAGAGATGGAGGCGAGATGGAGGTGAGATGGAGGTGAGATGGAGGTGAGATGGAGGTGAGGGAGATGGAGGTGAGATGGAGGTGAGAGAGATGGAGGTGAGATGGAGGTGAGGGAGATGGAGGCGAGATGGAGGCGAGATGGAGGTGAGAGAGATGGAGGTGAGAGAGATGGAGGTGAGAGAGATGGAGGCGAGATGGAGGTGAGATGGAGGCGAGATGGAGGCGAGATGGAGGTGAGATGGAGGTGAGAGAGATGGAGGCGAGATGGAGGTGAGATGGAGGTGAGATGGAGGTGAGATGGAGGTGAGGGAGATGGAGGTGAGATGGAGGTGAGAGAGATGGAGGTGAGATGGAGGTGAGGGAGATGGAGGCGAGATGGAGGCGAGATGGAGGTGAGAGAGATGGAGGTGAGAGAGATGGAGGTGAGAGAGATGGAGGCGAGATGGAGGTGAGATGGAGGCGAGATGGAGGCGAGATGGAGGTGAGATGGAGGTGAGAGAGATGGAGGCGAGATGGAGGTGAGATGGAGGTGAGATGGAGGTGAGATGGAGGTGAGGGAGATGGAGGTGAGATGGAGGTGAGAGAGATGGAGGTGAGATGGAGGTGAGGGAGATGGAGGCGAGATGGAGGCGAGATGGAGGTGAGAGAGATGGAGGTGAGAGAGACGGAGGTGAGATGGAGGTGAGAGAGAGGTGAGAGAGACGGAGGTGAGATGGAGGCGAGATGGAGGTGAGGCGAGATGGAGGTGAGAGAGATGGAGGTGAGAGAGATGGAGGTGAGAGAGATGGAGGGGAGATGGAGGTGAGAGAGATGGAGGTGAGATGGAGGTGAGAGAGATGGAGGGGAGAGAGATGGAGGTGAGAGAGATGGAGGGGAGATGGAGGTGAGAGAGATGGAGGCGAGAGAGGAGGAGGGGACAGGGAGGAGCGGGAGGGGGAAGGGGGCGGGCCAGACTCCGACCGACTGACCCGATGCCCGGCCAGCTGCCCAGGTGGTACGCCAGCGTGGACACGGGCGAGGCCAGGCCGCCGGGAGCGGGCGCCGGCGGTGAGCGGTTGGCCAAGGCGGCGGTGGCGTCGGCAAGCACGCCGGCGGCGGCGGTGACGCCGGTGCCCGGCCGCGACCGCGGGGGACGGCGGCGCCGGGTCACCGCGGCGGTCGCCGCCACATCGGTGGAGGCGGTGGAGGCGGTGGAGGCGGTGGAGGCGGTGGAGGCGGTGGAGGCGGTGGAGGCGGTGGAGTCCATCGCCCGTCCCGAGGTCGTCGTCGTCGCCGCCGCCGCCGCCTCGCCCCTCCGGCCCCTCCGCCGCCAATCCTGCGGACGACGCGCACACAGAGAGGCACGGCCATTTGTGAGCTCGCAGAGACAACCGGGGGCTTGGACCCCCCCTGAGCTCACCACCCTACCCCTCCATCACTCTCTACTCACTCCTCCGCTCCCCTCCATCCCTCCTCCCTCCCTCCACCCTCCCTCTCCACTCCCTCCCTCCCTCCCTCTCTGCTGCCTCCCCCTCTGCTCCCTCTCTCTCTGCTCCCCTCCCTCCTCCCTCCCCCTCTGCTCCCTCCCTCTCCCCTTCCCTCTCCGCTCCCCTCTTCTCTGCTGCCTCTCTCTCCCCTTCCCTCCCTCTCCCTCTCTGCTGCCTCCCTCTCTGCTGCCTCTCTCTCCCCTTCCCTCCCTCTCTGCTCCCCTCCCTCTCCCCTTCCCTCCCTCTCTGCTGCCTCCTTCCTCCCTCCCTGCTCCCTCTCTGCTCCCCTTCCCTCCCTCTCGCCTTCCTCCCTACCCTCCCATTCCTCCCCTCCCTCCATTCAACATCCCAAGGGTCTCCGACACGGATATCATGAACCCACAGAGAGACACACACCCATACCCGTGGCTTGAACCCTGAACCCAGGATGTCAGTGTCTCTGTGTGGCGAGTCTCTGGCTATCTGTACGGTGAGTATATGGGTTTGTGTAGTGGTGAGTCTATGGGTCTCTGTGTGGTGAGTCTATGGGTCTCTATGTGGTGATGAGTCTATGAGTCTCTGTGTGGTGGTGAGTCTGTGGGTCTCTGTGTGGTGGTGAGTCTATGGGTCTCTGCGTGGTGGTGAGTCTGTGGGTCTCTGTGTGGTGGTAAGTCTGTGGGTCTCTGTGTGGTGGTGAGTCTATGGGTCTCTGCGTGGTGGTGAATCTATGGGTCTCTGTGTGGTGGTGAGTCTATGGGTCTCTGTGTGGTGGTGATGAGTCTATGGGTCTTTGCGTGGTGGTGAGTCTATGGGTTTGTGTAGTGGTGAGTCTAAGGGTCTCTGTGTGGTGAGTCTGTGGGTCTCTATGTGGTGATGAGTCTCTGAGTCTCTGTGGTGGCGAGTATATGGGTCTCTGTGTGGTGGTGAGTCTAAGGGTCTCTGTGTGGTGGTGAGTCTATGGGTCTCTGTGTGGTGGTGAGTCTATGGGTTTGTGTAGTGGTGAGTCTATGGGTCTCTGTGTGATGAGTCTATGGGTCTCTGTGTGGTGATGAGTCTCTGAGTCTCTGTGTGGTGGCGAGTATATGGGTTTGTGTAGTGGTGAGTCTCTGTGTGGTGAGTCTGTGGGTCTCTGTGTGGTGATGAGTCTATGGGTCTCTGTGTGGTGGTGAGTCTATGGGTCTCTGTGTGGTGGTGAGTCTATGGGTCTCTGTGTGGTGGCGAGTCTCTGGGTCTCTGTGTGGTGGTGAGTCTATGGGTCTCTGTGTGGTGGTGAGTCTATGGGTCTCTGTGTGGTGGTGAGTCTCTGGGTCTCTGTGTGGTGGTGAGTCTATGGGTCTCTGTGTGGTGGTGAGTCTATGGGTCTATGTGTGGTGGTGAGTCTGTGGGTCTCTATGTGGTGATGAGTCTCTGAGTCTCTGTGTGGTGGTGAGTCTATGGGTCTCTGTGTGGTGGTGAGTCTAAGGGTCTTTGTGTAGTGGTGATTCTAAGGGTCTCTGTGTGGTGGTGAGTCTATGGGTCTCTGTGTAGTGGCGAGTCTGAGTCTCTGTGTGGTGGTGAGTCTATGGGTCTCTGTGTGGTGGCGAGTCTATGGGTCTCTGTGTGGTGGTGAGTCTCTGGGTCTCTGTGTGGTGGTGAGTCTGTGGGTCTCTATGTGGTGATGAGTCTCTGAGTCTCTGTGTGGTGGCGAGTATATGGGTCTCTGTGTGGTGGTGAGTCTATGGGTCTCTGTGTGGTGGTGAGTCTAAGGGTCTTTGTGTAGTGGTGAGTCTAAGGGTCTCTGTGTGGTGGTGAGTCTATGAGTCTCTGTGTGGTGGTAAGTCTAAGGGTCTCTGTGTGGTGGTAAGTCTGTGGGTCTCTGTGTGGTGGTGAGTCTATGGGTCTCTGCGTGGTGGTGAATCTATGGGTCTCTGTGTGGTGGTGAGTCTATGGGTCTCTGTGTGGTGGTGATGAGTCTATGGGTCTTTGCGTGGTGGTGAGTCTATGGGTTTGTGTAGTGGTGAGTCTAAGGGTCTCTGTGTGGTGAGTCTGTGGGTCTCTATGTGGTGATGAGTCTCTGAGTCTCTGTGGTGGCGAGTATATGGGTCTCTGTGTGGTGGTGAGTCTAAGGGTCTCTGTGTGGTGGTGAGTCTATGGGTCTCTGTGTGGTGGTGAGTCTATGGGTTTGTGTAGTGGTGAGTCTATGGGTCTCTGTGTGATGAGTCTATGGGTCTCTGTGTGGTGATGAGTCTCTGAGTCTCTGTGTGGTGGCGAGTATATGGGTTTGTGTAGTGGTGAGTCTCTGTGTGGTGAGTCTGTGGGTCTCTGTGTGGTGATGAGTCTATGGGTCTCTGTGTGGTGGTGAGTCTATGGGTCTCTGTGTGGTGGTGAGTCTATGGGTCTCTGTGTGGTGGTGAGTCTCTGGGTCTCTGTGTGGTGGTGAGTCTATGGGTCTCTGTGTGGTGGTGAGTCTATGGGTCTCTGTGTGGTGGTGAGTCTCTGGGTCTCTGTGTGGTGGTGAGTCTATGGGTCTCTGTGTGGTGGTGAGTCTATGGGTCTATGTGTGGTGGTGAGTCTGTGGGTCTCTATGTGGTGATGAGTCTCTGAGTCTCTGTGTGGTGGTGAGTCTATGGGTCTCTGTGTGGTGGTGAGTCTAAGGGTCTTTGTGTAGTGGTGATTCTAAGGGTCTCTGTGTGGTGGTGAGTCTATGGGTCTCTGTGTAGTGGCGAGTCTGAGTCTCTGTGTGGTGGTGAGTCTATGGGTCTCTGTGTGGTGGCGAGTCTATGGGTCTCTGTGTGGTGGTGAGTCTCTGGGTCTCTGTGTGGTGGTGAGTCTGTGGGTCTCTATGTGGTGATGAGTCTCTGAGTCTCTGTGTGGTGGCGAGTATATGGGTCTCTGTGTGGTGGTGAGTCTATGGGTCTCTGTGTGGTGGTGAGTCTAAGGGTCTTTGTGTAGTGGTGAGTCTAAGGGTCTCTGTGTGGTGGTGAGTCTATGAGTCTCTGTGTGGTGGTAAGTCTAAGGGTCTCTGTGTGGTGAGTCTGTGGTTCTCTGTGTGGTGATGAGTCTATGGGTCTCTGTGTGGTGGTGAGTCTATGAGTCTCTGTGTGGTGGCGAGTCTATGGGTCTCTGTGTGGTGGTGAGTCTGTGGTTCTCTGTGTGGTGGCGAGTCTATTGGTCTCTGTGTGGTGGTGAGTCTCTGGATCTCTGTGTGGTGGTGAGTCTATGAGTGTCTGTGTGGTGGTGAGTCTATGGGTCTCTGTGTGGTGGCGAGTCTATGGGTCTCTGTGTGGTGGCGAGTCTATGGGTCTGTGTGGTGGCAAGTCTATGGGTCTCTGTGTGGTGATGAGTCTATGAGTCTCTGTGTGGTGGTGATTCTATGGGTCTCTGTGTGGTGATGAGTCTGTGGGCCTGTGTGGTGGTGAGTCTATGGGTCTCTGTGTGGTGGTGAGTCTATGGGTCTCTGTGTGGTGGTGAGTCTATGGGTCTCTGTGTGGTGAGTCCGTGGGTCTCTGTGTGGTGAGTCTGTGGGTCTCTGTGTGGTGAGTCCGTGGATCTCTGTGTGGTGAGTCTGTGGGTCTCTGTGTGGTGGTAAGTCTAAGGGTCTCTGTGTGGTGGTAAGTCTGTGGGTCTCTGTGTGGTGGTGAGTCTATGGGTCTCTGCGTGGTGGTGAATCTATGGGTCTCTGTGTGGTGGTGAGTCTATGGGTCTCTGTGTGGTGGTGATGAGTCTATGGGTCTTTGCGTGGTGGTGAGTCTATGAGTCTCTGTGTGGTGGTAAGTCTAAGGGTCTCTGTGTGGTGGTAAGTCTGTGGGTCTCTGTGTGGTGGTGAGTCTATGGGTCTCTGCGTGGTGGTGAATCTATGGGTCTCTGTGTGGTGGTGAGTCTATGGGTCTCTGTGTGGTGGTGATGAGTCTATGGGTCTTTGCGTGGTGGTGAGTCTATGGGTTTGTGTAGTGGTGAGTCTAAGGGTCTCTGTGTGGTGAGTCTGTGGGTCTCTATGTGGTGATGAGTCTCTGAGTCTCTGTGGTGGCGAGTATATGGGTCTCTGTGTGGTGGTGAGTCTAAGGGTCTCTGTGTGGTGGTGAGTCTATGGGTCTCTGTGTGGTGGTGAGTCTATGGGTTTGTGTAGTGGTGAGTCTATGGGTCTCTGTGTGATGAGTCTATGGGTCTCTGTGTGGTGATGAGTCTCTGAGTCTCTGTGTGGTGGCGAGTATATGGGTTTGTGTAGTGGTGAGTCTCTGTGTGGTGAGTCTGTGGGTCTCTGTGTGGTGATGAGTCTATGGGTCTCTGTGTGGTGGTGAGTCTATGGGTCTCTGTGTGGTGGTGAGTCTATGGGTCTCTGTGTGGTGGCGAGTCTCTGGGTCTCTGTGTGGTGGTGAGTCTATGGGTCTCTGTGTGGTGGTGAGTCTATGGGTCTCTGTGTGGTGGTGAGTCTCTGGGTCTCTGTGTGGTGGTGAGTCTATGGGTCTCTGTGTGGTGGTGAGTCTATGGGTCTATGTGTGGTGGTGAGTCTGTGGGTCTCTATGTGGTGATGAGTCTCTGAGTCTCTGTGTGGTGGTGAGTCTATGGGTCTCTGTGTGGTGGTGAGTCTAAGGGTCTTTGTGTAGTGGTGATTCTAAGGGTCTCTGTGTGGTGGTGAGTCTATGGGTCTCTGTGTAGTGGCGAGTCTGAGTCTCTGTGTGGTGGTGAGTCTATGGGTCTCTGTGTGGTGGCGAGTCTATGGGTCTCTGTGTGGTGGTGAGTCTCTGGGTCTCTGTGTGGTGGTGAGTCTGTGGGTCTCTATGTGGTGATGAGTCTCTGAGTCTCTGTGTGGTGGCGAGTATATGGGTCTCTGTGTGGTGGTGAGTCTATGGGTCTCTGTGTGGTGGTGAGTCTAAGGGTCTTTGTGTAGTGGTGAGTCTAAGGGTCTCTGTGTGGTGGTGAGTCTATGAGTCTCTGTGTGGTGGTAAGTCTAAGGGTCTCTGTGTGGTGAGTCTGTGGTTCTCTGTGTGGTGATGAGTCTATGGGTCTCTGTGTGGTGGTGAGTCTATGAGTCTCTGTGTGGTGGCGAGTCTATGGGTCTCTGTGTGGTGGTGAGTCTGTGGTTCTCTGTGTGGTGGCGAGTCTATTGGTCTCTGTGTGGTGGTGAGTCTCTGGATCTCTGTGTGGTGGTGAGTCTATGAGTGTCTGTGTGGTGGTGAGTCTATGGGTCTCTGTGTGGTGGCGAGTCTATGGGTCTCTGTGTGGTGGCGAGTCTATGGGTCTGTGTGGTGGCAAGTCTATGGGTCTCTGTGTGGTGATGAGTCTATGAGTCTCTGTGTGGTGGTGATTCTATGGGTCTCTGTGTGGTGATGAGTCTGTGGGCCTGTGTGGTGGTGAGTCTATGGGTCTCTGTGTGGTGGTGAGTCTATGGGTCTCTGTGTGGTGGTGAGTCTATGGGTCTCTGTGTGGTGAGTCCGTGGGTCTCTGTGTGGTGAGTCTGTGGGTCTCTGTGTGGTGAGTCCGTGGATCTCTGTGTGGTGAGTCTGTGGGTCTCTGTGTGGTGAGTCTGTGCCTTCTGTGTGGTGGTGAGTATATGGGTCTCCGTGTGGTGGTGAGTATATGGGTCTCCGTGTGGTGGTGAGTATATGGGTCGCAGTGGTGAGTCTGTGGTCTCTGTATGGCTGTGTGGTGAGTATATGGGGTCTGTCTGATGCGTTGAAAGGTATGTGTGGCGAGTCTATGGGTATTTGTGTAGTGTGTATATGGGTCTCTGTGTGGTGGTGAGTCTACAAAGATCCCCTAGGTAGCCTCTAGCAGGGCTGTAGGGGCAAGTGCTGTTACACACACAAAGCTCCCCCAGGTAGCCAATAACAGGGTTGTAGGGGCAAGTGCTGTTACACACAGACAAAGCTCCCCCAGGTAGCCTCTAGCAGGGCTGTAGGGGCAAGTGCTGTTACACACACAGACAAAGCTCCCCCAGGTAGCCTCTAGCAGGGCTGTAGGGGCAAGTGCTGTTACACAGACAAAGCTCCCCCAGGTAGCCTCTAGCAGGGCGGTAGGGTCAAGTGCTGTTACACACAGACAAAGCTCCCCCAGGTAGCCTCTAGCAGGGCTGCTGGGGCAAGTGCTGTGTTAGTTCGTAGCGAGCAGACACAAAGCTCCCCCAGGTAGCCTCTAGCAGGGCTGCAGGGGCAAGTGCTGTGTTAGTTCGTAGCGAGTAGACACAGACAAAGCTCCCCCAGGTAGCCTCTAGCAGGGCTGCAGGGGCAAGTGCTGCTAGTAGCGAGTAGCAGCAGCGGCGGCGCCTATGAAGGCCGCAAACGCACAACGCGGTGAGGGGTAAGGCGTTGAGGGCCGTTCGCCTTCCCGACCGCCTTTGTATCTCCTGCCGTGCCGATGTTTTCATTAAACACCGCCGCCGCTACTGTACCGCACTGTACTCGTGTAAGGCTTGAGTGGACCTCGTGGTGTCAAACCAGAAATCAGTTCGCAATTTTTTCACGAGACGAAATGTTCAAGCGTCCGTAAAAAATTTTTAAACTTTAAAAAGGCGACAATTTTGACACAAATCGAGAACGGGGGCGTCAATAAGAGCGCGAACGCGATGGGGGTTGTTATCGGCGCCATTGCAAACCCCTCATTAAGCAACAAGACGCGTCTCTTATTAATTCGGGGAATTGGATTTCGCCGATCGCCAAACTTAAAACCTGAGGTAAATGTTGATAGTGTTGCATCAATTACGCGCTAATTTAAAGTTTATGTTGGAAAATGTTTGTTATATAAAAAAAACCCTTATCGGCGCCATTGCGAACACATTAATCAACAAAACATCTCTTAGAATTCGTGGATTGGATTTCGCCGATCGCCAAACGTAAAACCCAAGGTAAACGTAGATATGTTTGTAACAATTACGCGGAAATTTAATACTTTTATTGGAAAAAAAATGCTATAAATAACCGTAACTTACGTCGGTGGTGTGAGGCGAAGATGGATCCCCCTCCCCCCCTTATCGTCCACCACCTAAACGGAAAGGAGGGGGCGGGGATGGGGGGGGGGGAGAAAAGGGCGGGAAAATCCGCCTCGACCAATCGGCGCTCGAGAGGCCCGCCGCGGGCCAATCGGAGCCCCGTTGTCGCGCGAGCGCGGGCGCGCCGCTCAGCCAATGGGAGGGCGGAGCGGCTCGGG
Source organism: Petromyzon marinus (assembly GCF_010993605.1). Taxonomy (NCBI): domain Eukaryota; kingdom Metazoa; phylum Chordata; class Hyperoartia; order Petromyzontiformes; family Petromyzontidae; genus Petromyzon; species Petromyzon marinus. Next base: position 71,843 of record NW_022639076.1, on the reverse strand, counting down.
TGGCGTCTTTTGAAACCGGTGGGGCGGGGTGGGAGAAGCGGGGGTGGAGGGGCGGGGGGGGGAGGGTGATGATTGGGGGCGGACAGTTTGAAACTAGGCGCGGCTTTCACCCCGCGTTAAGCCAATCACAAGGCGCGTATCATCGACGGTGTCTGAATCGACCAATGGAAGTGCGCGTTATGTTTGGACGCGGTTGGTGGTGGCGGCGATGGTGGGGAGGGGAAAGTAAGGGACATCGACCAATCACAGAGCGTTTAACATCAACAACCTTGCCCAATCAGAGTGCGCGTTACGATCCCAACGTTTAAAGCCTCGCGCACGACGCGGGGGATGTAAACAACTCCCGGACGACCAATCACCGAGCGCGTTTCATCGCCAACCCCAACCACTTCCGTCTCATCTCGACCAATGGGAGACGCCGTTACAATTTGATGCCCCCCCCCCCGCCGCATGCAAAATTTGGACCAAACCAAATTCGTCTAGATGAGGGGGGAGGGGGGAAGTTGTCTTGGCAACAAACTAAAACATTTTTTTTTAAAAAAAAATTTCAACGCAATTATTTCCATTACGCAACGCACGCTCGAACGAAATGTAAGTTTGAGCGAAATTATTCCGTCGCCTGAAAATGTATTTGTTGTCGTAAGTCATCTGAACGTAGCGAAATTTAAACAACCACTAACTACCACCACCCCCTCTCTCTCTCCACATAATGTAACTTGGCACAACCCACTTCCTCCTCCCCCCCACCATCATAACATAAAACGCGGGCGATGTTTGTCGAAGGGAGTTCGATTTGAGTGAGTTCGCAACGCAGCGAAGTTTACAAAAAAAAAAATTCCTCGGTTGTTATCACAGCCACCTGAATTAAGCATCCGCGGAAACGCGACGAACGGACGGGAGTTTACCTCACGGAAGTTGTCATTTTTTTGTTGTTGTTGTTTTAAGAATATTTTTTTTTCGTTATTTGCTGCCTACGTGATGGTGGGTGGAGTTGGTTGGTGTCAATGGACCGTTGCATCGTGTCGTTCGCTAGCGAAAGCCGAACCGGTTGGAGTTTAAGGTTGTTATTATTATTACCACTACTACTACTACACCACGGTCGTTTGACTGATGTTCTTACCTTGAAAAAGCCACGTTTGGACGTACGTTTAATTGTTTAAATGTACGATATTTTGTAATGTACGAGCGCTGTGTAGATCCCGTTATCGAAACGTCGAAATTCCTTCTCGGAACGCAGATAAGTTGTGTGGTTTTATGTATATCCCGTCATAGGAACGTGGAATTTCCAGACGCCACCTGTCCGAATATCACCGCTCAATCCGTGTCCCCCCCATCCCCTGTCCCCCTCCCATCCCCCGTGTCCCCCTTCCCCGTGACCCCCTTCCCCATGACCCCCACCATCCCCCGTGTCAACCTTCCCCCGTGTCCCCCATGCCCCGTGTACCCCTTCCCCCATCTTCCCCGTGACCCCCGTGACCCCCGCCCCCACGTGACCCCCGCCCCCACGTGACCCCCGCCCCACGTGACCCCCCCCCCTCCCCTAGAGAGCACAGCAGCAGGAGGAGTTCATCGCCAGCGCCGTCTCCGCTGCTGCGCCTCTCCCACTCCCTCGCGCAGCTGCCACTGCTGCTGGGCACCGCCAGCGCCTGGCAGCAGCAGCAGCAGGGGCAGCAGCAGGGGCACGCAAGGGGGTGGGTGACCAGCACCACGTCCGGCGGTGGTGGTGGTGGCGGCGGTGGTGGTGGTGGAGATGGTGGTGGAGGCGGTGGTGGAGGAGGAGGAGGCGGTGGTGGTGGAGGAGGAGGTGGTGGAGGTGGTGGAGGAGGAGAAGGAGGAGGAGGTGGTGGTGGTGGTGGTGGAGGAGGAGGCGGTGGTGGTGGTGGTGGTGGTGGAGGAGGAGGCGGTGGTGGTGGAGGAGGAGGCGGTGGAGGTGGTGGCGGTGGTGGCGGTGGTGGAGGAGGAGAAGGAGGAGGAGGTGGAGGTGGTGGAGGCGGTGGTGGTGGCGGTGGTGGCGATGGTGGAGGTGGTGGTGGTGGCGGCGGTGGTGGTGGAGGAGGAGGCGGTGGAGGTGGTGGCGGTGGTGGCGGTGGTGGAGGAGGAGAAGGAGGAGGAGGTGGAGGTGGTGGAGGCGGTGGTGGTGGCGGTGGTGGCGATGGTGGAGGTGGTGGTGGTGGCGGCGGTGGTGGTGGAGGAGGAGGCGGTGGAGGTGGTGGCGGTGGTGGCGGTGGTGGAGGAGGAGAAGGAGGAGGAGGTGGAGGTGGTGGAGGCGGTGGTGGTGGAGATGGAGATGGTGGCGGTGGAGATGCTGATGGTGACGCCGGAGATGCTGATGGTGACGCCGTCGACGATGGCGATGATGGTGGTGGAGTGTTTATCAGTCACGCGTGAACGTCTTCCATCTCTCTACCCGGCCACCTTTGTATCCCCCGTGCAGCTGCCTGCCTGGGCCATTGCAACTCCACTTCGGTGATGGTGGCGATGGCGACGGTGACGGTGTTGGGGCCGGCGGCGATGGTGCTGGGGTGACGATGTGGGATTGTGGGGTGCAGACTGAGGAGGATGGCGATGATGGGGTGGTGGTGTTGGTGGCGATGGAGGAGGAGGAGGAGGAGAGGTAAATATCACAACAACATCATCAGCATTAGTAGCAGCAGTATCATCAGCAGCAGTAGTAGCAATATGATCAGAAGTATCAATAAGATCTCTCTCTCACCCCCTCTCTCCCCCCCCCCCTCTCCTCCCCCCCCCCCCCTTATCCCCCCCCCCTTATCCCCCCCCTCCCTCTCTCCCTCCCTCCCTCTCCCCCCCCCCCACAGTTACCCAGACGAGGGTTCAAACAACGCGGCCGAAATCCACCCGGCAGCTCGCACGTCGCCGCCATCGCCGCCAAGCCCATCGCCACCGCCATCGTCATCATCACCTTCACCTTCATCATCGTCACCGCTACCCAGACCACCGCCAGCATCATCACCATCACCTTCATCATCGTCACCGCTACCCAGACCACCGGCAACATCAACATCATCACCTTCACCTTCATCATCGTCACCGCTACCCAGACCACCGCCAGCATCATCACCATCACCATCACCGTCATCATCGTCACCGCTACCCAGACCACCACCGGCAGCATCACCATCACCATCACCTTCATCATCGTCACCGCTACCCAGACCAGCACCGGCAGCATCACCATCACCTTCATCATCGTCCCCGCTACCCAGACCACCGGCAACATCATCACCATCACCTTCATCATCGTCGCCGCTACCCAGACCACCGCCACCATCATCACCATCACCTTCACCTTCATCATCGTCACCGCTACCCAGACCACCGCCACCATCATCACCATCACCATCACCTTCATCATCGTCACCGCTACCCAGACCACCACCAGCATCATCACCATCATCATCGTCGCCGCTACCCAGACCACCATCATCACCATCACCTTCATCATCGTCGCCGCTACCCAGACCACCGCCAGCACCGCCGTCGTTGGAGAGGGGTTTGGGGAGGACCCCCAGAGTCTCTGAGACCCCACAACTGCCCTCAAGTCGAGAAGAAGTTGGTGGTGGTGGTGAGGGTGGTGGTGGCGACGGTGGTGGTGGTGGTGAGGGTGGTGGTGAGGACGACGATGACACCGGGGGGCCCGTGGTGGGGGGCTGCTCTCGGAAGGGGGGAGGGGGGGGGAGGGGCCGGTGGGGGGGAGGGGCGGTGGAGGTGGAGGATGACCCAGGGGTGCTGGCACGGAGAAAGAAGCAGATCCGGTACGGCAAGAACACGGAGGAGTACCGGAGGCTCGCTGAGATGGTGCCCAGGTGGGTGGGTGGGTGGGTGACTGGGTGGGTGGATGAGTGGGTGGGTGGGTGAGTGGATGGGTGAGTGGGTGGGTGGGTGGGTGAGTGAGTGGGTGGGTGAGTGAGTGAGTGGGTGAGTGAGTGAGTGAGTGGGTGAGTGAGTGAGTGGGTGGGTGAGTGGGTGGGTGAGTGAGTGGGTGGATGAGTGGGTGAGTGGGTGGGTGGGTGAGTGGGTGTGTGGGTGAGTGAGTGGGTGGGTGGGTGGGTGGGTGAGTGGGTGAGTGGGTGGGTGAGTGGGTGAGTGGGTGGGTGAGTGGGTAGGTGAGTGGGTGGGTGGGTGAGTGAGGTGAGAGGTGGGTGGGTGGATGAGTGGGTGGGTGGGTGAATGGGTGGGTGGGTGGGTGAGTGGGTGAGTGGGTGGGTGAGTGGGTAGGTGAGTGGGTGGGTGGGTGAGTGAGGTGAGAGGTGGGTGGGTGGATGAGTGGGTGGGTGGGTGAATGGGTGGGTGGGTGGGTGAGTGGGTGGGTGGGTGAATGAGTGGGTGGGTGAGTGGGTGGGTGAGTGGGTGGGTGGATAGGTGAGTGGGTGGGTGGGTGAGTGGGTGAGTGGGTGGGTGGGGGAGTGGGTGAGTGGGTGGGTGGGTGAGTGGGTGGGTGGGTGAGTGGGTGGGTGGGTGAGTGGGTGGGTGGATGAGTGGGTGGGTGAGTGGGTGGGTGAGTGGGTGAGGTGAGTGGGTGAGTGAGGTGAGTGAGTGAGGTGGGTGAGTGAGTGAGTGAGTGGGTGGGTGTGTGGGTGGGTGGGTGGGTGGGTGAGTGGGTGGGTGAGTGGGTGGGTGAGTGGGTGGGTGGGTGAGTGGGTGGGTGAGCGGGTGGGTGGGCGAGTGGGTGAGGTGAGTGGGTGGGTGAGGTGAGGTCGGTGAGGTGAGGTGGGTGGGTGGGTGAGTGGGTGAGGTGAGTGGGTGAGGTGAGGGGGTGGGTGGGTGAGCGAGGTGGGTGAGTGAGGTGGGTGGGTGAGTGGGTGAGGTGAGTGAGTGAGGTGGGTGGGTGAGTGGGTGAGGTGAGGTGGTTGAGTGGGTGGGGTGGGTGAGTGCGTGGGGTGGGTGAGGTGAGTGGGTGAGTGAGGTGGGTGAGGTGAGTGGGTGAGGTGAGTGAGTGAGGTGGGTGGGTGAGTGGGTGAGGTGAGGTGGTTGAGTGGGTGGGGTGGGTGAGTGCGTGGGGTGGGTGAGGTGAGTGGGTGAGTGAGGTGAGTGAGGTGAGTGGGTGAGTGAGGTGAGTGGGTGGGTGAGGTGAGGCGAGTGGGTGGGTGAGGTGAGGCGAGTGGGTGGGCGAGTGGGTGGGCGAGTGGGTGAGTGGGTGGGTGGGTGAGTGAGTGGGTGAGTGGGTGAGTGGGTGGGTGTGTGGGTGTGTGGGTGAGTGGGTGAGTGGGTGGGTGGGTGAGTGGGTGGGTGGGTGAGTGGGTGAGTGGGTGAGTGGGTGGGTGGGTGGGTGTGTTGGTGGGTGAGTGGGTGTGTTGGTGGGTGAGTGGGTGTGTTGGTGGGTGAGTGGGTGAGTGGGTGGGTGGGTGGGTGTGTGGGTGGGTGGGTGGGTGGGTGAGTGGGTGAGGTGAGTGGGTGAGTGGGTGAGTGGGTGGGTGGGTGGGTGCGTGAGTGGGTGAGTGGGTGAGTGGGTGGGTGGGTGAGTGGGTGGGTGGGTGGGTGAGTGGGTGGGTGAGTGGGTGGGTGAGTGGGTGGGTGAGTGGGTGGGTGGGTGGGTGAGTGAGGTGAGAGGTGGGTGGGTGGGTGAGTGAGGTGAGAGGTGGGTGGGTGGGTGAGTGAGGTGAGAGGTGGGTGGGTGGGTGAGTGAGGTGAGAGGTGGGTGGGTGGGTGAGTGGGTGAGTGGGTGGGTGGGTGAATGAGTGGGTGGGTCGGTGGGTGAGTGGGTGGGTGAGTGGGTGGGTGGGTGAGTGGGTGGGTGAGTGGGTGGGTGAGTGGGTGGGTGAGTGAGTGGGTGGGTGAGTGGGTGAGTGGGTGAGTGGGTGGGTGAGTGGGTGGGTGGGTGAGTGGGTGGGTGGGCGAGTGGGTGGATGAGTGGGTGAGGTGAGTGGGTGGGTGAGTGGGTGGGTGGGTGGGTGAGTGAGTGGGTGGGTGGGTGAGTGAGGTGAGAGGTGGGTGGGTGGGTGAGTGAGGTGAGAGGTGGGTGGGTGAGTGAGTGGGTGAGTGGGTGGGTGGGTGAATGAGTGGGTGGGTCGGTGGGTGAGTGGGTGGGTGAGTGAGTGGGTGGGTGGGTGAGTGAGTGGGTGAGTGGGGTGGATGAGTGGGTGGGTGGGTGGATGAGTGGGTGAGTGGGTGGGTGGGTGAGTGGGTGGGTGAGTGGGTAGGTGGGTGAGTGGGTGAGTGAGTTGGTGGGTGGGTGAGTGAGTGGGGGTGGGTGAGTGGGTGAGTGGGTGGGTGGGTGAGTGGGTGGGTGGGTGGGTGGGTGGGTGGGTGAGGTGAGGTGAGTGGGTGAGTGGATTAGGTGAGTGGGTGGGTGAGGCGAGTGGGCGGGTGAGGTGAGTGGGTGGGTGGGTTAGGTGGGTGGGTGGGCGAGTGGGTGGGTGGGTGAGTGGGTGGGTGAGTGGGTGGGTGGGTGAGTGGGTGGGTGAGTGGGTGGGTGGGTGAGTGGGTGGGTGAGTGGGTGGGTGGGTGAGTGGGTGGGTGGGTGAGTGGGTGGGTGAGTGGGTGGGTGGGTGAGTGGGTGGGTGAGTGGGTGGGTGGGTGAGTGGGTGGGTGGGTGAGTGGGTGGGTGAGTGGGTGGGTGGGTGAGTGGGTGGGTGGGTGAGTGGGTGGGTGAGTGGGTGGGTGGGCGAGTGGGTGGATGAGCGAGTGGTTGGATGAGTGGGTGAGGTGAGTGGGTGGGTGAGGTGAAGTGAGTGGGTGAGTGAGGTGGGTGGGTGAGTGGGTGAGGTGAGTGGGTGGTTGAGTGGGTGGGGTGGGTGAGTGAGGTGAGTGGGTGAGTGAGGTGAGTGGGTGAGTGAGGTGAGTAGGTGGGTGGGTGAGGTGAGTGGGTGGGTGGGTGAGGTGAGGTGAGTGGGTGGGTGAGGTGAGTGGGTGAGTGGGTGGGTGAGGTGAGTGGGTGAGGTGAGTGGGTGAGGTGAGTGGGTGAGGTGAGTGGGTGAGGTGAGTGGGTGAGGTGAGTGGGTGAGTGAGGTGGGTGGGTGAGGTGGGTGGGTGGATGAGTGGGTGGGTGGATGAGTGGGTGGGTGAGTGGATGAGTGGGTGGATGAGTGGATGAGTGGGTGGGTGAGTGGGTGGGGTGAGTGGGTGGGGTGAGTGGGTGAGGTGAGTGGGTGAGGTGGATGGGTGAGTGGGTGAGGTGAGTGGGTGGGTGAGGTGAGTGGGTGGGTGAGGTGGGTGGGTGAGGTGAGTGGGTGGGTGAGGTGAGTGGGTGGGTGAGGTAATTGGGTGGGTGAGGTGAGTGGGTGGGTGAGGTGAGTGGGTGGGTGGGTGAGGTGGGTGGGTGAGTGGGTAGGTGGGTGAGAGGGTGGGTGGGTGGGTGAGTGGGTGAGTGGGTGGGTGAGTCGGTGGGTGAGTGGGTGGGTGAGTGAGTGGGTGAGTGGGTGGGTGGGTGGGTGAGTGGGTGGATGGGTGAGTGGGTGGGTGGGTGATTGGGTGGGGGAGTGGGTGGGTGAGTGGGTGGGTGAGTGTGTGGGTGAGTGGGTGGGTGGGTGGGTGAGTGGATGAGTGGGTGGGTGGGTGGGTGAGTGGGTGAGGTGAGTGGGTGGGTGGGTGGTTGAGGTGGGTGGGTGAGTGAGGTGAGTGGGTGAGTGGGTGAGGTGAGTGAGTGAGGTGGGTGAGGTGAGTGGGTGGGTGAGGTGAGTGGGTGAGTGAGGTGAGTGGGTGGGTGAGGTGAGTGGGTGGGTGAGGTGAGTGGGTGGGTGGGTGAGGTGGGTGGGCGAGTGGGTGGGCGAGTGGGTGGGCGAGTGGGTGAGCGGGTGGGCGAGCGGGTGGGCGAGTGGGTGAGCGGGTGGGTGAGTGGGTGAGGTGAGTGGGTAGTGTGAGTGGGTAGGGTGAGTGGGTGAGTGAGGTGGGTGGGTGAGGTGGGTGGGTGAGTGGGTGAGGTGAGTGGGTGAGGTGAGGGGGTGGGTGGGTGGTTGAGGTGGGTGGGTGAGTGAGGTGGGTGGGTGAGTGGGTGAGGTGAGTGGGTGAGGTGAGTGGGTGGGTGAGTGGGTGAGGTGAGTGGGTGGGTGAGGTGAGTGAGGTGGGTGGCTGGGTGTGTGAGGTGAGTGGGTGGGTGAGGTGGGTGGGTGGGTGAGGTGAGTGGGTGAGTGAGGTGAGTGGGTTGGTGAGGTGAGTGGGTGGGTGGGTGGGCGAGTGGGTGGGTGAGTGGGTGAGTGGATTAGGTGAGTGGGTGGGTGAGGTGGGTGAGGTGGGTGGGTGAGGTGGGTGGGTGAGGTGGGTGGGCGAGTGGGTGAGCGGGTGGGCGAGCGGGCGGGTGAGCGGGCGGGTGGGTGAGTGGGTAAGGTGAGTGGGTAAGGTGAGTGGGTAAGGTGAGTGGGTAAGGTGAGTGGGTAAGGTGAGTGGGTAGGGTGAGTGGGTAGGGTGAGTGGGTGAGTGAGGTGGGTGGGTGAGGTGGGTGGGTGAGGTGGGTGGGTGAGGTGGGTGGGTGAGAGGGTGGGTGAGTGGGTGAGTGAGTGGGTGAGTGAGTGGGTGGGTGAGTGGTTGGGTGAGTGGTTGGGTGGGTAGGTGGGTGAGTGAGGTGGGTGGGTGGGGAGGTGGGTGAGGTGACTGGGTGGGTGAGGTGAGTGGGTGGGGTGGGTGAGGTGAGTGGGTGGGGTGGGTGAGGTGAGTGGGTGGGGTGGGTGGGTGAGGTGAGTGGGTGGGTGAGGTGAGTGGGTGAGGTGAGTGGGTGGATGAGGTGGGTGGGTGAGGTGAGTGAGTGGGTGAGGTGGGTGAGGTGAGTGGTTGGGTGAGGTGGGTGAGGTGAGTGGGTGGGTGAGGTGAGTGGGTGGGTGAGGCGAGTGGGTGGGTGAGGCGAGTGGGTGGGTGAGGCGAGTGGGTGGGTGAGGTGAGTGGGGTGGGTGGGTGGGTGGGTGAGGTGAGGTGGGCGAGTGGGTGAGTTGGGCGAGTGGGTGAGTGGGTGGGTGAGCACGGAGGAGATGGTGAGTGGGTGGGTGGATGGGCGGGTGAGGTGGGTGAGGTGAGCGGGTGTCTGTGTGTGACGGTGTGTGTGTGTGTGACGGTGTGTGTGTGTGTCACTGTGTGTGTGTGTGTCACTGTGTGTGTCACTGTGTGTGTGTGTCACTGTGTGTGTGTGTCACTGTGTGTGTGTCACTGTGTGTGTGTGTGACTGTGTGTGTGTGTGTGTCACTGTGTGTGTGTGTGTCACTGTGTCACTGTGTGTGTGTGTGTCACTGTGTGTGTGTGTGTCACTGTGTGACTGTGTGTGTCACTGTGTGACTGTGTGTGACTGTGTGTGTGTGACTGTGTGTGACTGTGTGTGACTGTGTGCGACTGTGTGTGACTGTGTGTGTGTGTCACTGTGTGTGTGTGTGCGTCACTGTGTGTGTGTGTGCGTCACTGTGTGTGTGTGTCTCACTGTGTGTGTGTCTCACTGTGTGTGTGTGTCTCACTGTGTGTGTGTGTCTCACTGTGTGTGTGTGGGTGGATGAGTGGGTGAGGTGAGTGGGTGGGTGAGGTGAGGTCAGTGAGGTGGGTGGGTGGGTGAGTGGGTGAGGTGAGGGGGTGGGTGGGTGAGTGAGTGAGGTGGGTGGGTGAGTGGGTGAGGTGAGTGGGTGGGTGAGTGGGTGGGTGGGTGAGTGGGTGGGTGAGTGGGTGGGTGGGTGAGTGGGTGGGTGGGTGGGTGAGTGGGTGGGTGGGTGAGTGGGTGGGTGGGTGGGTGAGTGGGTGGGTGAGTGGGTGGGTGAGTCGGTGGGTGGGCGAGTGGGTGGATGAGTGGGTGAGGTGAGTGGGTGAGGTGAGGTCGGTGAGGTGAGGTGGGTGGGTGGGTGAGTGGGTGAGGTGAGTGGGTGAGGTGAGGGGGTGGGTGGGTGGGTGAGTGAGGTGGGTGGGTGAGTGGGTGAGGTGAGTGAGTGAGGTGGGTGGGTGAGTGGGTGAGGTGAGGTGGTGGGGTGGGTGGGGTGGGTGAGGTGAGTGGGTGGGTGGGTGGGTGAGGTGAGTGGGTGGGTGGGTGAGGTGAGTGGGTGGGTGGGCGTGTGGGTGGGTGAGTGGGTGAGTGGGTGAGTGGATTAGGTGAGTGGGTGGGTGAGGTGAGTGGGTGGGTGAGGTGAGTGGGTGGGTGGGTTAGGTGGGTGGGTGGGCGAGTGGGTGGGTGGGTGAGTGGGTGGGTGGGTGAGTGGGTGGGTGAGTGGGTGAGTGGGTGGGTGGGTGAGTGGGTGGGTGAGTGGGTGGGTGAGTGGGTGGGTGAGTGGGTGGGTGAGTGGGTGGGTGAGTGGGTGGGTGGGTGGGTGAGTGGGTGGGTGGGTGAGTGGGTGGGTGAGTGGGTGGGTGGGTGAGTGGGTGGGTGAGTGGGTGGGTGAGTGGGTGGGTGGGTGAGTGGGTGAGTGAGTGAGTGGGTGGGTGGGTGAGTGAGTGGGTGGGTGGGTGGGTGAGTGGGTGGATGGGTGAGTGGGTGGGTGATTTGGTGGGAGAGTGGGTGGGTGAGTGGGTGGGTGAGTGTGTGGGTGAGGTGAGTGGGTGGGTGAGGTGGGTGAGGTGAGTGGGTGGGTGAGGTGAGTGGGTGGGTGAGGTGAGTGGGTGGGTGAGGTGAGTGGGTGGGTGAGGTGAGTGGGTGGGTGAGGTGAGTGGGTGGGTGAGGTGAGTGGGTGGGTGAGGTGAGTGGGTGGGTGAGGTGAGTGGGTGGGTGAGGTGGGTGGGTGGGTGAGGTGAGTGGGCGAGTGGGTGAGCGAGTGGGTGGGCGAGTGGGTGGGCGAGTGGGTGAGCGGGTGGGCGAGCGGGTGGGTGAGTGGGTGAGGTGAGTGGGTAGTGTGAGTGGGTAGGGTGAGTGGGTGAGTGAGGTGGGTGGGTGAGGTGGGTGGGTGAGTGGGTGAGGTGAGTGGGTGAGGTGAGGGGGTGGGTGGGTGGTTGAGGTGGGTGGGTGAGTGAGGTGGGTGGGTGAGTGGGTGAGGTGAGTGGGTGGGTGAGTGGGTGAGGTGAGTGGGTGGGTGAGGTGAGTGAGTGAGGTGGGTGGCTGGGTGGGTGAGGTGAGTGGGTGGGTGAGGTGGGTGGGTGGGTGAGGTGAGTGGGTGAGTGAGGTGAGTGGGTGGGTGAGGTGAGTGGGTGGGTGAGGTGAGTGGGTGGGTGAGGTGAGTGGGTGGGTGGGTGGGTGGGCGAGTGGGTGGGTGAGTGGGTGAGTGGATTAGGTGAGTGGGTGGGTGAGGTGGGTGAGGTGGGTGGGTGAGGTGGGTGGGTGAGGTGGGTGGGCGAGTGGGTGGGCGAGCGGGTGAGCGGGCGGGTGGGCGAGTGGGTAAGGTGAGTGGGTAAGGTGAGTGGGTGAGTGAGGTGGGTGGGTGAGGTGGGTGGGTGAGGTGGGTGGGTGAGAGGGTGGGTGAGAGGGTGGTTGAGAGGGTGGTTGAGAGGGTGGGTGAGTGGGTGAGTGAGTGGGTGGGTGAGTGGTTGGGTGAGTAGTTGGGTGGGTAGGTGGGTGAGTGAGGTGAGTGGGTGGGGAGGTGGGTGAGGTGGGTGGGTGAGAGGGTGGGTGAGAGGGTGGGTGAGAGGGTGGGTGAGAGGGTGGTTGAGAGGGTGGGTGAGTGGGTGAGTGAGTGGGTGAGTGAGTGGGTGGGTGAGTGGTTGGGTGAGTGGTTGGGTGGGTAGGTGGGTGAGTGAGGTGAGTGGGTGGGGAGGTGGGTGAGGTGACTGGGTGGGTGAGGTGAGTGGGTGGGGTGGGTGAGGTGAGTGGGTGGGGTGGGTGAGGTGAGTGGGTGGGGTGGGTGGGTGAGGTGAGTGGGTGGGTGAGGTGAGTGGGTGAGGTGAGTGGGTGGGTGAGGTGGGTGGGTGAGGTGAGTGAGTGGGTGAGGTGAGTGGGTGGGTGAGGTGGGTGAGGTGAGTGGGTGGGTGAGGTGAGTGGGTGGGTGAGGCGAGTGGGTGGGTGAGGCGAGTGGGTGGGTGAGGCGAGTGGGGTGGGTGGGTGGGTGAGGTGAGGTGGGCGAGTGGGTGAGTTGGGCGAGTGGGTGAGTGGGTGGGTGAGCACGGAGGAGATGGTGAGTGGGTGGGTGGATGGGCGGGTGAGGTGGGTGAGGTGAGCGGGTGTCTGTGTGTGACGGTGTGTGTGTGTGTGACGGTGTGTGTGTGTGTCACTGTGTGTGTGTGTGTCACACTGTGTGTGTGTGTCACACTGTGTGTGTGTGTCACTGTGTGTGTGTGTCACTGTGTGTGTGTGTGTCACTGTGTGTGTGTCACTGTGTGTGTGTGTGTCACTGTGTGTGTGTGTGTCACTGTGTGTGTGTGTGTCACTGTGTGTGTGTGTCACTGTGTGTGTGTGTCACTGTGTGTGTGTGTCACTGTGTGTGTGTGTGTCACTGTGTGTGTGTCACTGTGTGTGTGTGTGTCACTGTGTGTGTGTGTGTCACTGTGTGTGTGTGTGTCACTGTGTGTGTGTGTCACACTGTGTGTGTGTGTCACACTGTGTGTGTGTGTCACTGTGTGTGTGTGTCACTGTGTGTGTGTGTCACTGTGTGTGTGTGTCACACTGTGTGTGTGTGTGTCACACTGTGTGTGTGTGTGTCACACTGTGTGTGTGTGTGTCACTGTGTGTTTGTGTGTCACTGTGTGTGTGTGTGTCACTGTGTGTGTGTGTCACTGTGTGTGTGTGTCACACTGTGTGTGTGTGTCACTGTGTGTGTGTGTCACTGTGTGTGTGTGTCACTGTGTGTCACTGTGTGTGTGTGTCACTGTGTGTGTGTGTCACTGTGTGTGTGTGTCACTGTGTGTGTGTGTCACTGTGTGTGTGTGTCACTGTGTGTGTGTGTCACTGTGTGTGTGTCACTGTGTGTGTGTCACTGTGTGTGTGTCACTGTGTGTGTGTGTCACTGTGTGTGTGTGTCACTGTGTGTGTGTCACTGTGTGTGTGTCACTGTGTGTGTGTGTGTCACTGTGTGTGTGTGTGTCACACTGTGTGTGTGTGTCACACTGTGTGTGTGTGTCACTATGTGTGTGTGTCACTGTGTGTGTGTGTCACTGTGTGTGTGTGTCACTGTGTGTGTGTGTCACTGTGTGTGTGTCACTGTGTGTGTGTCACTGTGTGTGTGTCACTGTGTGTGTGTGTCACTGTGTGTGTGTCACTGTGTGTGTGTGTCACTGTGTGTGTGTGTCACTGTGTGTGTGTCACTGTGTGTGTGTCACTGTGTGTGTGTCACTGTGTGTGTGTGTGTCACACTGTGTGTGTGTGTGTCACACTGTGTGTGTGTGTGTCACACTGTGTGTGTGTGTGTCACACTGTGTGTGTGTGTCACTGTGTGTGTGTCACTGTGTGTGTGTCACTGTGTGTGTGTCACTGTGTGTGTGTCACTGTGTGTGTGTCACTGTGTGTGTGTCACTGTGTGTGTGTGTCACTGTGTGTGTGTCACTGTGTGTGTGTCACTGTGTGTGTGTGTGTCACACTGTGTGTGTGTGTGCGGTGCAGGAACCTGCGGGTGTCCGGAGTCCACCCGCGTACCCCCAACGCTCTCCGCAAGTACAGCCGGCGAGCCTGGGACGGCCTCGTGCGGCAGTGGCGGCGCCAGCTACACGCCTGGGACGCGGGGGAGGGGGGCGAGGAGAGGGGTGGTGGTGGTGGTGGAGGTCGTGGTGTAGGTGGAGGAGGTGGTGGTGGTGGTGGAGGTGGTGGTGGTGGTGGTGGTGGAGGTGGTGGAGGTGGTGGTGAAGGTGGTGGTGGTGGTGGTGGAGGTGGTGGTGGTGGTGGAGGTGGTGGTGGTGGTGGAGGTGGTGGTGGGGCTGGTGGTGGTGGTGGGGCTGGTGGTGGTGGTGGAGGTGGTGGTGGTGGATTGAGGCCGCTCTGAGTGAATGCGGTGAGTGGGGAGGTGTTGGTGGTCGCTGTTGTGGCTCGCTGACCTCACGCTCACCTCACGCTCACCTCACGCTCACCTCACGCTCACCTCACGCTCACCTCACGCTCACCTCACGCTCACCTCACGCTCACCTCACGCTCACCTCACGCTCACCTCACACTCACCTCACCGTGGTGAGCCCTATGGACCAGGCAGAGGCGCGAGTTGAATTCCCGCTCGCAGCCACCACCAACGCCGTCGGTAGCGATTTCAACGACCGGTGCTGGGCCCTCCCCTAGGTCGACTGGGCCTCAAATGAGTACCTGGTGCAGTGTTGTGTGTGTGTGTGTTGTATGTATGTTGTGTGTGTGTGGTAGTAAACATCGCTAGCACTGGGGGAGACAAAGGCGGCCGGGCGTGGTGGTGCCGGCCACCCACCCCACCCTCCCCCCGTGTGTAGCCACAGTGGCCGGTAGCCTTCATAGACGCTGCAGCTGCTGCTGCTACTCCGAAGAGCACTTGCCCCCCCGCTACGGCCCTGTTGGAGGCTACCTGGGGGACATTTGTCCGTGTCTACCCGTGACCACTAACCACGGCACTTGCCCCTACGGCACCTGTTGGAGGCTACCTGGGGGACATTTGTCCATGTCTACTTGTGACTGCTAACCACGGCACTTGCCCCAACGGCCCTGTTTGAGGCTACCTGGGGGACATTTGTCCGTGTCTACTTGTGACTGCTAACCACGGCACTTGCCCCAACGGCCCTGTTGGAGGCTACCTGGGGGACATTTGTCCGTGTCTACCCGTGACCGCTCAACACGGCACTTGCCCCCCCTACGGCCCTGTTGGAGGCTACCTGGGGGACATTTGTCCGTGTCTACCCGTGACCACTCAACACGGCACTTGCCCCAACAGCCCTGTTGGAGGCTACCTGGGGGACATTTGTCCGTGTCAACCCGTGACCACTCAACACGGCACTTGCCCCAACAGCCCTGTTGGAGGCTACCTGGGGGACATTTGTCCGTGTCTACTTGTGACTGCTAACCACGGCACTTGCCCCCCCTACGGCCCTGTTGGAGGCTACCTGGGGGACATTTGTCCGTGTCTACCCGTGACTGCTAACCACGGCACTTGCCCCCCCTACGGCCCTGCTGGAGGCTACCTGGGGGACATTTCGCCCCTTGACTTGACGAAGTCGAGGGCCTTGTCGATGTTTTTTGCGAGACGTTCGATTTTGTACCTTTGGGCGCCGGCGGCAAGCGGGGAGCTGCCTCTGTCTCCCCTCCTCCCCTCCTCCCCCCCTGTTCCACGGTTCGCGTTTTAAATCCCGAATAAACGTGGCGCCCGGCTCTGATTGGCTCGTCCCGCACACCCCCCCCCCGATCCCCTCTGGAGTAGTGGTTGGTGGTGGTGGTGGTTGTGATCAGGCTGTCTCGAGGACAGCGCTGGAGTGAAACACAGCCACGGTCTTTAAAGGTCCTTTAAAGGTCGCGGTCTGAGCGTTGGCTGTGTTTCACTCCAGCGCTGTCCTCGAGACGGCCTGGTCCCTTCACCTGATGAAGGCCGCTTGTGTTGTGGCCGAAACGTCGTGAGTTTTGTTGTTTTGTTTTTTTTACCTACTACGTGGTGACTTTACCGAATAGAGCCGAAGAGTATGGATCCTTGCAGTCACGAAAGCTTTAAATCTAGAATAGAAGGCGGTGGTTGTGTTGGTGGTAGTGATGGTGAATTCCTGCAGCCACGACTCTACAACCTCCCCCCTCTCCCTCCCGCGCCTATATAAAGCCACAACAGCAGATAATTCTCTCTCAACCGATGACGGGGACGCTGGTGTTGCCACCGAAACGTCGCGTGTTATTTTTCTACCTACTACGCGATGAGCTTTACCGAAAGAACCAGAGTGTGGATTGCTGCAAGTCACGTAAGATTCAAATCGAGATTGGGTGGGAGTGGTTGGTGGTAGCGGTGGTGGTAGTGTTAGTGGTGGGGGTGGTGGTGGTAGTAGTGGTTGGTGGTGGCGGTTGTGGTAGGGGTGGTGATGGTAGTGGTAGCGGTGGTGGTGGAGTCTGGCAAAACAACCCTCTACCTATTCGTTGGTGCCAGATGGCAACGCTGTGGTGGGCAGTGCCATGGGGGGAGGGCCAATTCCGATTGGCCACTCCCCTCATGGCGTCTGTGACCACCATAGCGGCCAGATGGGGGCTCTGGACGGGTGCGAGGGGCTGGTGACCCCTCCACCTTCAATAAATTACCACTAAACCACGTCTAAGATATCTAACTAATAAGCTTGTGCCGGAGGCCCCGGGGGGGGGGGGGGGGGGGTGGCAGGCGTCTGTGACGTCTCCTGGCCAGACCCCAATTGGCGGAGCCAGGAGATTGAATCTCTACCCTCGGGGCTCCTCCAGAAACAACGAAAAGCCACTACGGGTGGCCACGTGGAATGTTCGAACGCTCGCCGCGGAGGAGAGGCTGCCACTCCTCTGTCGGGAGCTGGATCGGTTCCGCCTGGATCTCTGTGGTATTCGGGAGGTCCGGTGGACCGGTTCTGGCTCCTGCCACCATGAGGGGTGGACAGTCCTCTACTCGGGGCAGCAGACTGCCAAACAACAGGGTGTGACTCTTCTTTTGAACAAAAGAATGAAGGGGGCGTGGGAGCGTGGCGGTGAGGTATGGGAAGCTGTAAGCCCCAGGCTACTTTGGGCTCGCCTTCACATCAACCAGAGGCGAGGAATGGTGGTCGTGGTTACTTATGCCCCCACCGAAGATGAACATCTGTGGAGGGATGCAGGTAAGGCCGATGAGTCAGATGCCTTCACTGACCTGTCACAGGTGGTAGCTAAAGTGGCCCCTCGGGATAGAGTCATCTTGTTAGGTGACTTCAATGAACGAGTTGGTCATGATACTGTCACCTGGTCTGCAGTAAGTGGAAGGCACGGGCCAGATCAGCTCAATAACAGCGGTAGGAGGCTGCTAGACTTTTGTGCAGCCTATGGGCTGGTAATTACCAACACGCTGTTCCAGCATCGGCGCATCCACACAACATCATGGATGCACGCCGGGTCCAAGTAAGAACATCTGCTGGACTACATGGTGACGGAACAGCGGATGCGGGCCCATGACCTTGACACCAGAACCTACCATGGAGCTGATCTGCTTATTGACCATCGACTTAGATGCCCCTGCCATTCTTCCACTCCGGTGGTGGGTGTACACCCAGGACAGCCTGGAAAACATCATGGGGCAAAGTGTGGCTGACCCTGCTGAGGCTGCAGTGCCTCAAATATTGTAAGAAGAAGTCACCCCCTGTGAGTGGCTGGCTGAGGTGCCATCTGTTATACAGCAGCAGCAGCAGGCATCGTGAGGGTCTGGGATCGAACCCACGACCTCCTGTAGACCAGGTGAGGTAGTCAACATCTCAGCCACAGAGAGAGAGACGCAGACTCCACACATACAGCAGCAGCAGCAGCAGGCATCGTCAGGGCCACGGATAAAACCCACGACTTCCCGTACACCAGGCGAGGTAGTCAACATCTTTTAGTCACAGAGACGCAGACTGCACATACACAGCAGGCACCAGGGTTGGGATGGAACCCACGAACTCCTGTAGACCAGGCGAGGTAGTCAACATCTCTTAGCGACAGAGAGAGAGACGCAGACTCCACATATACAGCAGGCACCAGGCTTGGGATGGAACCCACGACCTCCCGTACACCAGGCGAGGTAGTCAACATCTCTTAGTCACAGAGAGAGACGCAGACTCCACATATACAGCAGCAGCAGCAGGCATCGTCAGGATCTGGAATCGAAGCCACGACCTCCTGTATACCAGGCGAGGTAGTCAACATCTTAACCAGAGAGAGAGAGACGCAGACTCCACATATACAGCAGCAGCAGCAGGCATCGTCAGGGTCTGGGATCGAAGTCACGTGCTTCAAGTTTCAAGTTTAATTTATTTAGGTATAGCCCTGGTGAGCCATGCGGCTCTTAAGTCGGGTGCAACCGCAACAAACAAAATATGAATACAGAACATCTTAAAGCGACGACGCCCAACATAATAAACCAGGAAATATTCCACACACACACACAAAAAAACCGTATTAAAACTCTGTGCAAAAATCACAATGTGGTGCAAGCCAACAACAACAACAACTATAAGACATATTCTTAGTTTTTTCGGTAAAGTCACGTTGAAGAGAAACAACAAAATAATAAAATATATATAAAACAATAATATATTTTTTTATTTTGTTGTTTCTCTTCAACGTGACTTGAATATGAATTACTGCAGTCACGAAAGCTTTAAATCAAAACTATAAGACAATTTAGATTAACCATATGTTTTTTTAATCACCAAAATAAAGCTATTAAAAAACAATGTAACAACAGTAATCATAGGAACTGTAATTTTTAATTTAACAATAAACGATATAATTAACACGACAAAAACCTGCAGCCATGCTCCTGCAAACCCCGCGTTAATCGAATATTTTCAGCTCAGAATCAACCAATGGCGTACGTCCCTTTGCCCTAATTAGCATAATTTATTTCCAGCGCGACCTAATTTACTTCCGACACGTCAGTTAAACGCTGATCAATAACGGATACGTTCGCATAAATTATGTTAATCAAGTATCTTCAAGTCGGCATTAACCCCGGAGGATGCTCTCATTAACATAATATATTTCCAACACGGCAGGTCTGCATAGAGGGGGGGGGGGGAAACACCGACCAATCAACAACGGAGACGCTCGCATAAATTATGTTAATCACACCATGAACCAATGCAAAAGGGTACCTTATGCGGCTTTGTCATGAACATAATTTATTCCCAACGAGGCAGTTCACGTGGCTAATAGAAGGGTGGGGGGGCGGGGGGCAGGAGTGACCAATCAACGACGACTACCCATCGCATAAATCATGTTAATGTACGACGGCATTAAGTATGTTAATGAACAAACAAACGCTTTGCGCATAAATTATGCTAATGTTTTCTCCGGCCAATGGGTGCCTTTAGCGGCTTTCTCCGCCCCACCTTCATCATTAACATAATTTATTACGATATATCAACGACGATGATGACGATGATGAAGGCGTCTTGAAGTTCTATTATCTCTCTCTCATCTCTCTCTCTCCTCTCTCTCCTCTTTCTCTCTCGCGATGGCTACCAACCTCACCGCGGCGTTCCGCGCCTCCGTCAAGGCGATTCGCTCTCGCGAGCGGGCCCTGCTCGCCCACGCGGAGCCCGCCGGGGGGCCTCCTGAGGAGGCGGCGGCGGCGGCGGCGGCGGCTCAGGCAAAGGGGGAGGCTTCACTCCTCGCGCGGGGTAGGCCGCGCGGAGACTTCGCTGTCAGGGCGAGAGACGTGGTGAGTGGTGAGGGTGGTGAGTGTTGTGGTGAGGGTGGTGGTGAGTGGTGGTGAGTGTGGTGAGTGGTGAGGGTGGTGGTGAGTGTGGTGAGTGGTGAGGGTTGTGGTGAGTGTTGTGGTGAGTGGTGAAGGTGAGTGTTGTGGTAAGTGTTGTGGTGAGGGTGGTGGTGAGTGTTGTGGTGAGTGTTGTGGTGAGTGTTGTGGTGAGTGGTGGTGAGTGGTGAGTGTTGTGGTGAGTGGTGGTGAGTGTTGTGGTGAGTGTGAGTGTTGAGTGTTGTGGTGAGTGTTGTGGTGAGTGGTGAGGGTGAGTGTTGAGGGTGGTGAGTGTTGAGGGTGAGTGGTGAGGGTTGTGGTGAGTGTTGTGGTGAGTGTGGTGAGTGGTGGTGAGTGGTGAGGGTGGTGAGGGT
Source organism: Petromyzon marinus (assembly GCF_010993605.1). Taxonomy (NCBI): domain Eukaryota; kingdom Metazoa; phylum Chordata; class Hyperoartia; order Petromyzontiformes; family Petromyzontidae; genus Petromyzon; species Petromyzon marinus. Next base: position 52,333 of record NW_022639076.1, on the reverse strand, counting down.
GGTGAGTGGTGAGGGTGGTGAGTGTTAAGGGTGATTGGTGAGGGTGGTGGTGAGTGGTGAGTGGTGAGGGTGGTGGTGATGGTGGTGGTGAGGGTGGTGGTGAGTGGTGAGGGTGGTGGTGAGTAGTGATGGTGGTGGTGAGTGGTGATGGTGAGTGGTGGTGGTGATTGGTGAGGGTGGTGGTGAGTGGTGAGTGGTGAGGGTGGTGGTGAAGGTGGTGGTGGTGAGAGTGGTGGTGGTGATGGTGGTGGTGAGTGGTGATGGTGAGTGGTGAGGGTGGTGGTGAGTGGTGAGGGTGGTGGTGAGTGGTGATGGTGGTGGTGAGTGGTGATGGTGGTGGTGATGGATGATGGTGGTGGTGATTGGTGAGGGTGGTGGTGAGGGTGGTGGTGAGTGGTGATGGTGAGTGGTGAGGGTGGTGGTGAGTGGTGAGGGTGGTGGTGAGTGGTGAGGGTGGTGGTGAGTGGTGAGGGTGGTGGTGAGTGGTGAGGGTGGTGGTGAGTGGTGATGGTGGTGGTGAGTGGTGATGGTGGTGGTGAGTGGTGATGGTGGTGGTGAGTGGTGATGGTGGTGGTGAGTGGTGATGGTGGTGGTGAGTGGTGATGGTGGTGGTGAGTGGTGAGGGTGGTGGTGAGGGTGGTGGTGAGGGTGGTGAGGGTAGTGGTGAGGGTGGTGGTGAGTGGTGAGGGTGGTGGTGAGTGGTGATGGTGAGTGGTGATGGTGGTGGTGAGTGGTGAGGGTGGTGGTAAGTGGTGATGGTGGTGGTGAGTGGTGATGGTGAGTGGTGATGGTCGTGGTGAGTGGTGATGGTGGTGGTGAGTGGTGGTGGTGAGTGGTGATGGTGGTGGTGAGGGTGGTGGTGAGGGTGGTGAGGGTAGTGGTGAGGGTGGTGGTGAGGGTGGTGGTGAGTGGTGAGGGTGGTGGTGTAAGTGGTGAGTGGTGGTGAGTTGATGAGGGGGTGAGTGGTGGTGAGTGGCTGGCTCACTCACTCACATAATCACTGACGCACTCACTCACATAATCACTGACACTCACTCACATAATCACTGACACACTCACTCACATAATCGCTGACACACTCACTCACATAATCACTGACACACTCACTCACATAATCACTGACACACTCACATAATCACTGACACACTCACATAATCACTGACACACACTCACTGACACTCACATAATCACTGACACTCATTGGTACACTCCCTGGCACACTTATTAACATAATCACTGACACACTCACCCACCCACTCATTCACCCACCCACTCCTTCACCCACTCACTCACCTACCCACCCACTTAGCTAACCACTCACCTAACCACTCACTCACTCACCCTCCCTCCTACCCACTCATTCACCTCCCCACTCACCTACCCATTAACTCACCTACCCATGAACTCGCCTACCAATTAACTTGCCTAACCACTCACTCGCCTACCCACTCACTCACCTACCCACTCACTCATCTACCCACTCACTCATCTACCCACGCATTCATCTACTCACTCACCCACCTACCCACCCACCTACCCACCCACCCACTAATTTACCTAACCACTCCCTAACCTACCCACTGACTAACACTCACTACCACTTACTGATGATGGTGATGGTGTTGATGGTGATATTGGTGATGGTGTTGATGGTGATGTTGGTGATGGTGGTGATGGTGTTGATGGTGATGTTGGTGATGGTGTTGATGTTGTTGGTGGTGGTGTTGATGGTGATGTTGGTGATGGTGTTGATGGTGATGTTGGTGATGGTGGTGGTGTTGTTGTTGGTGGTGGTGGTGATGTTGGTGTTGATGGTGATGTTGGTGATGGTGGTGGTCATGTTGGTGTTGGTGGTGATGTTAGTGATGGTGGTGGTGATGTTGGTGATGGTGTTGATGGTGGTGGTGTTGATGGTGATGTTGGTGATGGTGGTGGTGATGTTGGTGTTGATGGTGGTGGTGTTGATGGTGATGGTGTTGGTGATGTTGGTGATGGTGTTGATGGTGATATTGGTGATGGTGGTGATGGTGATGTTGGTGATGGTGGTGGTGATGTTGGTGATGGTGTTGATGGTGATGTTGGTGATGGTGATGGTGGTGTTGGTGTTGATGGTGGTGGTGTTGATGGTGATGGTGATGTTGGTGATGTTGGTGATGGTGGTGTTGATGGTGATGTTGGTGATGGTGGTGGTGATGTTGGTGTTGATGGTGGTGGTGTTGATGGTGATGGTGATGTTGGTGATGGTGTTGATGATGTTGGTGATGGTGTTGATGGTGTTGATGGTGATGTTGGTGATGTTGGTGATGGTGATGGTGATGTTGGTGATGGTGATGGTGGTGTTGGTGATGTTGGTGATGGTGATGGTGGTGTTGGTGATGTTGGTGATGGTGGTGTTGGTGATGTTGGTGATGGTGATGTTAGTGATGATGTTGATGGTGATGTTGATGTTGGTGATGTTAGTGATGGTGTTGATGTTGGTGATGGTGATGTTAGTGATGTTGATGTTGGTGATGTTGGTGATGTTGGTGATGTTGGTGATGGTTGCAGGCTGGGAACATTACCAAGCTTCGAGACTTCCTGATGCAACATCGCAAGGCGTATCTCAGCGCTAACAGGTGATGGTGGTGATGGTGGTGATGGTGGTGGTGGTGGTGATGGTGGTGATGGTGGTGGTGATGGTGGTGATGGTGGTGATGGTGATGGTGGTGGTGATGATGGTGGTGATGGAGGTGGTGGTGGTGGTGACGGTGGTGGTGATGGTGGTGACGGTGGTGGTGGTGACGGTGGTGATGGTGGTGGTGACGGTGGTGGTGACGGTGGTGGTGACGGTGGTGATGGTGGTGGTGACGGTGGTGGTGATGGTGGTGACGGTGGTGGTGACGGGGTGGTGATGGTGGTGACGGTGGTGGTGGTGGTGGTGATGGTGGTGATGGAGGTGGTGGTGGTGGTGGTGATGGTGGTGATGGTGGTGGTGACGGTGGTGGTGACGGGGTGGTGATGGTGGTGACGGTGGTGGTGGTGGTGGTGATGGTGGTGACGGTGGTGACGGTGGTGATGGTGGTGGTGATGGTGGTGATGGAGGTGGTGGTGGTGGTGGTGATGGTGGTGGTGATGGAGGTGGTGGTGGTGGTGATGGTGGTGATGGTGGTGGTGGTGGTGATGGTGGTGATGGTGATGGTGGTGGTGACGGTGGTGGTGACGGTGGTGGTGACGGTGGTGGTGACGGTGGTGGTGATGGTGGTGATGGTGGTGGTGACGGTGGTGATGGTGGCGGTGGTGGTGATGGTGGTGGTGATGGTGATGGTGGTGATGGTGGTGATGGTGGTGGTGATGGTGGTGATGGTGGTGATGGTGGTGGTGGTGATGGTGGTGATGGTGGTGATGGTGATGGTGGTGATGGTGGTGATGGTGGTGGTGATGGTGGTGATGGTGGTGGTGGTGATGGTGGTGATGGTGGTGATGGTGGTGACGGTGGTGATGGTGGTGGTGGTGACGGTGGTGGTGACGGTGGTGGTGACGGTGGTGATGGTGGTGGTGATGGTGGTGGTGACGGTGGTGGTGATGGTGGTGACGGTGGTGGTGACGGGGTGGTGATGGTGGTGATGGTGGTGGTGGTGGTGATGGTGGTGGTGGTGACGGTGGTGATGGTGGTGGTGATGGTGGTGATGGAGGTGGTGGTGGTGATGGTGGTGGTGACGGTGGTGATGGAGGTGATGGAGGTGGTGGTGGTGATGGTGGTGGTGATGGAGGTGATGGTGGTGGTGGTGATGGTGGTGATGGTGGTGATGGTGGTGGTGACGGTGGTGGTGACGGTGGTGACGGTGGTGGTGACGGTGGTGGTGACGGTGGTGGTGACGGTGGTGGTGACGGTGGTGGTGACGGTGATGGTGGTGATGGTGGTGGTGATGGTGGTGACGGTGGTGATGGTGGTGATGGTGATGGTGATGATGGTGGTGGTGGTGGTGATGGTGGTGATGATGATGGTGGTGATGGTGGTGATGGTGGTGATGGTGATGGTGGTGATGGTGGTGATGGTGATGGTGGTGATGGTGGTGATGGTGGTGGTGATGGTGGTGATGGTGGTGGTGGTGATGGTGGTGATGGTGGTGATGGTGGTGATGGTGGTGACGGTGGTGACGGTGGTGGTGGTGACGGTGGTGGTGACGGTGGTGGTGACGGTGGTGATGGTGGTGGTGATGGTGGTGGTGACGGTGGTGGTGATGGTGGTGACGGTGGTGGTGACGGGGTGGTGATGGTGGTGATGGTGGTGGTGGTGGTGGTGATGGTGGTGGTGGTGACGGTGGTGATGGTGGTGGTGATGGTGGTGATGGAGGTGGTGGTGGTGATGGTGGTGGTGACGGTGGTGATGGAGGTGATGGAGGTGGTGGTGGTGATGGTGGTGGTGATGGAGGTGATGGTGGTGGTGGTGATGGTGGTGATGGTGGTGATGGTGGTGATGGTGGTGGTGACGGTGGTGGTGACGGTGGTGACGGTGGTGGTGACGGTGGTGGTGACGGTGGTGGTGACGGTGGTGGTGACGGTGATGGTGGTGATGGTGGTGGTGATGGTGGTGACGGTGGTGATGGTGGTGATGGTGGTGGTGATGATGGTGGTGGTGGTGGTGATGGTGGTGATGATGATGGTGGTGACGGTGGTGGTGACGGTGGTGATAACGGTCTTGATGATGATGGTGGTGGTGATGGTGTAGTGGTGATGATGATGATGGTGGTAGTGGTTTTGGTGATTATGGTGGTGGTGATGGTGGTAGTGATGATGATCCTGCTGCTGATGATGATGCTCATGATGATGCTCATGATGATGCTGATGCTGCTGCTGATGATGCTGATGATGATGGTGCTGCTGATGATGGTGCTACTGATGCTGCTGATGATGCTGCTGATGATGATGCTGCTGCTTCTGCTGATGATGCTGCTGCTTCTGCTGATGCTGCTGCTGATGCTGCTGATGATGATGCTGATGATGATGATGCTGATGATGATGCTGCTGATGCTGTTGCTGATGCTGATGCTGCTGATGCTGCTGATGCTGCTGCTGATGATGATGATGCTGCTGATGATGCTGCTGCTGATGATGATGATGATGCTGATGATGCTGCTGATGATGCTGATGATGATGATGCTGCTGCTGATGATGATGATGCTGATGATGATGATGATGGTGCTGCTGATGCTGCTGCTGATGCTGCTGCTGATGATGATGCTGATGCTGCTGCTGATGATGATGATGATGATGCTGATGATGCTGCTGCTGATGATGGTGCTGATGCTGATGATGATGATGCTGCTGATGATGATGATGATGCAGCTTGGTGACCGATGGCAAGCCGGACTCCATGACGGATGCCGACCGCGACAACATCGACAGGGATGCACAAACGTACATGCGGACTTGTGCTGAGTCCATCCACGCTCTCAAAGTCCACGGTGAGACACGGGGAGAGAGACACAGACGCAGAGACACGGTGAGAGAGACACAGACACACAGACGTACATGCGGACTTGTGCTGAGTCCATCCACGCTCTCAAAGTCCACGGTGAGAGAGACACAGACACAGAGACATAGACACAGACACAGAGACACAGACACAGAGACACGGGGAGAGAGACACAGACACACAAACGTACATGCGGACTTGTGCTGAGTCCATCCACGCTCTCAAAGTCCACGGTGAGAGAGACACAGACACAGAGACACGGTGAGAGAGACACAGAGACACAGAGACACAGACACACAGACGTACATGCGGACTTGTGCTGAGTCCATCCACGCTCTCAAAGTCCACGGTGAGAGAGACACAGAGACACGGTGAGACACAGAGACACGGTGAGAGAGACACAGACACAGAGACACAGACACAGAGACACGGTGAGAGAGACACAGACACACAGACGTACATGCGGACTTGTGCTGAGTCCATCCACGCTCTCAAAGTCCACGGTGAGAGAGACACAGAGACACGGTGAGACACAGAGACACGGTGAGAGAGACACAGACACAGAGACACAGACACAGAGACACGGTGAGAGAGACACAGACACACAGACGTACATGCGGACTTGTGCTGAGTCCATCCACGCTCTCAAAGTCCACGGTGAGAGAGACACAGACACAGAGACATAGACACAGACACAGAGACACAGACACAGAGACACGGGGAGAGAGACACAGACACACAGACGTACATGCGGACTTGTGCTGAGTCCATCCACGCTCTCAAAGTCCACGGTGAGAGAGACACAGACACAGAGACATAGACACAGACACAGAGACACAGACACAGAGACACGGTGAGAGAGACACAGAGACACAGACGTACATGCGGACTTGTGCTGAGTCCATCCACGCTCTCAAAGTCCACGGTGAGAGAGACACAGAGACACGGTGAGACACAGAGACACGGTGAGAGAGACACAGACACAGAGACACAGACACAGAGACCACGGTGAGAGAGACACAGACACACAGACGTACATGCGGACTTGTGCTGAGTCCATCCACGCTCTCAAAGTCCACGGTGAGAGAGACACAGAGACACGGTGAGACACAGAGACACGGTGAGAGAGACACAGACACAGAGACACAGACACAGAGACACGGTGAGAGAGACACAGACACACAGACGTACATGCGGACTTGTGCTGAGTCCATCCACGCTCTCAAAGTCCACGGTGAGAGAGACACAGACACAGAGACATAGACACAGACACAGAGACACAGACACAGAGACACGGGGAGAGAGACACAGACACACAGACGTACATGCGGACTTGTGCTGAGTCCATCCACGCTCTCAAAGTCCACGGTGAGAGAGACACAGACACAGAGACATAGACACAGACACAGAGACACAGACACAGAGACACGGTGAGAGAGACACAGAGACACAGACGTACATGCGGACTTGTGCTGAGTCCATCCACGCTCTCAAAGTCCACGGTGAGAGAGACACAGACACAGAGACATAGACACAGACACAGAGACACAGACACAGAGACACGGGGAGAGAGACACAGACACACAGACGTACATGCGGACTTGTGCTGAGTCCATCCACGCTCTCAAAGTCCACGGTGAGAGAGACACAGAGACACGGTGAGACACAGAGACACGGTGAGAGAGACACAGACACAGAGACACAGACACAGAGACACGGTGAGAGAGACACAGACACACAGACGTACATGCGGACTTGTGCTGAGTCCATCCACGCTCTCAAAGTCCACGGTGAGAGAGACACAGAGACACGGTGAGACACAGAGACACGGTGAGAGAGACACAGACACAGAGACACAGACACAGAGACACGGTGAGAGAGACACAGACACACAGACGTACATGCGGACTTGTGCCTGAGTCCATCCACGCTCTCAAAGTCCACGGTGAGAGAGACACAGACACAGAGACATAGACACAGACACAGAGACACAGACACAGAGACAAGGGGAGAGAGACACAGACACACAGACGTACATGCGGACTTGTGCTGAGTCCATCCACGCTCTCAAAGTCCACGGTGAGAGAGACACAGACACAGAGACATAGACACAGACACAGAGACACAGACACAGAGACACGGTGAGAGAGACACAGAGACACAGACGTACATGCGGACTTGTGCTGAGTCCATCCACGCTCTCAAAGTCCACGGTGAGAGAGACACAGAGACACGGTGAGACACAGAGACACGGTGAGAGAGACACAGACACAGAGACACAGACACAGAGACACGGTGAGAGAGACACAGACACACAGACGTACATGCGGACTTGTGCTGAGTCCATCCACGCTCTCAAAGTCCACGGTGAGAGAGACACAGACACAGAGACATAGACACAGACACAGAGACACAGACACAGAGACACGGGGAGAGAGACACAGACACACAGACGTACATGCGGACTTGTGCTGAGTCCATCCACGCTCTCAAAGTCCACGGTGAGAGAGACACAGAGACACGGTGAGACACAGAGACACGGTGAGAGAGACACAGACACAGAGACACAGACACAGAGACACGGTGAGAGAGACACAGACACACAGACGTACATGCGGACTTGTGCTGAGTCCATCCACGCTCTCAAAGTCCACGGTGAGAGAGACACAGAGACACGGTGAGACACAGAGACACGGTGAGAGAGACACAGACACAGAGACACAGACACAGAGACACGGTGAGAGAGACACAGACACACAGACGTACATGCGGACTTGTGCCGAGTCCATCCACGCTCTCAAAGTCCACGGTGAGAGAGACACAGACACAGAGACATAGACACAGACACAGAGACACAGACACAGAGACACGGGGAGAGAGACACAGACACACAGACGTACATGCGGACTTGTGCTGAGTCCATCCACGCTCTCAAAGTCCACGGTGAGAGAGACACAGAGACACGGTGAGACACAGAGACACGGTGAGAGAGACACAGACACAGAGACACAGACACAGAGACACGGTGAGAGAGACACAGACACACAGACGTACATGCGGACTTGTGCTGAGTCCATCCACGCTCTCAAAGTCCACGGTGAGAGAGACACAGAGACACGGTGAGACACAGAGACACGGTGAGAGAGACACAGACACAGAGACACAGACACAGAGACACGGTGAGAGAGACACAGACACACAGACGTACATGCGGACTTGTGCTGAGTCCATCCACGCTCTCAAAGTCCACGGTGAGAGAGACACAGACACAGAGACATAGACACAGACACAGAGACACAGACACAGAGACACGGTGAGAGAGACACAGAGACACAGACGTACATGCGGACTTGTGCTGAGTCCATCCACGCTCTCAAAGTCCACGGTGAGAGAGACACAGAGACACGGTGAGACACAGAGACACGGTGAGAGAGACACAGACACAGAGACACAGACACAGAGACACGGTGAGAGAGACACAGACACACAAACGTACATGCGGACTTGTGCCGAGTCCATCCACGCTCTCAAAGTCCACGGTGAGAGAGACACAGACACAGAGACATAGACACAGACACAGAGACACAGACACAGAGACACGGGGAGAGAGACACAGACACACAGACGTACATGCGGACTTGTGCTGAGTCCATCCACGCTCTCAAAGTCCACGGTGAGAGAGACACAGAGACACGGGGAGAGAGACACAGACACAGAGACACAGACACAGAGACACGGTAAGAGAGACACAGACACACAGACGTACATGCGGACTTGTGCTGAGTCCATCCACGCTCTCAAAGTCCACGGTGAGAGAGACACAGAGACACGGGGAGAGAGACACAGACACAGAGACACAGACACAGAGACACGGTAAGAGAGACACAGACACACAGACGTACATGCGGACTTGTGCCGAGTCCATCCACGCTCTCAAAGTCCACGGTGAGAGAGACACACAGAGACACGGGGAGAGAGACACAGAGACACACAGAGACAGAGACACGGTGAGAGAGACAGAGACACGGGGAGAGAGACAGAGACACGGGGAGAGAGACACAGACACGGGGAGAGAGACACAGACACAGAGACATAGACACAGACACAGAGACACAGAGACACAGAGACACGGTGAGAGAGACACAGAGACACAGACGTACATGCGGACTTGTGCCGAGTCCATCCACGCTCTCAAAGTCCACGGTGAGAGAGACACAGAGACACAGAGAGAGACACAGAGACACGGTGAGAGAGACACAGACATAGAGACACAGAGACACGGTGAGAGAGACACAGACACAGAGACACGGGGAGAGAGACACAGACACACAGACGTACATGCGGACTTATGCCGAGTCCATCCACGCTCTCAAAGTCCACGGTGAGAGAGACACAGACACACAGACAGACAGAGACACAGAGACACAGAGACACGGTGAGAGAGACACAGACACAGAGACACGGGGAGAGAGACACAGACACACAGACGTACATGCGGACTTGTGCTGAGTCCATCCACGCTCTCAAAGTCCACGGTGAGAGAGACACAGACACAGAGACATAGACACAGACACAGAGACACAGACACAGAGACACGGTGAGAGAGACACAGAGACACAGAGACACGGTGAGAGAGACACAGACACACAGACGTACATGCGGACTTGTGCCGAGTCCATCCACGCTCTCAAAGTCCACGGTGAGACACAGAGACATAGAGACACGGTGAGAGAGACACAGAGACAGACACAGAGACACGGTAAGAGAGACACAGACACACAGACGTACATGCGGACTTGTGCTGAGTCCATCCACGCTCTCAAAGTCCACGGTGAGACACAGAGACACAGACACACAGAGAGAGACACAGACACAGAGACACGGTGAGAGAGACACAGAGACACAGAGACACGGGGAGAGACACACAGACACAGAGACACGGGGAGAGAGACACAGACAGACAGAGACACAGACACACAGAGACACGGTGAGAGAGACAAAGACACACAGACGTACATGCGGACTTGTGCCGAGTCCATCCACGCTCTCAAAGTCCACGGTGAGAGAGACACAGACACAGAGACATAGACACAGACACAGAGACACAGACACAGAGACACGGTGAGAGAGACACAGAGACACGGTGAGAGAGACACAGACACACAGACATACATGCGGACTTGTGCTGAGTCCATCCACGCTCTCAAAGTCCACGGTGAGAGAGACACAGACACAGAGACATAGACAAAGACACAGAGACACAGACACAGAGACACGGTGAGAGAGACACAGAGACACAGAGACACGGTGAGAGAGACACAGACACACAGACGTACATGCGGACTTGTGCCGAGTCCATCCACGCTCTCAAAGTCCACGGTGAGAGAGACACAGACACAGAGACATAGACACAGACACAGAGACACAGACACAGAGACACGGTGAGAGAGACACAGAGACACAGACGTACATGCGGACTTGTGCTGAGTCCATCCACGCTCTCAAAGTCCACGGTGAGAGAGACACAGAGACATAGAGACACGGGGAGAGAGACACAGACAGACACAGAGACACAGACACACAGAGACACGGTGAGAGAGACACAGAGACACGGGGAGAGAGACACAGACACACAGACACAGAGACACAGAGACACGGTGAGAGAGACACAGACACAGAGACACGGGGAGAGAGACACAGACACAGAGACACGGGGAGAGAGACACAGAGACACTGAGACACGGGGAGAGAGACACAGAGACACGGGGAGAGAGACACAGACACACAGAGACACGGGGAGAGAGACACAGACACACAGAGACACGGGGAGAGAGACACAGAGACACGGGAAGAGAGACACAGACACACAGAGACACAGGGAGAGAGACACAGACACATAGAGACACGGGGATAGAGACACAGAGACACGGTGAGAGAGACACAGAGACACAGAGACACGGGGAGAGAGACACAGACACATAGAGACACGGGGATAGAGACACAGAGACACGGACACAGAGACACGGGGAGAGAGACAGAGAGACACGGACACAGAGACACGGGGAGAGAGACACAGACATGGTGAGAGAGACACAGAGACTTAGAGATACGGGGAGAGAGACACAGACACAGAGACATTGTGAGAGAGACACAGAGACACGGGGAGAGAGACACAGACAGAGACACGGGGAGAGAGACACAGAGACTGAGACACAGAGACGCATAGACATTGTGAGAGAGACACGGGGAGAGAGACACAGAGACACGGGGAGAGACACAGAGACACGGGGAGAGAGACACAGAGACACAGAGACACGGGGAGAGAGACACAGAGACACGGGGAGAGACACAGAGACACGGTGAGAGAGACAGAGACACGGGGAGAGAGACACAGAGACACGGGGAGAGAGACACAGAGACACAGAGACACGGTGAGAGAGACACAGACACACAGAGACACAGACACAGAGACATGGTGAGAGAGACACAGAGACACGGTGAGACACAGACACACAGACGTACATGCGGACTTGTGCCGAGTCCATCCACGCTCTCAAAGTCCACGGTGAGAGAGACACAGACACACAGACACAGACACACAGAGACACGGGGAGAGAGACACAGAGACACGGTGAGAGAGACAGAGACACAGAGACACGGTGAGAGAGACACAGACACACAGACACGGTGAGAGAGACAGAGACACAGACACGGTGAGAGAGACACAGACACAGAGACACGGGGAGAGAGACACAGACACACAGAGACACGGTGAGAGAGACACAGAGACATAGAGACACGGAGAGAGAGACACAGACACAGAAACATGGTGAGAGAGACACAGAGACACGGGGAGAGAGACACAGAGACACGGGGAGAGAGACACAGACACAGAGACACGGGGAGAGAGACACAGACACAGAAATATGGTGAGAGAGACACGGAGACACAGACACGGACACAGAGACACAGACACGGTGAGAGAGACACAGAGACACGGGGAGAGAGAGACAGACATAGACACAGAGACACGGTGAGAGAGACAGAGACACGGTGAGAGAGACATGGAGACACGGGGAGAGAGACACTGGGAGAGAGAGACACTGGGAGAGAGAGACACGGGGAGAGAGACACGGGGAGAGAGAGACACGGGGAGAGAGAGTGTAGTGTGTGTACTGTGTGTGTACTGTGTGTAGACTGTGTGTGTGTATTTGTGTACTGTGTGTGTGTGTACTGTGTGTGTGTGTACTGTCTGTGTGTGTACTGTGTGTGTACTGTGTGTGTGTACTGTGTGTGTCTGTGTGTCTGTGTGTACTGTGTGTGTGTACTGTGTGTGTGTACTGTGTGTACTGTGTGTGTACTGTGTGTGTGTGTGTACTGTGTGTGTGTGTACTGTGTGTGTGTACTGTGTGTGTGTGTACTGTGTGTGTGTACTGTGTGTGTGTGTGTGTACTGTGTGTGTGTGTACTGTGTGTGTGTGTACTGTGTGTGTGTACTGTGTGTGTGTGTGTGTGTACTGTGTGTGTGTGTACTGTGTGTGTGTGTGCTGTGTGTGTGTGTGTGCTGTGTGTGTGTGTGTGTACTGTGTGTGTGTGTGTGTACTGTGTGTGTGTGTACTGTGTGTGTGTGTACTGTGTGTGTGTACTGTGTGTGTGTGTACTGTGTGTGTGTACTGTGTGTGTGTGTACTGTGTGTGTGTGTGTGTGTACTGTGTGTGTGTACTGTGTGTGTGTGTGTACTGTGTGCGTGTGTGTGTACTGTGTGCGTGTGTGTGTACTGTGTGCGTGTGTGTGTACTGTGTCCGTGTGTGTGTACTGTGCGCGTGTGTACTGTGCGCGTGTGTGTGTGTGTGTGTACTGTGTGTGTGTGTGTGTACTGTGTGTGTGTGTGTACTGTGTGTGTGTGTGTACTGTGTGTGTGTGTGTACTGTGTGCGTGTGTGTGTGTACTGTGTGTGTGTAGTGTGTGTGTGTACTGTGTGCGTGTACTGTGTGTGTGTACTGTGTGTGTGTGTACTGTGTGTGTGTGTACTGTGTGTACTGTGTGTGTGTGTGTGTACTGTGTGTACTGTGTGTGTGTGTACTGTGTGTACTGTGTGTGTGTGTACTGTGTGTACTGTGTGTGTGTACTGTGTGTACTGTGTGTGCACTGTGTGTGTAGTGTGTGTTTGTAGTGTATGTACTGTGTATACTGTGTGTACTGTATGTGCTGTGTGTACTGTATGTGCTGTGTGTACTGTATGTACTGTGTGTACTGTATGCACTGTGTGTACTGTATATGTACGGTGTATGCACTGTACGAACTGTGTATACTGTGCGCGCACTGCATGTACCGTACGCGCTGTATACACGGGGGGGTGCACAGTTTATACTGTATACACTGTACATACTGTACGCACTACGTGTGCACGGTGTGCTGTGTGTACTGTATGCACGGTGTGCACTGTATGAACTGCGTGTACTGTATGTGTACTGTATGTGTACTGTGCGCACCGCATGTACTGTGCGCACCGTGCGCACTGTACGCGCGCTGTGTGCACTGTACGTACTGTATGGGCGCTGTGTGCACTGTATGTACTGTATGGGCGCTGTGTGCACTGTACGTACTGTATGGGTGCTGTGTGTATGTACTGTGTGTGCTGTATGCACTGTGTGTACTGTGTGTACTGTATGGGTGCTGTGTGTATGTACTGTGTGTGCTGTATGCACTGTGCGTACTGCACGTACTGTACGTACTGTACGTGTGCTGTGCGTGTCTAGCTGAGAGCCAGGTGAGCCTGGTCCAGGCTCGGCTGCACCGGCAGGCGGTGCTGGGACTCCTCGAGTCCTACCTCAGAGGTGACGGCATCATCAGCATCAGCAGCATCATCAGCATCATCATCAATATCATCTTCATCAGTGTCATCATCAGCATCATCATCAGAAACATCATCAGCATCAGCAACATCATCATCAGCAACAGCATCAGCAACATCATCATCAGCAACATCATCAGCATCAGCAACATCATCATCAGCAACATCATCATCAGCAACATCATCTTCATCAGCCTCATCATCATCTTCATCAGCCTCATCAACATCATCATCAGCATCATCAGCAGCAGCATCATCAGCCTCATCAACATCATCATCAGCATCATCAGCAGCATCATCAGCAGCAGCATCATCAGCCTCATCAACATCATCATCATCAGCAACATCAGCAGCAAGAGCATCATGACCACCATCATTATCACCACCACTACCACCACTACCACCATCACCACCACCACTACCATCACCACTACCATCACCACTACCACCACCACCACTTGATGACAATGATGCCGCTGCTGCTCCCGCTGCCGCTGCAGCTGTGTGCAGGATCTACTCGGAGCAGCGAGCCATCCGAGTGAAGCGAGTGGTGGATCGTAAACGCCTGTGAGTGGCACGCAGCTAGAGACACAGCTACCCCAGGTAGCGAACTCACTCACTCAGACACGGCTAGAAGCTTCGTGCGGAGCGACAGACCGGGCAGCTTCCACACAGCGGCGTTACGCAACCGATGAAAGGATAATGCCGCTCGACTGATTCGGAGTGAGACCTCTGCTGTTAAACCGGAGCCGGTCATAAGCACACTGCCCAGGTATGGGAAACTCTCCAACTCGCTCCACAACTGCCCCATCACCGATTGGGAGTTGTGGGGGTGGAGTGTCCGATGGTACAAAATACCCAGGCAGGTGCTTAGTTTTGGTGGGGCTGATGGTAAGGCCCCACCTCTTAGTGGCACGCTCCAGTCTCAGCAGCAGCGTCTCCAACTCCTCCTCTGAATGAGCAGCTGTTACCAAATCATCGACATACATAACGTGGTTGAGCAATAGGGAGCCATCCCTTGACCGCACCCGGGCATCGATCAGCCTCCCATTGTATCTGTACCAGATGGAGATTCCCCCGGTACAGCTATTGAAGGCTTCACGAACTACGTGGTCAAAATAGATGTTAAATAATGTGGGAGCCAGAGGACATCCCTGTCGCACCCCAAGGTGTACAAGGAATGGCTCTGACTCCCGGCCACGTAGTTTTACCCGGGCCCGCTCACCATCATGACGGTCCTTAATGATCATGAGCAGAGGGTCAGGGACTCCAAAAGCACGAAGAACCCAGGCCTACGAAGAGCCCAGGCCTACTGATGGTATCATAGGCCTTGACTAGGTCAATAAAGCAGAGATGTAGGTCTTGTTGGAATTCCCTACACCTCTGCTGTAGCAGACGGACAGAAAATTTGGCATCTGTGCAGGACCGCCCTTTCCTGAAACCGCATTGGGGCTCTGCAAGCCTCTCCTCAGCGTGCCTGGCAATGCGATGTTGAATAATCCTTGCCAGGACCTTTCCCGGCACGCTGAGGAGTGAGATGCCCCTGTAGTTGTTACAGTCTGTGCGGTCCCCCTTCTTAAAGAGGGGGACCACCAGGGCATCCTTCCAATCCTGCGGAACCCGTCCAGTGGTCCAGACTGTTGTTATGATGTCATATAGGGCAGTCTGTGCACAAACGCCACCCTCCCTCAGCATTTCGCTTGGGGGATCATCTCTGCCTTTCCTGGTCTCAGACTCCGGATCGCCTTCAGTAATTCCTCAACAGATGGCACCTCAGCCAGCCACTCACAGGGGGTGACTTCCTCCTCCAATATTTGAGGCACCGCAGCCTCAGCAGGGTCATCCCCACTTTGTGCCACGATGTTTTCCAGGCTGAGGGATTTCCCCTCCTCCAGGACCTCACAGAAATGCTCAGCTAATCTGCAAACCTGTTGCTGGGGGTCAGAGATTGGATCACAGTTTTTCCCCTAATGATGGTAATAGGTGTGGCGTTGCAGGTTACTTTTTTGATGGAGTTAAATAGAGATTTGTGATTGCGGGCCATAGAGGCAGACTCCATCTCCTAAGCAACCCGCGACCACCACCCATCCTTGTAGCGCCTCACGGCTCTCCGAACCTCCGAGCGAAGGCTGCGGTAAGCCTCCTCATTCTCTGACGTGGGATGCTGTAGCCGATGAGAGTGGGCCTGTCGCTTTTTCTCAGCCAGCTTGAACACCTCCTCTGTCAGTCAGGGTCTCTGGGGAGGTCTGGACCATGTACCCAAAGCAGCCATTGCAGCTGCATGAGCCACAGTCCTAAACCTCGCCCATTTCCCCTCGACATCAGGAGGAGTGGGGGACGATGCCAACCCCAGCCACAAGCGATGATGGAATTCTCACTTGCAACTTTCATCAGCTAACTGAGACCATGCCACAAATGGTTTGAATGGGGTCCTGGGTGTACACCCACCACCGGAGTGGAAGAATGGCAGGCGCATCTTACAGATGACTAGTCGATGGTCAGAGGGCAGATCAGCTCCACGGTAGGTCCTGGTATCAAGGACATGGGCTCGCATCCGCTGGTCCATCACTATGTAGTCCAGCAGATGTTCTTGCTTGGACCCGGCATGCACCCACGATGTTGTGTGGATGCACCGATGCCGGAACAGCGTGTTGGTAATTACAAGCCCATGGGCTGCACAAAAATCTAGCAGCCTCCTACCATTGTTATTGAGCTGATCTGGCCCATGCCCTCCAATCACTCCAGACCAGGTGCCAGCATCATGACCAACTCGGGCATTGAAGTCACCCAACAAGATGACTCTATCCCGAGGGGCCACTTTAGTCAGCACCTGTGACAGGAGGTCATAGAAGGCATCTGACTCATCGGCCTTGCCTGCATCCCTCCACGGATGTTCGTCTTCGGTGGGGGCATAAGTAACCACGACCACCATTCCTCGCCTCCGGTTGATGGGAAGGCGAGCCCAAATTAGCCTGGGGCTTACAGCTTCCCACACCACACTGCCATGCTCCCACGCCCCCTTCATTCTTTTGTTCAGAAGAAGAGCCACACCCTGTTGTTTGGCAGTCTGCTGCCCCGAGTAGAGGACTGTCCACCCCTCATGGTGGCAGGAGCCAGAGCCGGTCCACCGGACCTCCTGAATGCCACAGAGATCCAGGCGGTACCGATCCAGCTCCCGACAGAGGAGTGGCAGCCTCTCCTCCGCAGTGAGCGTTCGAATATTCCACGTGGCCACACGAAGTGGCTTTTCGTTGTTTCTGGAGGAGCCCCGAGGGTGGAGATTCAATCTCCTGGCTCCGCCAAATGGGGTCTGGCCAGGAGACGTCATAGACGCCTGTCCCCCCCGGGGCCTCCGGCACAATTCTTATTAGTTAGATATCTTAGACGTGGTTTAGTGGTAATTTATTGAAGGTGGAGGGGTCACCAGCCCCTCGCACCCGTCCAGAGCCCCCATCTGGCCGCTGTGGTGGTCACAGAACGCCGTGAGGGTGAGGGAGAGGGCCAATCTTAATTGGCCCTCTCTCTCTCCCCCACGGCACTGCCCACCACCACAGCGTTGGCCCTCCGGCACCACGGGGAGGTTGGAGGTTCATACTCTTTGGCTCTGTTCGGTAGAGTCACGTAGGTGGTAAAAAAATATTAAAAAAACGATAAAAAAAATCCCGACGTTTCGGCCACAACGCAAGTGGCCTTCATCAGGTGCAGGGGGACCGTGCTGTCCAAAGGACAGCGTTGGAGTGAAGGCAGCCAAGAGGAAACAAAACGCTTTGACAAAGGAATTGGCATGAAAAGCTCAGAGCGTACCTGCCCGGGTGGGGGAGGGAGGGGAGGGAAGTTTACAAACGTTGGTGCGATCTAACCCAAAAACCTTTATTATGAATAATATTGGTCGCGAAAGCCTACGTGTTAAACGGAAATAAGCTGATGTGAGAGTTTGGTATATCGCTGCTCGAATAAATATGCTGTGCCATTGAAAAAAAATTTGTTTAATCTTTGGCGTGATTCAGAACATCTTTCCAACGATTGCTTAATTTGAAACCGTCTAGAAGGCAGGGGTTTGCCTCCCCGGTGCCGTTTTGTAACCGTGCTGTCTCTGCAGGGAGAGGCTGGAGCCGGATTGTGCGGAGCGGACGACAGCGAGGAGGAGGAGGAGGGGGAGTTTGAGGAGTCCATCGCCACCTCCACTACCGACTCGCCCCAACGGAGAGGCGGTGGACACCTCAGGAGGGGTGACCCACGCAGAGGACACGTCCACCTCCTCCACCTCGTCCGCCACCACCTCGTCCACCGCGACCTCCTCCATGTCCACCGCTGGGCGGGTTCAGGGTGAGTGCAAGCGTCGTGGTGGTGGAGGTGGTGGAGGTGGTGGTGGTGGTGGAGGTGGTGGAGGTGGTGGTGGTGGAGGTGGTGGAGATGGTGGAGGTGGTGGTGGAGGTGGTGGAGCTGGTGGAGGTGGTGTAGGTGGAGGTGGTGGAGGTGGTGGAGGTGGTGGTGGTGGTGATTGTGGTGGTGGTGGTGGAGGTGGTGGAGGTGTTGTAGGTGGTGCAGGTGGTGTAGGTGGTGGTGTAGGTGGTGTAGATGGTGTAGGTGGTGGAGGTGGTGGAGGTCGTGGAGGTGGTGGAGGTGGTGGTGTAGATGGTGTAGGTGGAGGTGGTGGAGGTGGTGGAGGTGTTGTAGGTGGTGCAGGTGGTGGTGGTGGTGGTGGTTGTGGAGGTGGTGGTGGAGGTGGTGGAGGTGGTGGAGGTGGTGGTGTAGGTGGTGTAGATGGTGTAGGTGGTGGAGGTCGTGGAGGTGGTGGTGGTGGTGATTTTGGTGGTGGTGGAGGTGGTGGAGGTGTTGTAGGTGGTGTAGGTGGTGGAGGTGGTGGTGGAGGTGGTGGTGTAGGTGGTGGAGGTGGTATAGGTGGAGGTGGTGGTGTAGGTGGCGGTGGAGGTGGTGGAGGTGGTGGTGTAGGTGGTGGAGGTGGTGGTGGAGGTGGAGGTGGTGGTGGAGGTGGTGGTGGAGGTGGTGGTGGAGGTGGTGGTGGAGGTGGTGGTGGAGGTGGTGGAGGTGGTGGAGGTGGTGGTGTAGGTGGCGGTGTAGGTGGTGTAGGTGGTGGTGTAGGTGGCGGTGTAGGTGGTGTAGGTGGTGTAGGTGGTGTAGGTGGTGGAGGTGGTGGTGTAGGTGGTGGTGGAGGTGGTGGTGTAGGTGGTGGTGTAGGTGGTGGTGTAGGTGGTGGTGGAGGTGGTGTAGGTGGTGGTGGTGGATGTGATGATGATGCTGAAGGATATTTTTTGACGCAAAAGTGGTTGTACCCCATCACTCACCCCCCATCACTCCCCCACCACTCCCCCCCATCACTACCCCCCCATCACTCCTCCCCATCACTCCCCCCACCACTCCCCCACCACTCCCCCCCACCACTCCCCCCCCACCACCCCCCCACCACTCCCCCACCACCCCCCCACCACCCCCCCACTCCCCCACCCCCCCCCCCACCCCCCAGGAGTGTTCCCCGTGGAGAGTGGTGAGCTGTCAGCCTACGATGACGGAGATCTCACGGCGGAGGAGATCCAGATGGTGACGTCATCACCATCATCATCATCATCACCATCATCATCATCACCATCATCACCATCATCATCACAATCATCACCATCATCACCATCATCATCACCATCATCACCACCACCACCATCACCGCCACCATCACCGCCACCATCATCACCATCACCACCACAGTCACCATCACCACCACCATCATCATCATCACTACCACCATCATCATCACCATCATCATCACCATCACCACCATCATCATCACCATCATCATCACCATCACCACCACAGTCACCATCACCACCACCATCATCATCATCACTACCACCATCATCATCACCATCATCATCACCATCACCACCATCATCATCACCATCATCATCACCATCATCACCATCATCATCATCACCACCGCCACCATCATCGCCTTCATCACCGCCACCATCATCATCACCATCACCACCACCATCACTACTATCACCACCATCACTGCTATCGCCACTACCACCACCATCACCACCATCATTACCACCATCATCACCATCATCACCATCACCGGCACCATCACCGGCACCATCACCGCCACCATCATCGCCACCACCACCACCACCGCCACCATCATCGCCTTCATCAGTGCCACCATCACCGCCACCATCATCATCACCATCACCACCATCATCATCACCATCATCACCACCATCACTGCTATCACCACTACCATCACCACCATCACCGCCACCATTACCCCCATTACCACCTTCACCGCCATCACCGCCATCACCGCCATCATCACAACCATCATCACCGCCACCACCATCATAACCACCGCTATCACCACCATCATCACCACCGCCATCACCACCATCATCAGCAGCATCAGTGACATCACTGTGTGTGTGTCTCTGTGTGTGTGTGTCTGTGTGTGTGTCTCTGTGTGTGTGTGTGTCTGTGTGTGTGTGTGTCTCTGTGTGTGTGTGTCTGTGTGTGTGTGTGTCTGTGTGTGTGTGTGTCTCTGTGTGTGTGTGTGTGTCTGTGTGTGTGTCTCTGTGTGTGTGTGTGTCTGTGTGTGTGTGTGTCTGTGTGTGTGTCTCTGTGTGTGTGTGTCTCTGTGTCTGTGTGTGTGTCTCTGTGTCTGTGTGTGTGTCTCTGTGTGTGTGTGTCTCTGTGTGTGTGTCTCTGTGTGTGTGTGTGTGTCTGTGTGTGTGTGTGTCTGTGTGTGTGTCTGTGTGTGTGTGTGCGTAGTTCCACAGGGAGAACGACCGTCTTCTGGAGGAGATGAGCAGCCTCATGGGTGAAGTACGGTGAGCTACCAACTCACTTACCCACCTACCCACTCACCTACCCACCCACCCACCCACCTACCCACTCACCTACCTACCCACTCACCTACCTACCCACCTACCTACCCACTCACCTACCCACTCACCTACCCACTCGCCTACCCACTCACCCACCCACCCACCTACCCACTCGCCTACCCACCCACCTACCCACCCACCTACCCACCTACCCACTCACCTACCCATTCATCCT
This sequence comes from Petromyzon marinus, assembly GCF_010993605.1. Classification (NCBI taxonomy): domain Eukaryota; kingdom Metazoa; phylum Chordata; class Hyperoartia; order Petromyzontiformes; family Petromyzontidae; genus Petromyzon; species Petromyzon marinus. Next base: position 30,954 of record NW_022639076.1, on the reverse strand, counting down.
ACCTGCCTACCCACTCACCTACCAACTCACCTACCCACTCACCCACCCACCCACCTACCCACCCGCCTATGCACCCACCTACCCACTCACCTACCCACTCACCTACCGACTCACCCACCCACCTACCCACCTACCCACTCACCTACCCATTCACCTACCCACCTACCAACTCACCTACCAACTCACCTACCCACTCACCTACCCACTCACCTACGGACTTACCTACCGACTCACCTACCCATTCACCAACTCACCTAGCCACCCACCTACCCACTCACCTACCCACTCGCCTACCGACTCACCTATCCACCTACCAACTCACCTACCCATTCACCTACTCACCTACCAACTCAACTACCCACTCACCTACCCACTCGCCTACCCCCCGGCCTACTCACTTACCTACCCACCCACCTACTCACTAATCTTCCCACCCACCGAGCCACTCGCCTACCCACTCACCTACCCACTCGCCTACCCACCCGCCTACCCACTCACCTACAAACTCATCTTCCCACTCGCCTACCCACCCGCTTACCCACTCGCCTACCCACTCGCCTACCCACTCACCTACCCACCCACCTACCCACTAACTCAACCACCCACGGTGATGGTGATGATGGTGGTGATGATGTTGATGGTGATAGCGGTGATGATGTTGATGATGATGGTGTTGATGATGATGTTAATGATGATGTTAATGATGTTTATGATGCTGGTGATAATGGTGTTGAAGGTAATGTTGATGGTGTTGATGATGATGATGGTGTTGATGGTAGTGTTGATGTTGATGATGGTGATGTTGATGATTGTGTTGATGGTGATGATGGTGATGTTGATGATGATTGTGTTGATGGTGATGATGGTGATGATGGTGTTGATGGTGATGATGGTGATGTTGATGATAATGATGTTGATGATGATGATGTTGATGGTGATGTTGATGGTGTTGATGGTGTTGATGGTGATGATGATGGTGTTGATGATGGTGATGATGATGATGATGGTGATGTTGATGGTGATGATGGTGTTGATGATAGTGATGATGATGTTGATGATGGTGATGATGTTGATGGTGTTGATGGTGATGATGGTGATGATGATGGTATTGATGGTGGTGATGATGATGGTGATGATGATGGTGATGTTGATGATGGGGATGATGATGTTGATGATGATGGTGATGATGTTGATGGTGATGTTGGTGATGATGGTGATGATGATGATGTTGATGATGGTGATGATGTTGATGATGATGTTGATGATGATGGTGATGATGATGGTGATGTTGATGATGATGGTGATGATGTTGATGATGGTGATGGTGATGGTAATGATGATGTTGATGATGATGGTGATGATGATGGTGATGTTGATGATGATGGTGATGATGTTGATGATGATGTTGATGGTGATGATGATGATGTTGATTATGATGTTGATGATGATGGTGATGATGATAGTTGATGTTGATGGTGATGATGATGATGGTGGTGATGATGATGTTGATGTTGATGATGAGGATGATGTTGATGATGGTGTTGATGATGGTGTTGATGATAGTGATGATGCTGGTGATGATGTTGATGATGTTGATGATGGTGATGATGTTGAATATCTTACAGGCAAATCGAGGGTAAGGTGGTGGAGATTTCCAGACTCCAGGAGATATTCACGGACAAAGTTCTACAGCAGGTGAATGAGTGAGTGAGTGACGTGGTGAGTGGGTGAGTGAGCTGGTGAGCGACGCGGTGAGTGAGTGACGTGGTGAGTGAGTGAGCTGGTGAGCGACGTGGGGAGTGAGTGAGTGACGTGGTGAGTGGGTGACGTGGTGAGTGACGTGGTGAGTGGGTGAGTGACGTGGTGAGTGGGTGACGTGGTGAGTGGGTGAGTGACGTGGTGAGTGAGTGAGTGACGTGGTGGGTGGGTGAGTGAGTTGGTGAGTGACGTGGTGAGTGGGTGAGTGAGGGATTGAGTGACGTGGTGAGTGAGTGAGTTGGTGAGTGAGTAACGTGGTGAGTGGGTGAGTGGCGTGGTGAGTGAGTTGGTGAGTGAGTGAGTGACGTGGTGAGTGGGTGAGTGACGTGGTGAGTGGTTGAGTGAGTGACGTGGTGAGTGAGTGAGTTGGTGAGCGAGTTTGTGAGCGACGTAGTGAGTGAGTTGGTGAGTGAGTGACGTGGTGAGTGAGTGAGTGAGTTGGTCTGCGAGTTTGTGAGCGATGTGGTGAGTGAGTTGGTGAGTGAGTGAGTGACATGGTGAGTGAGTGAGTTGGTGAGTGAGTGAGTGGGTGACGTGGTGAGTGGGTGAGTGACGTGGTGAGTGGGTGACGTGGTGAGTGAGTTGGTGAGTGAGTGACGTGGTGAGTGGGTGAGTGACGTGGTGAGTGAGTGGCGTGGTGAGTGAGTGGGTGAGTTGGTGAGTGGGTGAGTGAGTTGGTGAGTGGGTGAGTGACATGGTGAGTGAGTGAGTTGGTGAGTGAGTGACGTGGTGAGTGGGTGAGTGAGTGGGTGGGTGAGTGACGTGAGTGAGTGACGTGGTGAGCGAGTGAGTTAGTGACATGGTGAGTGAGCGAGTTGGTGAGCGAGTGAGTGAGTGACATGGTGAGTGAGTGAGTTGGTGAGTGAGTGAGTGACGTGGTGAGTGAGTGAATGACGTGGTGAGTGGGTGAGTGCTCTGGTGAGCGACGTGGTGAGTGAGTGCATGAGTGAGTGACGTGGTGAGTGAGTGAGTGGTGAGTGAGTGGTGAGTAACGTGGTGAGTGAGTGGTGAGTAACGTGGTGAGTAACGTGGTGAGTGAGTGAGTGAGTGGTGAGTGGTGAGTGGGTGAGTAACGTGGTGAGTGGGTGAGTAACGTGGTGAGTGAGTGGTGAGTGAGTGGTGAGTAACGTGGTGAGTGAGTGGTGAGTAACGTGGTGAGTAACGTGGTGAGTGAGCGGTGAGTGAGTGGTGAGTAACGTGGTGAGTGAGTGAGTGGTGAGTAACGTGGTGAGTGAGCGGTGAGTGAGTGGTGAGTGAGTGGTGAGTAACGTGGTGAGTGGTGAGTGAGTGGTGAGTGAGTGGTGAGTAACGTGGTGAGTGAGTGAGTGGTGAGTAACGTGGTGAGTAACGTGGTGAGTGAGTGGTGAGTAACGTGGTGAGTGAGTGAGCGGTGAGTAACGTGGTGAGTAACATGGTGAGTGAGTAACGTGGTGAGTGAGTGGTGAGTGGTGAGTGAGTGGTGAGTGGTGAGTAACGTGGTGAGTGAGTGGTGAGTAACGTGGTGAGTGAGTGGTGAGTGACGTGGTGAGTGAGTGGTGAGTGAGTGGTGAGTAACGTGGTGAGTGAGCGGTGAGTGAGTGAGTGGTGAGTGGGTGGTGAGTAACGTGCTGAGTGAGTGGTGAGTGAGTGGTGAGTGAGTGGTGAGTGAGTTGTGAGTGAGTGGTGAGTGAGTCGTGAGTAACGTGGTGAGTGAGTGAGTGGTGAGTAACGTGGTGAGTAAGTGGTGAGTAACGTGGTGAGTGAGCGGTGAGTAACGTGGTGAGTAACGTGGTGAGTAAGTGGTGAGTAACGTGGTGAGTGGGTGAGTGAGTGAGTGGTGAGTGAGTGGTGAGTAACGTGGTGAGTGAGTGGTGAGTAACGTGGTGAGTGAGCGGTGAGTAACGTGGTGAGTAACGTGGTGAGTAACGTGGTGAGTGAGTGGTGAGTAACGTGGTGTGTGACGTGGTGAGTGAGTAACGTGGTGAGTGAATGGTGAGTAACGTGGTGAGTGAATGGTGAGTAACGTGGTGAGTGACGTGGTGAGTGGGTGAGTGAGTGGTGAGTGAGTGGTGAGTAACGTGGTGAGTGAGTGGTGAGTAACGTGGGGAGTAACGTGGTGAGTGAGTGGTGAGTGACGTGGTGAGTGAGTGGTGAGTGACGTGGTGAGTAACGTGGTGAGTGACGTGGTGAGTGAGTGGTGAGTGACGTGGTGAGTGAGTGGTGAGTGAGTGGTGAGTGACGTGGTGAGTAACGTGGTGAGTGACGTGGTGAGTGAGTGGTGAGTGACGTGGTGAGTAACGTGGTGAGTGACGTGGTGAGTGAGTGGTGAGTGAGTGGTGAGTGAGCGGTGAGTGGTGAGTAACGTGGTGAGTAACGTGGTGAGTGAGTGGTGAGTAACGTGGTGAGTAACGTGGTGAGTGAGTGAGTGAGTGAGTGGTGAGTGAGTAACGTGGTGAGTGAGTGGTGAGTGGTGAGTGAGTGGTGAGTGGTGAGTAACGTGGTGAGTGATGAGTAACGTGGTGAGTGAGTGGTGAGTAACGTGGTGAGTAACGTGGGGAGTAAGCGGTGAGTGAGTGGTGAGTGACGTGGTGAGTAACGTGGTGAGTGAGTGGTGAGTAACGTGGTGAGTGAGTGGTGAGTAACGTGGTGAGTGACGTGGTGAGTGAGTGAGTGGTGAGTGAGTGGTGAGTAACGTGCTGAGTGAGTGGTGAGTAACGTGGTGAGTGAGTGGTGAGTAACGTGGTGAGTGAGTGAGCGGTGAGTGAGTGGTGAGTAACGTGGTGAGTGAGTGGTGAGTGAGTGGTGAGTAACGTGGTGAGTAACGTGGTGAGTGAGTGAGTGGTGAGTGAGTAACGTGGTGAGTGAGTGGTGAGTGAGTGGTGAGTGAGTGGTGAGTGGTGAGTAACATGGTGAGTGAGTGGTGAGTAACGTGGTGAGTGAGTGGTGAGTGAGTGGTGAGTGAGTGGTGAGTAACGTGGTGAGTGAGTGAGCGGTGAGTGGTGAGTGAGTAACGTGGTGAGTAACGTGGTGAGTGAGTGGTGAGTGACGTGGTGAGTGAGTGGTGAGTGAGTGGTGAGTAACGTGGTGAGTGGTGAGTGAGTAACGTGGTGAGTAACGTGGTGAGTAACGTGGTGAGTGAGCGGTGAGTGAGTGGTGAGTGAGTGAGTGGTGAGTAACGTGGTGAGTAACGTGGTGAGTGAGTGGTGAGTAACGTGGTGAGTGAGTGGTGAGTGGTGAGTGAGTGGTGAGTAACGTGGTGAGTGAGTGGTGAGTGACGTGGTGAGTGAGTGGTGAGTGACGTGGTGAGTGGTGAGTAACGTGGTGAGTGAGTGGTGAGTAACGTGGTGAGTGAGTGGTGAGTAACGTGGTGTGTGACGTGGTGAGTGGTGAGTAACGTGGTGAGTGAGTGGTGAGTGACGTGGTGAGTGAGTGGTGAGTGAGTGGTGAGTGAGTGGTGAGTAACGTGGTGAGTGAGTGGTGAGTAACGTGGTGAGTGAGTGGTGAGTGAGTGGTGAGTGGTGAGTAACGTGGTGAGTGACGTGGTGAGTAACGTGGTGAGTGAGTGGTGAGTGAGTGGTGAGTGAGTGGTGAGTAACGTGGTGAGTGAGTGGTGAGTAACGTGGTGAGTGAGTGGTGAGTGAGTGGTGAGTGGTGAGTAACGTGGTGAGTGACGTGGTGAGTAACGTGGTGAGTGAGTGGTGAGTGAGTGGTGAGTGAGTGGTGAGTAACGTGGTGAGTGAGTGGTGAGTAACGTGGTGAGTGAGTGGTGAGTGAGTGGTGAGTGAGTGGTGAGTGAGTGGTGAGTGAGTGGTGAGTAACGTGGTGAGTGAGTGGTGAGTGACGTGGTGAGTGAGTGGTGAGTGACGTGGTGAGCGTTTCTCTCCAGGAGAGAGACATTGACCTGGTCCACTCCACGGTCGTGGGAACAACGGAAAACATCAAGGAGGGCAATGAGGAGATACGTGAGGTGAGTACCCCTCAGCTACCCACTCACCTACCCCTCACCTACCCACTCAGCTACCCACTCACCTACCCCTCACCTACCCCTCACCTACCCCCTAACCTACCCACTCAACTACCCCTCACCTACCACTCTCCTACCCCTCACCTACCACTCTCCTACCCCTCACCTACCCCTCACCTACCCCCTCACCTACCCCTCACCTACCCCCTCACCTACCCCTCACCTACCCCTCTCCTACCCCTCACCTACCCCTCACCTACCCCTCACCTACCCCTCACCTACCCCTCTCCTACCCACTCACCTACCCCTCGCCTACCCACTCACCTACCCCCTCACCTACCCCTCACCTACCCATCACCTACCCCTCGCCTACCCCCTCACCTACCCCCTCGCCTACCCCTCACCTACCCCCTCGCCTACCCCTCGCCTACCCCTCGCCTACCCCTCACCTACCCCTCTCCTCACCCCTCACCTACCCCTCACCTACCCCCTCACCTACCCCCTAACCTACCCCTCACCTACCCCCTCACTTACCCCTCACCTACCCCTCACCAACCCCCTCACCTACCCCTCACCTACCACTCACCTACCCACTCACCTACCACTCACCTACCCACTCACCTACCCCCCCAGGCGATGAAGAACAACGCTGGTTTCCGTGTCTGGATTCTCTTCTTCCTCACCCCTCACCTCACCCCTCACCTACCCCCTCACCTACCCCTCACCTACCCCCTCACCTACCCCCTCACCTACCCCCTCACCTACCCCCTCACCTACCCCCTCACCTACCCCCCCAGGCGATGAAGAACAACGCTGGTTTCCGTGTCTGGATTCTCTTCTTCCTCACCATGTGCTCCTTCTCGCTCCTGTTCCTCGACTGGTACGGGGGATAGCCACCGCCACCGTCCCTGTGGCTGTGCGTGCACCGTGCCTGGCACCGAGCCGGCCGGCACCGTGGACGCTTGCCGGCCCAGCGCGCACCGCGCCTGGCACGGGGAGGATTGAGGAGTCGGGACTGCGGAAGTCCTCTTAAGCGACCAGCACAACAACTACTACCACAACTACTATCACTACTACTACAACTACCACAGCAACTACTATCACAACTACTATCACTACTACAACTACTACCACAACAACTACTATCACCACAACAACTACTATCACCACAACTACTACTACCACAACAACTACTACCACAACTACTATCACAACTACTACTATCACCACAACTACTACCACTACTACTACCACTACTACTATCACCACAACTACTACCACCACAACAACTACTATCACCACAACTACTACCACTACAACTACTACCACCACAACAACTACCATAACTACTACTACCACTACTACAACTACTACCACAACTACTACCACCACAACTACTACCATTACTACTACCACAACTACCACTACTACTACCACAACTACTATCACCACAACTACTACCACTACTACTACCACAACTACTACTACTACCACCACAACTACTATCACCATAACTACTACCACTACTACTACCACCACAACTACTATCACAACTACTACCACCACAACTACTATCACCACAACTACTACTACCACAACTACTACTACCACAACTACTACTACCACAACTACTATCACCACAACTACTATCACCACAACTACTATCACCACAACTACTACCACTACTACTACTACCACCACAACTACTACCACAACAACTACTACTACAACCACAACTACCACTACTACCACCACAACAACTACTACTACTGCCACCACAACTACTACCACTACTACTACCATAACAACTACCACCACCACAACTACCACCACTACTACTACCACTACTACCACCACAACTACCACTACTACTACCACAACTACCACCACTACTACTACCACCACAACTACTACAACCACAACTACTACCACTACAACTACTACCACTACTACTACTACATCCACAACTACTACCACTACTACTACCACCACAACTACTACTACTACCACAACTACCACTACTACCACTACTACTACCACCTCTACTACCACCACTACTACCACCACTACTACTACCACCACTACCACTACTACTACTACCACCACAACTACCACCACAACTACCACCTCTACTACTACTACCACCACTACTACTACCACCACAACTACTACTACCACAACTACTACTACCACCACAACTACTACCACCAACACTACTACTACCACCACTACTACTACTACCACCACAACTACTACCACCAACACTACTACTACCACTACTACCTCCACTACTACTACTACCACATCAACTACCACCACTACTACCACCAACACTACCACTACCACCACTACTACTACCACCTCTACTACTACTACTACCACCACAACTACCACTACTACTAACCCCACCACAACTACCACCTCTACTACTACTACTACCTCCACTACTACTACTACCTCCACTACTACTACTACCTCCACTACTACTACTACCTCCACTACTACTACCACTACTACCACTAAAAACCACCACTACTACCACCAACACTACTACTACCACCACCACTACCTCCACCACTACCACCACAACTACCACCACTACTACTACTACCACCTCTACTACCACCACTACTACCACCACTACTACCACCAACACTACCACATCAACCACCACCACTACTACCACTACCACCACTACTACTACCTCCACTACCACCACCACAACCACCTGACGGGTTTATTCTGCGGTGTGGATTCAACCCTGTTGATAATTGCCCACCCACTCACTCACTCACCCACCCACCCACTCACTCACCCACCCACCCACTCACCCACCCACTCACTCACTCACTCACCCACCCACCCACCCACTCACCCACCCACTCACCCACCCACTCACCCACCCACTTACTCACCCACCCACTCACTCACCCACCCACTCACCCACCCACTCACCCACTCACCCACCCACTCACTCACCCACTCACTCACTCACCCACTCACTCACTCACCCACTCACCCACCCACCCACTCACCCACTCACCCACCCACCCACTCACCCACCCACTCACTCACCCACTCACTCACCCACTCACTAACCCACTCACTCACTCACTCACCCACCCACTCACTCACTCACTCACTCACCCACTCACCCACCCACCCACCCACTCACTCACCCACTCACTCACCCACTCACTAACCCACTCACTCACTCACCCACCCACTCACCCACCCACCCACTCACCCACCCACCCACTCACCCACCCACTCACTCACCCACTCACTCACCCACTCACTAACCCACTCACTCACTCACCCACCCACTCACTCACCCACCCACTCACTCATCCACTCACTCACTCACCCACCCAACCATTCATCTGAGACGTTAAATATCCCCCCCCCCCGGCATCGTTGACAAGAGGAGGATGAGGAGCTGGAGCTGTGACTCCCGCGCTGATAAACTTCCTCTACACATTGTGTCACTGTCACTGCGTGTCTCTGGGTGGGTGGGTGAGTGAGTGGGTGGGTGGGTGAGTGGGTGGGTGAGTGGGTGGGTGAGTGAGTGAGTGGGTGCGTGGGTGAGTGAGTGGGTGGGTGAGTGAGTGAGTGAGTGGGTGGGTGAGTGGGTGGGTGAGTGGGTGGGTGGGTGAGTGGGTGGGTGGGTGAGTGGGTGGGTGAGTGGGTGGGTGAGTGGGTGGGTGGGTGAGTGGGTGGGTGGGTGGGTGAGTGAGTGAGTGGGTGGGTGGGTGGGTGAGTGAGTGGGTGAGTGAGTGGGTGGGTGAGTGGGTGAGTGGGTGGGTGGGTGAGTGGGTGAGTGGGTGGGTGGGTGGGTGAGTGGGTGGGTGGGTGAGTGGGTGGGTGAGTGGGTGGGTGGGTGAGTGGGTGGGTGGGTGAGTGGGTGGGTGGGTGGGTGAGTGGGTGGGTGAGTGGGTGGGTGGGTGGGTGAGTGGGTGGGTGGGTGGGTGAGTGAGTGGGTGGGTGACTGGCTGAGTGAGTGGGTGGGTGACTGGCTGAGTGAGTGGCTGGCTGGCTGAGTGACTGGCTGAGTGAGTGGGTGAGTGACTGAGTGGGTGGGTGAGTGACTGGCTGAGTGAGTGACTGGGCCGGTGGGTGGGTGAGTGACTGGTTGAGTGACTGGATGAGTTAGTAACTGGCTGAGTGAGTGACTGGGTGAGTGAGTGACTGGGTGAGTGAGTGGCTGGCTGAGTGACTGGGTGAGTGAGTGGCTGGCTGAGTGAGTGGCTGGCTGAGTGACTGGGTGAGTGAGTGACTGGCTGGCTGAATAACTGGGTGAGTGAGTGGCTGGCTGAGGGAGTGGCTAAGTGAGTGACCGGGCAAGTGGACCACGCCCACCACTTTTCCCGCCCATGCTTATCCGCTCTACGCAGTTCAACATCCGCCCGGCGCACCACGTGGTCGCCCATCCGCTCTACCTTTTTCAAACGTCCCCGTAACCACCCAGCGTCCATCTCGTGTCTCGCACGTGGCAAACCCCCTGAACTCAGCCCCTGTGGCGTCGCCGCGGAACGTCGGACACCTCAACCGCCGAGGCAACCAGATAGGGGGCAGCAGCATCATCCCTTCCACACCGCCTCGGAGATTATGGCGCCCGTAAGTAGCGGATTGTTTGTGTGCGCGCGCGGCCCCGAGGCCTAGTGGGGAGAGTGTTGCCGGCCTCGGATAGATGGCGTGGCCGGCGGAGGTGGCGCCTTGGCCGGCTAACTCCCCCACCACCCCCCCCCACCCCCCCCCCACCCCCCCCCCCCCCGTTTTCTAGGGAGTTTAAGCGATCTTTGTTTAAAACAAATTGTGCCGGTGATATTTAACCTCGAGTGTGTTTTAAAAATATATATAAATGTGTGTGTGTGGATAGAGAGAGAGAGACAAGTCTATTCGTTAGAGGTTTTTATTTTTATAATTGGAGCTGTGTGTATGGGGGAAGGTGGTTTTATGTTTTTCCTGGAGTTACCTGTGAGAGAGGGAGCATCCATCCAGCAGCGAATAGACCCTGGCACAGTTTCACATTCCCCTATTTGCCGTACAAAAAACCGGAGGAGAAGGGCCCTTCGCTTATAGATGCCCTCCCAGGGTCTGGAATGCTACCGCCAATAAACTGCAACTCGAATCATCGCCGCCTACGAGAGATCTTCACTCAAAACTGCTCTAGAGGAGTTGTTACACCCATAGCTTGTCACTTGCTAATTCAGTGGCCTAAAATACGGCTCGAGATTTTGGTGTTATGATTGATTTGTTTACGTACGTAGTTTATTGTTACAAATTCGGTCAAAAGTTCCTATGGTCGCCGTTACATTGCATTTATGTTTTTTTTATTATTATTTTGGTGATTTCGAAGACGTTTTTTTTGTTTGTTTTGGCCGTGGTTTTTGTTTTATTGTAGTACGGAGTTAGACCGATGGCCTTAATCGTAGTTGTCTTGTTGTTGTTGTTGTGGTTGTTGTTGTGGTTGTTGTTTGACTGTGCATCCCACTGGGATTTTTGTACACAGCGTTGGTGGTGTACACGGTGCTTATTTCAGGAATATTTTGATGTTTTTTTTCTGTATTTTCTGTTTGCACAGTCACACAAAGTCACTTTAAGATGGTTTTTTATTGTTCGTGTTTTTTTTTGTTTGTCGAGGTTGCACCCGATTCGAGAGCCGAATGGCTCACAGGGGCTATACCAAAATAAATGAAACTATGGAACTGTGGAACTTTGACCGAGGCCTAGTGGGGGCAGTGTCGCCGGTCTCGGATTGATGGCGTGGCCGGCGGAGGTGGCGCCTCGACCGGCTAACCCCCACCCCCTCCTAACCCCCTACCCTAGGGTCTCAGCGTCTCTCACACGGCCATTGTAAACCCCCTGAGAGAGAGAGATAGACACGCAGACCCAGGGCTTGAACCCTGACCCCAGGGTCTCAGCGTCTCCCACACGGCCATCGTGAACCCCCTGAGAGAGAGAGAGACACCCAGACCCAGGACTTGAACCCTGACCCCAGGGTCTCAGCGTCTCTCACACGGCCACTGTGAATCCCCTGAGAGAGAGACACCCAGACCCAGGGCTTGAACCCTGAACCCAGGGTCTCAGCGTCTCCCACACGGCCATCGTGGACCCCCTGAGAGAGAGACACCCAGACCCAGGGCTTGAACCCTGACCCCAGCGTCTCAGCGTCTCACACACGGCCATCGTGAACCCCCTGAGAGACACCCAGGGCTTGAACCATGACCCCAGGGTCTCAGCGTCTCCCATACGGCCACTGTGAACCCCCTGAGAGAGAGAGAGACACCCAGACCCAGGGCTTGAACCCTGACCCCAGGGTCTCAGCGTCTCCCATACGGCCACTGTGAACCCCCTGAGAGAGAGAGAGACACCCAGACCCAGGGCTTGAACCCTGACCCCAGGGTCTCAGCGTCTCCCACACGGCCACTGTGAACCCCCTGAGAGAGAGACACCCAGACCCAGGGCTTGAACCCTGACCCCAGGGTCTCAGTGTCTCCCACGCGGCAACTGTGAACCCCCTGAGAGAGAGACACCCAGACCCAGGGCTTGAACCCTGACCCCAGGGTCTCAGCGTCTCACACACGGCCACTGTGAACCCCCTGAGAGAGAGAGAGACACCCAAACCCAGGGCTTGAACCCTGACCCCAGGGTCTCAGTGTCTCTCACACGGCCATTGTGAACCCCCTGAGAGAGAGAGAGACACCCAGACCCAGGGCTTGAACCCTGACCCCAGGGTCTCAGTGTCTCCCACACGGCCACTGTGAACCCCCTGAGAGAGAGAGAGAGACACCCAGACCCAGGGCTTGAACCCTGACCCCAGGGTCTCAGTGTCTCCCACACGGCCACTGTGAACCCCCTGAGAGAGAGACACCCAGACCCAGGGCTTGAACCCTGAACCCCAGGGTCTCAGCGTCTCCCACACGGCCACTGTGAACCCCCTGAGAGAGAGAGAGACACCCAGACCCAGGGCTTGAACCCTGACCCCAGGGTCTCAGCGTCTCCCACACGGCCACTGTGAACCCCCTGAGAGAGACACCCAGACCCAGGGCTTGAACCCTGACCCCAGGGTCTCAGTGTCTCCCACACGGCCACTGTGAACCCCCTGAGAGAGAGAGAGACACCCAGACCCAGGGCTTGAACCCTGACCCCAGGGTCTCAGCGTCTCCCACACGGCCACTGTGAACCCCCTGAGAGAGAGAGAGACACCCAGACCCAGGGCTTGAACCCTGACCCCAGGAGTCTCAGTGTCTCCCACACGGCCACTATGAACCCCCTGAGAGAGAGAGACACCCAGACCCAGGGCTTGAACCCTGACCCCAGGGGTCTCAGCGTCTCCCACACGGCCACTCTGAACCTGACCCGGTAATTGTCAACTCCCAACCCCCCACCACCAACCCCCCACCACCACCCCCCACCACCACCCCCCCACCACCACCCCCCCCACCAGCGCAAGAACAAGAAGCGTATGCCCAGCGTGCGGAAGCTGCTCAAGACGAGCTCGCTGAAGATCCAGAACAAGCTGAAGGAGCGAGCGTTCCGGCAACGCAGCGCCGACAAGCAGCAGCGGAAGCAGCAGCGGCGGCTGCGGCAGGCGCTGCGGGCGGTGCGGCCTGAGCAGGCGGAGGAGGCGGCGGCCGGTGGAGGCGGTGGAGGAGGAGGAGGAGGAGCGGGGCCGTACGGGCAAAATGGTGGGTGTGTGGCGTGGGTGAAGTCGGTCAGCGGGTCGGTCGGTCGGTCGGTCGGTGTGTGGGTGGGTGGGTGAGTGGGTGGGTGGGTGTGTGAGTGGGTGGGTGAGTGGGTGGGTGAGTGGGTGAGTGGGTGGGTGGTTGTGTGGATGGGTGGGTGGGTGAGTGGGTGGGTGGGTGAGTGGGTGGGTGAGTGCGTGGGTGGGTGAGTGGGTGGGTGAGTGGGTGGGTGAGTGGGTGGGTGGGTGAGTGGGTGGGTGGGTGAGTGGGTGAGTGGGGGGGTGGGTGGGTGGGTGGATGGGTGGATGGTTGTGTGGGTGGGTGTGTGGGTGGGTGAGTGGGTGGGTGAGTGGGTGGGTGAGTGGGTGGGTGGGTGAGTGGGTGGGTGAGTGCGTGGGTGGGTGAGTGGGTGGGTGGGTGAGTGGGTGGGTGAGTGGGTGGGTGAGTGGGTGGGTGAGTGGGTGAGTGCGTGGGTGGGTGAGTGGGTGGGTGAGTGGGTGGGTGAGTGGGTGAGTGAGTGGGTGGGTGAGTGGGTGGGTGAGTGGGTGGGTGAGTGGGTGGGTGAGTGGGTGGGTGAGTGGGTGGGTGAGTGGGTGGGTGAGTGGGTGGGTGGGTGAGTGGGTGGGTGGGTGAGTGCGTGGGTGGGTGAGTGGGTGGGTGAGTGGGTGGGTGAGTGGGGGGGTGAGTGGGTGGGTGAGTGGGTGGGTGAGTGGGTGGGTGAGTGGGTGGGTGAGTGGGTGGGTGAGTGGGTGGGTGGGTGGGTGAGTGGGTGAGTGGTTGTGTGGATGGGTGTGTGGGTGGGTGAGTGGGTGAGTGGGTGGGTGGGTGAGTGGGTGGGTGAGTGGGTGGGTGAGTGGGTGGGTGAGTGGGTGGGTGAGTGGGTGGGTGGATGGGTGGGTGGGTGAGGCGCGGGCGGTGTTATTACCACCGCACTCTCCATGGTGAATCACTCTCCCTGTCTCTCTCCCCGTCTCTCTCTCCCCGTGTCTCTCTCCCCGTGTCTCTCTCCCCGTGTCTCTTTCCCTCTGTCTCTCTCCCCGTGTCTCTCTCCCTCTGTCTCTCTCCCGTGTCTCTCTCCCTCTGTCTCTCTCCCCGTGTCTCTCTCCCCGTCTCTCTCTCCCCGTGTCTCTCTCCCCGTGTCTCTCTCCCCGTGTCTCTCTCCCTCTGTCTCTCTCCCCGTGTCTCTTTCCCTCTGTCTCTCTCCCGTGTCTCTCTCCCTCTGTCTCTCTCCCCGTGTCTCTCGCCCCGTGTCTCTCTCCCTCTGTCTCTCTCCCTCTGTCTCTCTCCCCGTTTCTCTCTCCCCGTGTCTCTCTCCCCGTGTCTCTCTCCCCGTGTCTCTCTCCCCGTTTCTCTCTCCCCGTGTCTCTCGCCCCGTGTCTCTCGCCCCGTGTCTCTCTCCCCGTCTCTCTCTCCCCGTGTCTCTCTCCCCGTGTCTCTCTCCCCGTGTCTCTCTCCCTCTGTCTCTCTCCCCGTGTCTCTCTCCCTCTGTCTCTCTCCCGTGTCTCTCTCCCTCTGTCTCTCTCCCCGTGTCTCTCTCCCCGTGTCTCTCTCCCCGTGTCTCTCTCCCCGTGTCTCTCTCCCCGTGTCTCTCTCCCTCTGTCTCTCTCCCCGTGTCTCTCTCCCTCTGTCTCTCTCCCGTGTCTCTCTCCCTCTGTCTCTCTCCCCGTGTCTCTCGCCCCGTGTCTCTCTCCCTCTGTCTCTCTCCCTCTGTCTCTCTCCCTCTGTCTCTCTCCCCGTGTCTCTCTCCCCGTGTCTCTCTCCCCGTGTCTCTCTCCCCGTGTCTCTCTCCCCGTGTCTCTCTCCCGTGTCTCTCTCCCCGTGTCTCTCTCCCCGTGTCTCTTTCCCTCTGTCTCTCTCCCTCTGTCTCTCTCCCGTGTCTCTCTCCCTCTGTCTCTCTCCCCGTGTCTCTCTCCCCGTCTCTCTCTCCCCGTGTCTCTCTCCCCGTGTCTCTCTCCCCGTGTCTCTCTCCCTCTGTCTCTCTCCCCGTGTCTCTCTCCCTCTGTCTCTCTCCCGTGTCTCTCTCCCTCTGTCTCTCTCCCCGTGTCTCTCGCCCCGTGTCTCTCTCCCTCTGTCTCTCTCCCTCTGTCTCTCTCCCCGTGTCTCTCTCCCCGTGTCTCTCTCCCCGTGTCTCTCTCCCCGTGTCTCTCTCCCCGTGTCTCTCTCCCCGTGTCTCTCTCCCCGTGTCTCTCTCCCCGTGTCTCTCGCCCCGTGTCTCTCTCCCCGTCTCTCTCTCCCCGTGTCTCTCTCCCCGTGTCTCTCTCCCCGTGTCTCTTTCCCTCTGTCTCTCTCCCCGTGTCTCTCTCCCCGTGTCTCTCTCCCTCTGTCTCTCTCCCGTGTCTCTCTCCCTCTGTCTCTCTCCCCGTGTCTCTCTCCCCGTGTCTCTCTCCCCGTGTCTCTCTCCCCGTGTCTCTCTCCCCGTGTCTCTCTCCCTCTGTCTCTCTCCCCGTGTCTCTCTCCCTCTGTCTCTCTCCCGTGTCTCTCTCCCTCTGTCTCTCTCCCCGTGTCTCTCGCCCCGTGTCTCTCTCCCTCTGTCTCTCTCCCTCTGTCTCTCTCCCCGTGTCTCTCTCCCCGTGTCTCTCTCCCCGTGTCTCTCTCCCCGTGTCTCTCTCCCCGTGTCTCTCTCCCCGTGTCTCTCTCCCCGTGTCTCTCTCCCCGTCTCTCTCTCCCCGTCTCTCTCTCCCCATGTCTCTCTCCCCGTGTCTCTCTCCCCGTGTCTCTCTCCCCGTGTCTCTCTCCCCGTGTCTCTCTCCCCGTGTCTTTCTCCCCGTGTCTCTCTCCCTCTGTCTCTCTCCCTCTGTCTCTCTCCCCGTGTCTCTCTCCCCGTGTCTCCCCGTGTCTGTCTCTCCCCGTGTCTTTCTCTCCCCGTGTCTCTCTCCCCGTGTCTCTCTCCCCGTGTCTCTCTCCCCGTGTCTCTCTCCCCGTCTCTCTCTCCCCGTCTCTCTCTCCCCGTGTCTCTCTCCCCGTGTCTCTCTCCCCGTGTCTCTCTCCCCGTGTCTCTCTCCCCGTGTCTCTCTCCCCGTGTCTCTCTCCCCGTGTCTCTCTCCTCGTGTCTCCCCGTGTCTCTCTCCCCGTGTCTCTCTCCCCGTGTCTCTCTCCCCGTGTCTCTCTCCCCGTGTCTCTCTCCCCGTGTCTCTCTCCCCGTGTTTCTCTCCCCGTGTCTCTCTCCCCGTGTCTCTCTCTCCCCGTGTCTCTCTCTCCCCGTGTCTTTCTCTCACCGTGTCTCTCTCCCCGTGTCTCTCTCCCCGTGTCTCTCTCTCACGGTGTCTCTCTCCCCGTGTCTCTCTCCCCGTGTCTCTCTCTCCCCGTGTCTCTCTCTCCCCGTGTCTCTCTCCCCGTGTCTCTCTCTCCCCGTGTCTCTCTCACCGTGTCTCTCTCCCCGTGTCTCTCTCCCCGTGTCTCTCTCTCCCCGTGTCTCTCTCTCCCCGTGTCTCTCTCTCCCCGTGTCTCTCTCCCCGTGTCTCTCTCTCCCCGTGTCTCTCTCTCCCCGTGTCTCTCTCCCCGTGTCTCTCTCTCCCTGTGTCTCTCTCCCCGTGTCTCTCTCTCCCCGTGTCTCTCTCTCCCCGTGTCTCTCTCCCTCTGTCTCTCTCTCACCGTGTCTCTCTCCCCGTGTCTCTCCCCGTGTCTCTCTCCCCGTGTCTCTCTCTCCCCGTGTCTCTCTCTCCCCGTGTCTCTCTCTCCCCGTCTCTCTCTCCCCGTGTCTCTCTCACCGTTTCTCTCTCCCCGTGTCTCTCTCACCGTGTCTCTCTCCCCGTGTCTCTCTCTCCCCGTCTCTCTCTCCCAGTGTCTCTCTCCCCGTCTCTCTCTCCCCGTGTCTCTCTCTCCCCGTGTCTCTCTCCCCGTGTCTCTCTCTCCCCGTGTCTCTCTCTCACCGTGTCTCTCTCCCCGTGTCTCTCTCTCCCCGTGTCTCTCTCTCCCCGTGTCTCTCTCTCCCCGTGTCTCTCTCCCCGTTTCTCTCTCCCCGTGTCTCTCTCCCTGTCTCTCTCTCCCCGTGTCTTTCCCTGTGTCTCTCTCACCGTGTCTCTCTCTCACCGTGTCTCTCTCACCGTGTCTCTCTCTCCCCGTCTCTCTCTCCCCGTGTCTCTCTCTCCCCGTCTCTCTCTCCCCGTGTCTCTCTCTCACCGTGTCTCTCTCCCCGTGTCTCTCTCTCCCCGTGTCTCTCTCTCCCTGTGTCTCTCTCTCACCGTGTCTCTCTCCCCGTGTCTCTCTCCCCGTGTCTCTCTCCCCGTGTCTCTCACCGTGTCTCTCTCTCCCCGTGTCTCTCTCTCCCCGTGTCTCTCTCTCCCCGTGTCTCTCTCTCCCCGTGTCTCTCTCTTCCCATGTCTCTCTCTCCCCGTGTCTCTCTCTCCCCGTGTCTCTCTCTCCCCGTGTCTCTCTCTCCCCGTGTCTCTCTCTCCCCGTGTCTCTCTCTCCCCGGGTCTCTCTCTCCCCGTGTCTCTCTCTCCCCGTGTTTCTCTCTCCCCGTGTCTCTCTCCCCGTGTCTCTCTCTCCGTGTCTCTTTCTCACCGTGTCTCTCTCCCCGTGTCTCTCTCTCCCCGTGTCTCTCTCTTCCCGTGTCTCTCTCTCTCCCCGTGTCTCTCTCTCCCCGTGTCTCTCTCTCCCCGTGTCTCTCTCTCCCCGTGTCTCTCTCTCCCCGTGTCTCTCTCTCCCCGTGTCTCTCTCTCCCCGTGTCTCTCTCTCCCCGTGTTTCTCTCTCCCCGTGTCTCTCTCCCCGTGTCTCTCTCTCACCGTGTCTCTCTCCCCGTGTCTCTCTCTCCCCGTGTCTCTCTCTTCCCGTGTCTCTCTCTCCCCGTGTCTCTCTCTCCCCGTGTCTCTCTCTCCCCGTGTCTCTCTCTCCCCGTGTCTCTCTCTCCCGTGTCTCTCTCTCCCCGTGTCTCTCTCTCCCCGTGTCTCTCTCTCCCCGTGTCTCTCTCTCCCCGTGTCTCTCTCTCCCCGTGTCTCTCTCTCCCCGTGTTTCTCTCTCCCCGTGTCTCTCTCTCTCCCCGTGTCTCTCTCTCCCCGTGTCTCTCTTTCCCCGTCTCTCTCTCTCCCCGTGTCTCTCTCTCTCCCCGTGTCTCTCTCCCCGTGTCTCTCTCTCCCCGTGTCTCTCTCCCCGTGTCTCTCTCTCCCCGTGTCTCTCTCTCCCCGTGTCTCTCTCTCCCCGTCTCTCTCTCCCCGTGTCTCTCTCTCCCCGTGTCTCTCTCTCCCCGTGTCTCTCTCTCCCCGTGTCTCTCTCTCCCCGTGTCTCTCTCTCCCCGTGTCTCTCTCTCCCCGTGTCTCTCTCCCCGTGTCTCTCTCTCACCGTGTCTCTCTCCCCGTGTCTCTCTCCCAGTGTCTCTCTCCCCGTCTCTCTCTCCCCGTGTCTCTCTCCCCGTGTTTCTTTCCCCGTGTCTCTCTCTCACCGTGTCTCTCTCTCCCCGTGTCTCTCTCTCCCCGTGTCTCTCTCCCCGTGTCTCTCTCTCCCCGTGTCTCTCTCTCCCCGTGTCTCTCTCCCCGTGTCTCTCTCTCACCGTGTCTCTCTCCCAGTGTCTCTCTCCCCGTCTCTCTCTCCCCGTGTCTCTCTCTCCCCGTGTCTCTCTCCCCGTGTCTCCCCGTTTCTCTTTCCCCGTGTCTCCCCGTCTCTCTCTCCCCGTGTCTCTCTCTCCCCGTGTCTCTCTCCCCGTGTCTCTCTCTCACCGTGTCTCTCTCCCCGTGTCTCTCTCCCCGTGTCTCTCTCTCACCGTGTCTCTCTCCCCGTGTCTCTCTCTCCCCGTGTGTCTCTCTCCCCGTGTCTCTCTCCCCGTGTCTCTCTCCCCGTGTCTCTCTCCCCGTGTCTCTCTCTCCCCGTGTCTCTCTCTCCCCGTGTCTCTCTCTCCCCGTGTCTCTCTCCCCGTGTCTCTCTCCCCGTGTCTCTCTCTCACCGTGTCTCTCTCCCCGTGTCTCTCTCCCAGTGTCTCTCTCCCCGTCTCTCTCTCCCCGTCTCTCTCTCCCCGTGTCTCTCTCCCCGTGTTTCTTTCCCCGTGTCTCTCTCTCACCGTGTCTCTCTCTCCCCGTGTCTCTCTCTCCCGTGTCTCTCTCCCCGTGTCTCTCTCTCCCCGTGTCTCTCTCTCCCCGTGTCTCTCTCCCCGTGTCTCTCTCTCACCGTGTCTCTCTCCCCGTGTCTCTCTCCCAGTGTCTCTCTCCCCGTCTCTCTCTCCCCGTGTCTCTCTCTCCCCGTGTCTCTCTCCCCGTGTCTCCCCGTTTCTCTTTCCCCGT
This sequence comes from Petromyzon marinus, assembly GCF_010993605.1. NCBI lineage: Eukaryota > Metazoa > Chordata > Hyperoartia > Petromyzontiformes > Petromyzontidae > Petromyzon > Petromyzon marinus. Next base: position 11,355 of record NW_022639076.1, on the reverse strand, counting down.
GTCTCCCCGTCTCTCTCTCCCCGTGTCTCTCTCTCACCGTGTCTCTCTCCCCGTGTCTCTCTCCCCGTGTCTCTCTCTCACCGTGTCTCTCTCCCCGTGTCTCTCTCTCCCCGTGTCTCTCTCTCCCCGTCTCTCTCTCCCCGTGTCTCTCTCTCCCCGTGTCTCTCTCCCCGTGTCTCTCTCTCCCCGTGTCTCTCTCTCCCCGTGTCTCTCTCCCCGTGTCTCTCTCTCCCCGTGTCTCTCTCCCCGTGTCTCTCTCTCCCCGTGTCTCTCTCCCCGTGTCTCTCTCTCCCCGTGTCTCTCTGCAGGCAACGCCACGGCAACAATGCAGAGGCGGAGGAGGTGGAACCCGGCGGACGAAGACCCTCACCACCCCGACCATCGCGACGAGGCCGATGACGACGATGATGATGATGATGATCTTCCTTTGGACATGATGGAGGAGGAGGATTTGAAACTCATCCGGACAGCGGCGAACAACTCGGCCTTCCTGTCCGCACGGCTGGAGGCGAGGTGAGACGCTGAGACCCCTGGGGTCAGGGTTCAAGCCCTGGGTCTGGGTGTCTCTCTCTCTCAGGGGGTTCACAGTGGCCGTGTGGGAGACGCTGAGACCACTGGGGTCAGGGTTCAAGCCCTGGGTCTGGGTGTCTCTCTCTCTCAGGGGGTTCACGGTGGCCGTGTGGGAGACGCTGAGACCCTGGGGTCAGGGTTCAAGCCCTGGGTCTGGGTGTCTCTCTCTCTCTCAGGGGGTTCACAGTGGCCGTGTGGGAGACGCTGAGACCCCTGGGGTCAGGGTTCAAGCCCTGGGTCTGGGTGTCTCTCTCTCTCTCAGGGGGTTCACAGTGGCCGTGTGGGAGACGCTGAGACCCTGGGTTCAGGGTTCAAGCCCTGGGTCTGGGTGTCTCTCTCTCTCTCAGGGGGTTCACGGTGGCCGTGTGGGAGACACTGAGACCCTGGGGTCAGGGTTCAAGCCCTGGGTCTCTCTCTCTCAGGGGGTTCACAGTGGCCGTGTGGGAGAAACGGAGACCCTGGGGTCAGGGTTCAAGCCCTGGGTCTGGGTGTCTCTCTCTCTCAGGGGGTTCACGGTGGCCGTGTGGGAGACACTGAGACCCTGGGGTCAGGGTTCAAGCCCTGGGTCTGGGATTATCTCCGTGTCTCCCCGTGTATCTCCGCGTGTCTCCGCGTGTCTCTCCCCGCACCCCCCACCCCGTGCTCTCAGTCCGTGCGCCTCCAAGCGCCGCCGAAAATCTCGCCGTGACGACAACGACGCCGATGACGACGCCGATGACGACGCCGGTGGCGGCGGCGGTGGTGCCGGTGTTGTCGGCGGCGGTGCCGGTGTTGGCAGCCTGGAGGAGATGTACGCGCGTGCGATGCTCCGCGCCGATCGGGGAGACGCGGGAGGAGCGGGGGAGACGCGTCTGGTGAAGCTGCTGCCTCTGAAGACGGAGAAGGGAGAGATCATCCGTCGGTCGGAGGTGCGGCCTGGTGAGTATGCGGGTCTCTGTGTGGTGAGTCTGTGGGTCTCTGTGTGGTGATGGTGAGTCTATGGGTCTCTGTGTGGTAGTAAGTCTGCGGGTCTCTTGTGTGGTGAGTCTGTGGGTCTCTGTGTGGTAGTAAGTCTGCGGGTCTCTTGTGTGGTGAGTCTATGGGTCTCTGTGTGGTGGTGAGTCTGTGGGTCTCTGTGTGGTGGTGAGTCTGTGGGTCTCTGTAGTGAGTCTGTGGGTCTCTGTAGTGAGTCTGTGGGTCTCTGTGGTGAGTCTATGGGTCTCTGTATGGTGGTGAGTCTATAAGTCTCTGTGTGGTGGTGAGTCTATAGGTCTCTGTGTGGTGATGAGTCTGTGGGTCTCTGTGTGGTGGTGAGTCTGTGGGTCTCTGTGTGGTGAGTCTATGGGTCTCTGTGTGGTAAGTCTGTGGGTCTCTGTGTGGTGAGTCTATGGGTCTCTGTGTGGTGGTGAGTCTGTGGGTCTCTGTGTGGTGGTGAGTCTGTGGGTCTCTGTGTGGTGGTGAGTCTGTGGGTCTCTGTGTGGTGGTGAGTCTGTGGGTCTCTGTGTGGTGGTGAGTCTGTGGGTCTCTGTGTGGTGGTGAGTCTATGGGTCTCTGTGTGGTGGTGAGTCTGTGGGTCTCTGTGTGGTGGTGAGTCTGTGGGTCTCTGTGTGGTGGTGAGTCTGTGGGTCTCTGTGTGGTGGTGAGTCTATGGGTCTCTGTGTGGTGGTGAGTCTATGGGTCTCTGTGTGGTGGTGAGTCTATGGGTCTCTGTGTGGTGGTGAGTCTATGGGTCTCTGTGTGGTGGTGAGTCTGTGGGTCTCTGTGTGGTGGTGAGTCTATGGGTCTCTGTGTGGTGGTGAGTCTATGGGTCTCTGTGTGGTGGTGAGTCTGTGGGTCTCTGTAGTGAGTCTGTGGGTCTCTGTGTGGTGAGTCTATGCGTCTCTGTGTGGTGGTGAGTCTATGCGTCTCTGTGTGGTGGTGAGTCTGTGGGTCTCTGTCTGGTGGTGAGTCTATGGGTCTCTGTGTAGTGGTGAGTCTATGGGTCTCTGTGGTGGTGGTGAGTCTGTGGGTCTCTGTGTGGTGGTGAGTCTGTGGGTCTCTGTGTGGTGGTGAGTCTGTGGGTCTCTGTGTGGTGGTGAGTCTGTGGGTCTCTGTGGTGAGTCTATGGGTCTCTGTGTGGTGGTGAGTCTGTGGGTCTCTGTGGTGAGTCTGTGGGTCTCTGTGTGGTGGTGAGTCTGTGGGTCTCTGTGTGGTGGTGAGTCTGTGGGTCTCTGTGTGGTGGTGAGTCTATGGGTCTCTGTGTGGTGGTGAGTCTGTGGGTCTCTGTGTGGTGGTGAGTCTGTGGGTCTCTGTGTGGTGGTGAGTCTATGGGTCTCTGTGTGGTGGTGAGTCTGTGGGTCTCTGTGTGGTGGTGAGTCTGTGGGTCTCTGTGTGGTGGTGAGTCTGTGGGTCTCTGTGTGGTGGTGAGTCTATGGGTCTCTGTGTGGTGGTGAGTCTATGGGTCTCTGTGTGGTGGTGAGTCTGTGGGTCTCTGTGTGGTGGTGAGTCTGTGGGTCTCTGTGTGGTGGTGAGTCTATGGGTCTCTGTGTGGTGGTGAGTCTGTGGGTCTCTGTGTGGTGGTGAGTCTATGGGTCTCTGTGTGGTGGTGAGTCTGTGGGTCTCTGTGTGGTGGTGAGTCTGTGAGTCTCTGTGTGGTGGTGAGTCTGTGGGTCTCTGTGTGGTGGTGAGTCTGTGGGTCTCTGTGGTGAGTCTATGGGTCTCTGTGTGGTGGTGAGTCTGTGGGTCTCTGTGGTGAGTCTGTGGGTCTCTGTGTGGTGGTGAGTCTGTGGGTCTCTGTGTGGTGGTGAGTCTGTGGGTCTCTGTGTGGTGGTGAGTCTATGGGTCTCTGTGTGGTGGTGAGTCTGTGGGTCTCTGTGTGGTGGTGAGTCTGTGGGTCTCTCTGTGGTGGTGAGTCTATGGGTCTCTGTGTGGTGGTGAGTCTGTGGGTCTCTGTGTGGTGGTGAGTCTGTGGGTCTCTGTGTGGTGGTGAGTCTGTGGGTCTCTGTGTGGTGGTGAGTCTATGGGTCTCTGTGTGGTGGTGAGTCTATGGGTCTCTGTGTGGTGGTGAGTCTGTGGGTCTCTGTGTGGTGGTGAGTCTGTGGGTCTCTGTGTGGTGGTGAGTCTATGGGTCTCTGTGTGGTGAGTCTGTGGGTCTCTGTGTGGTGGTGAGTCTATGGGTCTCTGTGTGGTGGTGAGTCTGTGGGTCTCTGTGGTGAGTCTGTCGGTCTCTGTTTGGTGAGTCTATGGGTCTCTGTGGTGAGTCTGTGGGTCTGTGTGGTGGTGAGTCTGTGGGTCTCTGTGTGGTGGTGAGTCTATGGGTCTCTGTGTGGTGGTGAGTCTGTGGGTCTCTGTGTGGTGGTGAGTCTGTGGGTCTCTGTGTGGTGGTGAGTCTATGGGTCTCTGTGTGGTGGTGAGTCTGTGGGTCTCTGTGTGGTGGTGAGTCTGTGGGTCTCTGTGTGGTGGTGAGTCTGTGGGTCTCTGTGTGGTGGTGAGTCTATGGGTCTCTGTGTGGTGGTGAGTCTATGGGTCTCTGTGTGGTGGTGAGTCTGTGGGTCTCTGTGTGGTGGTGAGTCTGTGGGTCTCTGTGTGGTGGTGAGTCTATGGGTCTCTGTGTGGTGGTGAGTCTGTGGGTCTCTGTGTGGTGGTGAGTCTGTGGGTCTCTGTGTGGTGGTGAGTCTATGGGTCTCTGTGTGGTGGTGAGTCTGTGGGTCTCTGTGTGGTGAGTCTGTGGGTCTCTGTGTGGTGGTGAGTCTATGGGTCTCTGTGTGTGTGGTGAGTCTGTGGGTCTCTGTGTGGTGGTGAGTCTGTGGGTCTCTGTGTGGTGAGTCTATGGGTCTCTGTGTGGTAAGTCTGTGGGTCTCTGTGGTGGTGAGTCTATGGGTCTCTGTGGTGGTGAGTCTATGGGTCTCTGTGTGTGTGGTGGTGAGTCTGTGGGTCTCTGTGGTGAGTCTGTGGGTCTCTGTGTGGTGAGTCTATAAGTCTCTGTGTGGTGGTGAGTCTGTGGGTCTCTGTGTGGTGGTGAGTCTGTGGGTCTCTGTGTGGTGGTGAGTCTATAAGTCTCTGTGTGGTGGTGAGTCTATGGGTCTCTGTGTGTGTGGTGAGTCTGTGGGTCTCTGTGTGTGTGGTGAGTCTGTGGGTCTCTATGCGGTGAGTCTATGGGTCTCTGTATAATGAGTCTGTGGGTCTCTGTGTGGTGAGTCTGAGGGTCTCTGTGTGGTGGTGAGTCTGTGGGTCTCTGTAGTGAGTCTGTGGCTCTCTGTGTCGTGAGTCTGTGGGTCTCTGTGTGGTGAGTCTGTGGGTCTCTGTGTGGTGAGTCTGTGGGTCTCTGTGTGGTGAGTCTGTGGGTCTCTGTGTGGTGAGTCTGTGGGTCTCTGTGTGGTGAGTCTGTGGGTCTCTGTGTGGTGAGTCTGTGGCTCTCTGTGTGTGTGGTGGTGAGTATGCGGGTCTCTGTGTGGTGAGTCTGTGGGTCTCTGTGTGGGGAGTCTGTGGGTCTCTGTGTGATGATGAGTCTATGGGTCTCTATGATGATGAGTCTGTGGGTCTCTGTGTGATGATGAGTCTATGGGTCTCTATGATGATGAGTCTGTGGGTCTCTCCGTGATGATGAGTCTGTGGGTCTCTCCGTGATGATGAGTCTGTGGCTCTCTCCGTGGTGATGAGTCTGTGGGTCTCTATGATGATGATGAGTCTGTGGGTCTCTATGATGATGAGTCTGTGGCTCTCTCTGTGATGATGATGAGTCTATGGGTCTCTCTGTGATGATGAGTCTGTGGCTCTCCGTGATGATGAGTCTGTGGCTCTCTCTGTGATGATGAGTCTGTGGGTCTCTCCGTGATGATGAATCTGTGGCTGTCTCTGTGATGATGAGTCTGCAGGTCTCTATGATGATGATGAGTCTATGGGTCTCTATGATGATGAGTCTGCGGGTCTCTCCGTGATGATGAGTCTGTGGGTCTCTCTGTGATGATGAGTCTGTGGGTCTCTGTGTGATGATGAGTCTGCGGGTCTCTATGATGATGATGAGTCTGTGGGTCTCTCTATGATGATGAGTCTGTGGGTCTCTATGATGATGATGAGTCTGCGGGTCTCTCTGTGATGATGAGTCTGTGGGTCTCTGTGATGATGAATCTGTGGGTCTCTCCATGATGATGATGAGTCTGTGGGTCTCTCCGTGATGATGATGAGTCTGTGGGTCTCTCCGTGATGATGAGTCTATGGGTCTCTATGTGATGATGATGAGTCTGTGGCTCTCTATGTGATGATGATGAGTCTGTGGCTCTCTCCGTGATGATGATGATGAGTCTGTGGGTCTCTGTGATGATGAGTCTGTGGCTCTCTATGTGATGATGATGAGTCTGTGGCTCTCTCCGTGATGATGATGATGATGAGTCTGTGGCTCTCTCTGTGATGATGATGAATCTATGGGTCTCTCTGTGATGATGAGTCTGTGGCTCTCTATGATGATGATGAGTCTATGGGTCTCTGTATTGATGATGATGAGTCTGTGGCTCTCTCCGTGATGATGATGAGTCTGTGGCTTTCTCCGTGATGATGAGTCTATGGGTCTCTCTCTATGATGATGATGAGTCTGTGGGTCTCTGTAATGATGATGAGTCTATGGGTCTCTATGATGATGATGAGTCTGTGGGTCTCTCTATGATGATGAGTCTGTGGCTCTCTATGATGATGATGAGTCTGTGGGTCTCTATGATGATGAGTCTGTGGCTCTCTCTATGATGATGATGAGTCTGTGGGTCTCTCTGTGATGATGATGAGTCTGTGGGTCTCTCTATGATGATGAGTCTGTGGGTCTCTCTATGATGATGATGAGTCTGTGGGTCTCTCTATGATGATGATGAGTCTATGGGTCTCTATGATGATGATGAGTCTGTGGGTCTCTGTAATGATGATGATGAGTCTGTAGGTCTCTGTAATGATGATGATGAGTCTGTAGGTCTCTGTAATGATGATGATGAGTCTGTAGGTCTCTGTAATGATGATGATGAGTCTATGGGTCTCTGTAATGATGATGAGTCTATGGCTCTCTGTAATGATGATGATGAGTCTATGGGTCTCTGTAATGATGATGATGATGAGTCTATGGGTCTCTGTAATGATGATGATGATGAGTCTATGGGTCTCTGTAATGATGATGATGAGTCTATGGGTCTCTGTAATGATGATGATGAGTCTATGGGTCTCTGTAATGATGATGATGAGTCTATGGGTCTCTGTAATGATGATGATGAGTCTATGGGTCTCTGTAATGATGATGATGAGTCTATGGGTCTCTGTAATGATGATGATGAGTCTATGGCTCTCTGTAATGATGATGATGAGTCTATGGGTCTCTGTAATGATGATGATGAGTCTGTGGGTCTCTCCGTGATGATGATGATGATGAGTCTGTGGGTCTCTGTAATTATGATGATGAGTCTATGGGTCTCTGTAATGATGATGATGAGTCTATGGGTCTCTGTAATGATGATGATGATGAGTCTGTGGGTCTCCGTGATGATGATGATGATTGATGATGAGTCTGCGGGTCTCTCCGTGATGATGATGATGAGTCTTTGGGTCTCTCTGTAATGATGATGATGAGTCTGTGGGTCTCTCCGTGATGATGATGATGATGATGAGTCTGTGGGTCTCTCCGTGATGATGATGAGTCTATGGGTCTCTGTAATGATGATGATGATGAGTCTGTGGGTCTCTGTAATGATGATGATGAGTCTGCGGCTCTCTCCGTGATGATGATGATGATGAGTCTGTGGCTCTCCGTAATGATGATGATGAGTCTATGGGTCTCTCCGTGATGATGATGATGATGATGAGTCTGCGGCTCTCTCTGATGATGAGTCTATGGGTCTCTCCGTAATGATGATGATGAGTCTATGGGTCTCTGTAATGATGATGAGTCTGTGGCTCTCTGTAATGATGATGAGTCTATGGGTCTCTGTAATGATGATGATGAGTCTGTGGGTCTCTCCGTGATGATGATGATGATGAGTCTGTGGGTCTCTGTAATTATGATGATGAGTCTATGGGTCTCTGTAATGATGATGATGAGTCTATGGGTCTCTGTAATGATGATGATGATGAGTCTGTGGGTCTCCGTGATGATGATGATGATTGATGATGAGTCTGCGGGTCTCTCCGTGATGATGATGATGAGTCTTTGGGTCTCTCTGTAATGATGATGATGAGTCTGTGGGTCTCTCCGTGATGATGATGATGATGAGTCTGTGGGTCTCTCCGTGATGATGATGAGTCTATGGGTCTCTGTAATGATGATGATGATGAGTCTGTGGGTCTCTGTAATGATGATGATGAGTCTGCGGCTCTCTCCGTGATGATGATGATGATGAGTCTGTGGCTCTCCGTAATGATGATGATGAGTCTATGGGTCTCTCCGTGATGATGATGATGATGATGAGTCTGCGGCTCTCTCTGATGATGAGTCTATGGGTCTCTCCGTAATGATGATGATGAGTCTATGGGTCTCTGTAATGATGATGAGTCTGTGGCTCTCTGTAATGATGATGAGTCTATGGGTCTCTGTAATGATGATGAGTCTGTGGCTCTCTGTAATGATGATGAGTCTATGGGTCTCTCCGTGATGATGATGATGAGTCTATGGGTCTCTGTAATGATGATGATGAGTCTGTTCCTCTCTCCGTGATGATGATGAGTCTGCGGCTCTCTCTGATGATGAGTCTGCGGCTCCCTCCCCACCTCCTCACCTACCCCTCAGTGCCGAGCTCCGACCGCGACGACTCGGACGGGGACGAGGATGAGCAGGATGAGCAGGAGGATGTTGAGGATGTTGAGGATGTTGAGGATGTTGAGGATGTTGAGGCCGCCCCTCCCGGTGGTGGGGAGCGCCCCGGTGAGGGGTGCTGTGGGCACGGCGGTGACGGCGCCGGTGGTGGGGAGGAGTTGTTGATGGTGGTGGTGGTGGGCGGCGATGGCGGCGATGGCGGTGGTGGTGTGGCCGGCCTCGCCCCAGCGTCAGGCGAGGAGCTGCGGCTTCGCCGCGCCCGGCTGCTGGCGGAGACGAAGCGACGGATGGCGCGGCTGGCGTCACGTGTGCTGGCGGAGCCGCACGGCAGCGTGAGTGCACGCACACACAGCTACACACATACACACACACCTACATACACCTATACATACACCTACACACACATACACACATACACACACACCTACATACACCTATACATACACCTACACACACATACACACATACACACACACCTACATACACCTATACATACACCTACACACACATACACACATACACACATACACACGCACACATACACATACACCTACATACACACATACACACGCACACACACATACACCTACACATACACATACACCTACACCTACACATACACCTACACCTACACACACATACACCTACACATACACCTACACACACACACAGCTACACACACATACACATACACCTATACACACACATACACCTACACACACATACACATACACACACATACACACACACACAGCTACACACACATACACCTACACACACAGCTACACACACATACACATACATACACAGCTACACACACACATACACATACATACACCTACACATACACCTACACACACACACACATACACCTACACACACACACACACATACACCTACACATACACCTACACACACACATACACACATACACATACACCTACACACACACATACACCTATACACACATACATACACCTACACACACACATACACACACAGCTACACATACACCTACTACACACACACAGCTACACACACATACACATACACCTACACACACATACACACATACATACACCTATACACACACACACATACACACAGCTACACACACATACACCTACACATACACCTACACACACAGCTACACACACATACACATACACCTATACACACACACACATACACATACACACACACATACACCTACACACACACACAGCTACACACACATACACATACACCTATACACACACACACATACACCTACACACACACACAGCTACACACACACATACACACACATACACACCTACTACACACACACACAGCTACACACACACACACAGCTACACACACACATACATACACACACACACCTACTACACACAGCTACACACACACACACGCACACACAGCTACACACGCACACACACATACACCTACTACACACACCTACACACACACCTACACACACAGCTACACACTTACACACACATACACCTACTACACACACCTACACACACACCTACACACACACACACACAGCTACACACACACATACACCTACACACACATACACACAGCTACACACACACATACACACACACACACAGCTACACACACACACACATACACACACACACAGCTACACACTTACACACACATACACCTACTACACACACCTACACACACACCTACACACACACACACACAGCTACACACACACACACATACACACACATACAGCTACAAACACACACACACACAGCTACACACACACACGCACAGCTACACACTTACACACACATACACCTACTACACACACCTACACACACACCTACACACACAACAACAACAACAACAACCGCCATTCGCCACTAAGTGGCGGTGACGTCACCACGACGCTTGTGCCAGGCTATGTGCACCCTGAGGCCACGTGAAGTGTCGAACGCCCGCTGGCAGGAGGTCACGGGGCAGACCCAGGTGCCACGGGTCGACTGACTGAGATGACTGGCTGATGCACCACCTGTGCCCCCTACTGTGCCAACCTGCTGTGCTTTAGCCACCCGGCGCTCCGCTCGCTGTTGTGAGCGTCGCTCCTCCGCCCTCCGTTGTTGTTGGAGGGCGACTGCCTCCAACTGCCCAGTAGCATCCTTCACGAGCCTCCTCCACAGAGGCCGATCTTGACACCGCTGGTACCAGTCATCGGCAAGTCCACTCAGCTCCACGTCCTCCTGTACCACATCACTCCATCTCTTCTCTAGCCCGTGCCGCGCCCGCTTAGCCCCCTCAATCCGGCCAAACAAAAGCTGTTTCGGCATGCGGTGGCTGGGCATGCGGGCTACATGACCCAGCCATCGCAGCCTTGCCTGCCGGAGGAGCTCACCGATGGGACCCTGCCCAGATCTTTCAAGGATTTGTGAGCTCCTCACACAATCCAGTCTGGTTAAACCCAGGATGGATCGTAGGCAGGCCAGCCTAAATGTTTCTAACCGGCGAAGATGTTCCATTAGGGGGGTCCACGTTTCGCAAGCATAGAGAAGGGAGGGAATGACCGTGGCCGAGAAGACCTGAAGCTTAGTGCGGAGCGACAGACCAGGTAGCTTCCACACAGCGTTACGCAACCGATGAAAAGATATTGCCGCTCGACTGATTCGGAGTGAGACCTCTGCTGTTAAACTGGAGCCAGTCATAAGCACACTGCCCAGGTATGGGAAACTCTCCACTCTCTCCACAACTGCCCCATCACCGATTGGGAGTTGTGGGGGTGGAGTGTCCGATGGTACAAAATACCCAGGCAGGTGCTTAGTTTTGGTGGGGCTGATGGTAAGGCCCCACCTCTTAGTGGCATGCTCCAGTCTCAGCAGCAGCGTCTCCAACTCCTCCTCTGACTGAGCAGCTATTACCAAGTCATCAGCATACATAACGTGGTTGAGCAATAGGGAGCCATCCCTTGACCGCACCCGGGCATCGATTAGCCTCCCATTATATCTGTACCATATGGAGATTCCCCCGGTACAGCTATTGAAGGCTTCACGAAC
>NW_022639075.1:130000-140149 GCF_010993605.1 Petromyzon marinus | reverse complement strand
GAGACGCTAGTTAGAGAGACAGAGAGTAGAGAGACGCTAGTTAGAGAGACAGAGAGACACTAGTTAGAGAGACAGAGAGAGTAGAGAGACGCTAGTTAGAGAGACAGAGAGAGACAGAGTAGAGAGACGCTAGTTAGAGAGACAGAGAGACGCTAGTTAGAGAGACAGAGAGAGTAGTTAGACGCTAGTTAGAGAGACAGAGAGACAGAGAGAGTAGTTAGACGCTAGTTAGAGAGACAGAGAGAGTAGAGAGACGCTAGTTAGAGAGACAGAGAGAGTAGAGAGACGCTAGTTAGAGAGACAGAGAGAGTAGAGAGACGCTAGTTAGAGAGACAGAGTAGAGAGACGCTAGTTAGAGAGACAGAGAGACACTAGTTAGAGAGACAGAGAGACGCTAGCTAGAGAGACAGAGTAGAGAGACGCTAGTTAGAGAGACAGAGAGACGCTAGTTAGAGAGACAGAGAGAGTAGAGAGACGCTAGTTAGAGAGACAGAGAGAGTAGAGAGACACTAGTTAGAGAGACAAAGACAGTAGAGAGACGCTAGTTAGAGAGACAGAGAGTAGAGAGACGCTAGTTAGAGAGACAAAGACAGTAGAGAGACGCTAGTTAGAGAGACAGAGAGACACTAGTTAGAGAGACACTAGTTAGAGAGACAGAGAGACACAGAGTAGAGAGACGCTAGTTAGAGAGACAGAGAGAGTAGTTAGACGCTAGTTAGAGAGACAGAGAGAGTAGAGAGACACTAGTTAGAGAGACAGAGAGACACTAGTTAGAGAGACAGAGAGACACTAGTTAGAGAGACACTAGTTAGAGAGACACTAGTTAGAGAGACACTAGTTAGAGAGACAGAGAGAGTAGAGAGACGCTAGTTAGAGAGACAGAGAGTAGAGAGACGCTAGTTAGAGAGACAGAGAGAGTCTATAGAGAGACAGAGAGACAGAGAGAGTAGAGAGACACTAGTTAGAGAGACAGAGAGTAGAGAGACGCTAGTTAGAGAGACAGAGTAGAGAGACGCTAGTTAGAGAGACAGAGAGAGTAGAGAGACGCTAGTTAGAGAGACAGAGAGAGTAGAGAGACGCTAGTTAGAGAGACAGAGAGACAGAGAGTAGAGAGACGCTAGTTAGAGAGACAGAGAGTAGAGAGACGCTAGTTAGAGAGACAGAGAGTAGTTAGACGCTAGTTAGAGAGACAGAGAGAGTAGAGAGACGCTAGTTAGAGAGACAGAGTAGAGAGACACTAGTTAGAGAGACAGAGATAGTAGAGAGACGCTAGTTAGAGAGACAGAGATAGTAGAGAGACGCTAGTTAGAGAGACAGAGAGTAGAGAGACGCTAGTTAGAGAGACAGAGAGAGTAGTTAGACGCTAGTTAGAGAGACAGAGAGTAGAGAGACGCTAGTTAGAGAGACAGAGAGAGTAGTTAGACGCTAGTTAGAGAGACAGAGAGAGTAGTTAGACGCTAGTTAGAGAGACAGAGTAGAGAGACGCTAGTTAGAGAGACAGAGAGAGTAGAGAGACGCTAGTTAGAGAGACAGAGTAGAGAGACACTAGTTAGAGAGACAGAGAGACAGAGAGTAGAGAGACACTAGTTAGAGAGACAGAGAGACACTAGTTAGAGAGACAGAGAGAGTAGAGACGCTAGTTAGAGAGACAGAGAGTAGAGAGACACTAGTTAGAGAGACAGAGAGACAGAGAGAGTAGTTAGACGCTAGTTAGAGAGACAGAGAGAGTAGTTAGACGCTAGTTAGAGAGACAGAGAGAGTAGTTAGACGCTAGTTAGAGAGACAGAGAGAGTAGTTAGACGCTAGTTAGAGAGACAGAGAGAGTAGAGAGACGCTAGTTAGAGAGACAGAGAGTAGAGAGACACTAGTTAGAGAGACAGAGAGTAGAGAGACGCTAGTTAGAGAGACAGAGTAGAGAGACGCTAGTTAGAGAGACAGAGTAGAGAGACGCTAGTTAGAGAGATAGAGTAGAGAGACGCTAGTTAGAGAGACAGAGAGAGTAGTTAGACGCTAGTTAGAGAGACAGAGAGTAGAGAGACACTAGTTAGAGAGACAGAGAGTAGAGAGACGCTAGTTAGAGAGACAGAGTAGAGAGACGCTAGTTAGAGAGACACAGAGAGTAGAGAGACGCTAGTTAGAGAGACAGAGAGAGTAGAGAGACACTAGTTAGAGACAGAGTAGAGAGACACTAGTTAGAGAGACAGAGAGACACTAGTTAAAGAGACGCTAGTTAGAGAGACGCTAGTTAGAGAGACAGAGAGAGTAGTTAGACGCTAGTTAGAGAGACAGAGAGTAGAGAGACGCTAGTTAGAGAGACAGAGAGACAGAGAGACGCTAGTTAGAGAGACAGAGAGACAGAGAGAGTAGTTAGACGCTAGTTAGAGAGACAGAGAGAGTAGTTAGACGCTAGTTAGAGAGACAGAGAGTAGAGAGACGCTAGTTAGAGAGACAGAGAGTAGAGAGACGCTAGTTAGAGAGACAGAGAGAGTAGAGAGACGCTAGTTAGAGAGACAGAGAGTAGAGAGACGCTAGTTAGAGAGACAGAGTAGAGAGACGCTAGTTAGAGAGACAGAGTAGAGAGACGCTAGTTAGAGAGACAGAGTAGAGAGACGCTAGTTAGAGAGACAGAGAGAGTAGAGAGACACTAGTTAGAGAGACAGAGAGACACTAGTTAAAGAGACGCTAGTTAGAGAGACAGAGAGAGTAGAGAGACGCTAGTTAGAGAGACAGAGTAGAGAGACACTAGTTAGAGAGACAGAGAGACAGAGAGACAGAGAGTAGAGAGACACTAGTTAGAGAGACAGAGAGACACTAGTTAGAGAGACAGAGAGAGTAGAGACGCTAGTTAGAGAGACAGAGAGTAGAGAGACACTAGTTAGAGAGACAGAGAGACAGAGAGAGTAGTTAGACGCTAGTTAGAGAGACAGAGAGAGTAGAGAGACGCTAGTTAGAGAGACAGAGAGAGTAGTTAGACGCTAGTTAGAGAGACAGAGAGAGTAGTTAGACGCTAGTTAGAGAGACAGAGAGAGTAGTTAGACGCTAGTTAGAGAGACAGAGAGTAGAGAGACACTAGTTAGAGAGACAGAGAGTAGAGAGACGCTAGTTAGAGAGACAGAGTAGAGAGACGCTAGTTAGAGAGACAGAGAGAGTAGAGAGACGCTAGTTAGAGAGACAGAGAGACACTAGTTAGAGAGACACTAGTTAGAGAGACAGAGAGACACTAGTTAGAGAGACAGAGAGACACTAGTTAGAGAGACGCTAGTTAGAGAGACAGAGAGTAGAGAGACGCTAGTTAGAGAGACAGAGAGAGTAGTTAGACGCTAGTTAGAGAGACAGAGAGAGTAGTTAGACGCTAGTTAGAGAGACAGAGAGAGTAGTTAGACGCTAGTTAGAGAGACAGAGAGAGTAGTTAGACGCTAGTTAGAGAGACAGAGAGACGCTAGTTAGAGAGACAGAGAGAGTAGTTAGACGCTAGTTAGAGAGACAGAGTAGAGAGACGCTAGTTAGAGAGACGCTAGTTAGAGAGACAGAGTAGAGAGACGCTAGTTAGAGAGACGCTAGTTAGAGAGACAGAGAGTAGAGAGACGCTAGTTAGAGAGACAGAGAGAGTAGAGAGACGCTAGTTAGAGAGACAGAGAGAGTAGTTAGACGCTAGTTAGAGAGACAGAGAGAGTAGAGAGACACTAGTTAGAGAGAGTAGTTAGACGCTAGTTAGAGAGACAGAGAGAGTAGAGAGACGCTATTTAGAGAGACAGAGAGAGTAGTTAGACGCTAGTTAGAGAGACAGAGTAGAGAGACGCTAGTTAGAGAGACAGAGAGAGTAGAGAGACGCTAGTTAGAGAGACAGAGTAGAGAGACACTAGTTAGAGAGACAGAGAGACAGAGAGTAGAGAGACACTAGTTAGAGAGACAGAGAGACACTAGTTAGAGAGACAGAGAGAGTAGAGACGCTAGTTAGAGAGACAGAGAGTAGAGAGACACTAGTTAGAGAGACAGAGAGACAGAGAGAGTAGTTAGACGCTAGTTAGAGAGACAGAGAGAGTAGTTAGACGCTAGTTAGAGAGACAGAGAGAGTAGTTAGACGCTAGTTAGAGAGACAGAGAGAGTAGTTAGACGCTAGTTAGAGAGACAGAGAGAGTAGTTAGACGCTAGTTAGAGAGACAGAGAGTAGAGAGACACTAGTTAGAGAGACAGAGAGTAGAGAGACGCTAGTTAGAGAGACAGAGTAGAGAGACGCTAGTTAGAGAGACAGAGTAGAGAGACGCTAGTTAGAGAGACAGAGTAGAGAGACGCTAGTTAGAGAGACAGAGAGAGTAGTTAGACGCTAGTTAGAGAGACAGAGAGTAGAGAGACACTAGTTAGAGAGACAGAGAGTAGAGAGACGCTAGTTAGAGAGACAGAGTAGAGAGACGCTAGTTAGAGAGACACAGAGAGTAGAGAGACGCTAGTTAGAGAGACAGAGAGAGTAGAGAGACACTAGTTAGAGAGACAGAGTAGAGAGACACTAGTTAGAGAGACAGAGAGTAGAGAGACGCTAGTTAGAGAGACAGAGAGTAGAGAGACGCTAGTTAGAGAGACAGAGAGAGTAGTTAGACGCTAGTTAGAGAGACAGAGAGTAGAGAGACGCTAGTTAGAGAGACAGAGAGACAGAGAGACGCTAGTTAGAGAGACAGAGAGACAGAGAGAGTAGTTAGACGCTAGTTAGAGAGACAAAGAGAGTAGTTAGACGCTAGTTAGAGAGACAGAGAGTAGAGAGACGCTAGTTAGAGAGACAGAGAGTAGAGAGACGCTAGTTAGAGAGACAGAGAGAGTAGAGAGACGCTAGTTAGAGAGACAGAGTAGAGAGACGCTAGTTAGAGAGACAGAGTAGAGAGACGCTAGTTAGAGAGACAGAGTAGAGAGACGCTAGTTAGAGAGACAGAGTAGAGAGACGCTAGTTAGAGAGACAGAGAGAGTAGAGAGACACTAGTTAGAGAGACAGAGAGACACTAGTTAAAGAGACGCTAGTTAGAGAGACAGAGAGAGTAGAGAGACGCTAGTTAGAGAGACAGAGTAGAGAGACACTAGTTAGAGAGACAGAGAGACAGAGAGTAGAGAGACACTAGTTAGAGAGACAGAGAGAGTAGAGAGACGCTAGTTAGAGAGACAGAGAGAGTAGAGAGACACTAGTTAGAGAGACAGAGAGAGTAGAGAGACGCTAGTTAGAGAGACAGAGTAGAGAGACACTAGTTAGAGAGACAGAGAGACAGAGAGACAGAGAGTAGAGAGACACTAGTTAGAGAGACAGAGAGACACTAGTTAGAGAGACAGAGAGAGTAGAGACGCTAGTTAGAGAGACAGAGAGTAGAGAGACACTAGTTAGAGAGACAGAGAGACAGAGAGAGTAGTTAGACGCTAGTTAGAGAGACAGAGAGAGTAGTTAGACGCTAGTTAGAGAGACAGAGAGAGTAGTTAGACGCTAGTTAGAGAGACAGAGAGAGTAGTTAGACGCTAGTTAGAGAGACAGAGAGAGTAGTTAGACGCTAGTTAGAGAGACAGAGAGTAGAGAGACGCTAGTTAGAGAGACAGAGAGTAGAGAGACGCTAGTTAGAGAGACAGAGTAGAGAGACGCTAGTTAGAGAGACAGAGAGAGTAGAGAGACGCTAGTTAGAGAGACAGAGAGACACTAGTTAGAGAGACACTAGTTAGAGAGACAGAGAGACACTAGTTAGAGAGACAGAGAGACACTAGTTAAAGAGACGCTAGTTAGAGAGACAGAGAGTAGAGAGACGCTAGTTAGAGAGACAGAGAGAGTAGTTAGACGCTAGTTAGAGAGACAGAGAGAGTAGTTAGACGCTAGTTAGAGAGACAGAGAGAGTAGTTAGACGCTAGTTAGAGAGACAGAGAGAGTAGTTAGACGCTAGTTAGAGAGACAGAGAGACGCTAGTTAGAGAGACAGAGAGAGTAGTTAGACGCTAGTTAGAGAGACAGAGTAGAGAGACGCTAGTTAGAGAGACGCTAGTTAGAGAGACAGAGTAGAGAGACGCTAGTTAGAGAGACGCTAGTTAGAGAGACAGAGAGTAGAGAGACGCTAGTTAGAGAGACAGAGAGAGTAGAGAGACGCTAGTTAGAGAGACAGAGAGAGTAGTTAGACGCTAGTTAGAGAGACAGAGAGAGTAGAGAGACGCTAGTTAGAGAGAGTAGTTAGACGCTAGTTAGAGAGACAGAGAGAGTAGAGAGACGCTATTTAGAGAGACAGAGAGAGTAGTTAGACGCTAGTTAGAGAGACAGAGAGAGTAGAGAGACGCTAGTTAGAGAGACAGAGAGAGTAGTTAGACGCTAGTTAGAGAGACAGAGAGTAGAGAGACACTAGTTAGAGAGACAGAGAGACAGAGAGAGTAGTTAGACGCTAGTTAGAGAGACAGAGAGAGTAGTTAGACGCTAGTTAGAGAGACAGAGAGAGTAGTTAGACGCTAGTTAGAGAGACAGAGAGAGTAGAGAGACGCTATTTAGAGAGACAGAGAGAGTAGTTAGACGCTAGTTAGAGAGACGCTATTTAGAGAGACAGAGAGAGTAGAGAGACGCTAGTTAGAGAGACAGAGAGACAGAGAGAGTAGAGAGACGCTAGTTAGAGAGACAGAGAGAGTAGTTAGACGCTAGTTAGAGAGACAGAGAGAGTAGAGAGACGCTAGTTAGAGAGACAGAGAGACAGAGAGAGTAGAGAGACACTAGTTAAAGAGACAGAGAGACGCTAGTTAGAGAGACAGAGAGAGTAGTTAGACGCTAGTTAGAGAGACAGAGAGAGTAGAGAGACGCTAGTTAGAGAGACAGAGAGACGCTAGTTAGAGAGACAGAGAGAGTAGAGAGCCGCACCACGTGTTCACCAACTCGCCGTTCTCTGCAGCCTGCGGAGAGACTGAGAGCCACGTGGTGGAGGCGATCACTTCCGGTGGAATGAAAAGCCGCGGGACGATCACTTCCGGTGTCACGAAGCCGAGCGCGCTGACGTCACCACGCAGAGGGCCGCCAATCAATCTGGGCGCGATGACGTCACCACGCAGCGGCGCTCCAACTAACATGAGCGCGATGACGTCACCACGCAGCGGCGTTCTCGCCGACCGGAGCGCGATGACGTCACCACGCAGCGGCGTTCTCGCCGACCGGAGCGCGATGACGTCACCTCGCAGCGGCGCACCAACCAACCTGAGCGCGATGACGTTACCACGCAGGGAGACGCCCAAACAACCTGAACGCGATGACGTCACCACGCAGCGGCACTCGAACCAACCTGACCGCGATGACGCCACCACGCAGGGGGACGCCAATCAAGATGAGCGCGACGATGTCACCACGCAGAGGCACGCGTATCAACCCGGGCGCGATGACGTCACCTTACAGGGGCTCCAATCAACCTCAGCGCGATGACGTCACCACGCAATCAACCTGAGCGCGATGACGTCACCACGCAAGGGGCGGTAACCAACCCCATTGCGATGACGTCAACACGCAGGGGGACGCCGAACAACTCGAGCGGGATGACGTCACCACGCAGGGGGGCGACAACCAGCCTGAGCGTGATGACGTCACCACGCAGGGGGCTCCAACCAAACTGCGAGCGGTTACGTCACCACGCAAGGGAGACGCCAAACAACCTGAGCGCGATGACGTCACCACGCAGGGTGATCCAACTAACCTGAGCGCGAAGACGTCACCACACAGCGCCGCTCCAACCAATCTGAGGGCGATGACGTCACCACGTAGCGGCGCTCCAACCCACCTGAGAGCGATGACGTCACCTCGCAGGGTGATCCAATCAACCTGAGCGCGACGACGTCACCACACAAGGAGCTCCCAATAACCTGAGAACGATGACGACACCACACAAGGAGCTTCCAATAACCTGAGCGCGATGACGTCACCACACAACCAGCTCCCTATAACCTGAGAACGATGACGACACCACACAAGGAGCTTCCAATAACCTGAGCGCGATGACGTCACCACACAAGGAGCTCCCAATAACCTGAGCGCGATGACGTACCCATAAAACGGCACTCCACCCAATCTAAGGGCGATGACGTCACCACGCAGCGGCGCTCCAACCAAGCTGAGAGCACTGACGTCACCACGCAGGGAAACGCCAAACAACCTGAGCGCGATGACGTCACCGCGCAGAGGTGCGACAATAAACCTGAGCGCGATGACGTGACCACGCAGCGGCACTCCAATCAACTCGGCGCGATGACGTCACCACGCAGCGGCACTCCAATCAACTCGCGCGCGATGACGTCACCACGCAGCGGCACTCCAATCAACTCGGCGCGATGACGTCACCACGCAGCGGCACTCCAATCAACTCGCGCGCGATAACGTCACCACGCAGCGGCACTCCAATCAACCTGAGCGCGATGACGTCACCACGCAGCGGCACTCCAATTAACCCGAACGCGATGACGTCACCACGCAGCGGCATTCCAATCAACCCGAGCGCGATTACGTCACCACGCAGCGGCGCTCAAACCAACTCGAGCGCGATGACGTCACCACGCAGCGGCGATCCAATCACCGCATGTGTGGTGACGTCAGATCGTGTGACACACTAGAGGCCGCTACAGCTCCGATACAGAAGAGGCGGCAGTCACACAGACACAGACAAAGCTCCCCCAGGTAGCCTCTAACAGGGCTGTAGGGGCAAGTGCAGTCACACACAGACACAGACAAAGCTACCCCAGGTAGCCTCTAGCAGGGCTGTAGGGGCAAGTGCAGTTACACAGACACAAACAAAGCTCCCCCAGGTAGCCTCTAGCAGGGCTGTAGGGGCAAGTGCTGTCACGCAGACAAAGACAAAGCTCCCCCAGGTAGCCTCTCGCAGGGCTGTAGGGGCAAGTGCAGTCACACAGACAGAGACAAAGCTCCCCCAGGTAGCCTCTAGCAGGGCTGTAGGGGCAAGTGCAGTCACACACAGACACAGACAAAGCTACCCCAGGTAGCCTCTAGCAGGGCTGTAGGGGCAAGTGCTGTTTTACAGACACAGACAAAGCTCCCCCAGGAAGCCTCTAGCAGGGCTGTAGGGGCAAGTGCAGTTACACAGACACAGACAAAGGTCCCCCAGGTAGCCTCTAGCAGGGCTGTAGGGGCAAGTGCGGTTACACAGACACAGACAAAGCTACCCCCAGGTAGCCTGTAGCAGGGCTGTAGGGGCAAGTGCTGTTACACAGACACAGACAAAGCTACCCCAGGTAGCCTCTAGCAGGGCTGTAGGGGCAAGTGCAGTTACACAGACAAAGACAAAGCTCCCCCAGGTAGCCTCCTGCAGGGCTGTAGGGGCAAGTGCAGTAACACAGACACACACAAAGCTATCCCAGGTAGCCTCTAGCAGGGCTGTAGGGGCAAGTGCTGTTACACAGACACAGACAAAGCTCCCCCAGTTAGCCTCTAGCAGGGCTGTAGGGGCAAGTACAGTTACACA
This sequence comes from Petromyzon marinus, assembly GCF_010993605.1. Lineage (NCBI taxonomy): Eukaryota > Metazoa > Chordata > Hyperoartia > Petromyzontiformes > Petromyzontidae > Petromyzon > Petromyzon marinus. The sequence continues at coordinate 130,701 of NW_022639075.1, read as the reverse complement.
AACACAGACAAAGCTCCCCCAGGTAGCATCTAGCAGGGCTGTAGGGGCAAGTGCTGTTACAGAGACACAGACAAAGCTCCCCCAGGTATCCTCTAGCAGGGCTGTAGGGGCAAGTACAGTTACACAAACACAGACAAAGCTCCCCCAGGTAGCATCTAGCAGGGCTGTAGGGGCAAGTGCTGTTACAGAGACACAGACAAAGCTCCCCCAGGTATCCTCTAGCAGGGCTGTAGGGGCAAGTACAGTTACACAAACACAGACAAAGCTACCCCAGGTAGCCTCTAGCAGGGCTGTAGGGGCAAGTACTGTTACAGAGACACAGACAAAGCTCCCCCAGGTATCCTCTAGCAGGGCTGTAGGGGCAAGTACAGTTACACAAACACAGACAAAGCTCCCCCAGGTAGCATCTAGCAGGGCTGTAGGGGCAAGTGCTGTCAGTAGCGAGTAGCAGCAGCAGCGTCTATGAAGGCTACCGGCACTGTGGCTACACACAGAGGGGGTGGCCACCAGCACCACCACGCCCGGCCGCCTTTGTCTCTCTCCCAGTGCTTGCGATGTTCACTATAGGACACCACCACCACTAAATTACCACCACACACAGACACACAGAGGCACACAGACACACACACCCAGACACACGCACAGACACACACACAGACACACACACAGACACACGCACACAGTCACACACAGACACACAC
>NW_022639075.1:77500-125000 GCF_010993605.1 Petromyzon marinus | reverse complement strand
GGGGGTCCAAGTTTTGCAAGCGTAGAGAAGGGAGGGAATAACCGTGGCCAAGAAGACCTGAAGCTTAGTGCGGAGCGACAGACCAGGTAGCTTCCACACAGCGTTACCCAACCCATGAAAAGATATTGCCGCTCGACTGATTCTGAGTAAGACCTCTGCTGTTAAACTGGAGCCGGTCATAAGCACACTGCCCAGGTATGGGAAACTCTCCACTCTCTCCACTACTGCCCCATCAACGATTGGAAGTTGTGGGGGTGGAGTGTCCGATGGTACAAAATACCCAGGCAGGTGCTTGGTTTTAGTGGGGCTGATGGTAAGGCCCCATCTCTTAGTGGCACGCTCCAGTCTCAGCAGCAGCATCTCCAACTCCTCCTCTGAATGAGCAGCTATTACCAAATCATCAGCATACATAACGTGGTTGAGCAATAGGGAGTCATCCCTTGACCGCACCCGGGCATCGATCAGCCTCCCATTATATCTGTATCAAATGGAGATTCCCCCGGTACAGCTATTGAAGGCTTCACAAACTACATGGTCAAAATAGATGTTAAATAATGTGGGAGCCAGAGGACATCCCTGTCGCACCCCAAGGTGTACAGGGAATGGCTCTGACTCCAGGCCATGTAGTTTTACCCGGGCCCGCTCACCATCATGAAGGTCCTTAATGATCGTGAGCAGAGGGTCAGGGACTCCAAAAGCACGAAGAACAACCCAGAGCCCAGGCCTACTGATGGTATCATAGGCCTTGACCAGGTCAATAAAGCAGAGATGTAGGTCTTGTTGGAATTCCCTACACCTCAGCTGTAGGAGACGGACAGAAAATATGGCATCTGTGCAGGACCGCCCTTTCCTGAAACCGCATTGGGGCTCCGCAAGCCTCTATACAGCGTGCCTGGCAAGGCGATGCTGAATAATCCTTGCCAGGACCTTTCCCGGCACACTGAGGAGTGAGATGCCCCTGTAGTTATTACAGTCTGTGCGGTCCCCCTTCTTAAAGAGGGGGACCACCAGGGCATCCTTCCAATCCTGCGGAACCCGTCCAGTGGTGCAGACTGTTGTTATGATGTCATGTAGGGCAGTCTGTGCACAAACGCCACCCTCCCTCAGCATTTCGCTTGGGAGATCATCTCAACCCGGTGCCTTTCCTGGTCTCAGACTCCGGATCGCCTTCAGTACTTCCTCAACAGATGGCACCTCAGCCAGCCACTCACAGGGGGTGACTTATTCCAATATTTGAGGTACCGCAACCTCAGCAGGGTCATCCTCACTTTGTGCCACGATGTTTTCCCGGCTGAGGGATTTCCCCTCCCCCAGGACTTCACAGAAATGCTCAGCAAATCTGCAAACCTGTTCCTGGGGGTCGGAGATTGGGTCACCGTTTTTTCCCCTAATGATGGTAATAGGTGTGGCGCTGCAGGTTACTTTTTTGATGGAGATAAATAGAGATTTGTGATCGCGGGCCACTGAGGCAGACTCCAACTCCTCAGCAACCCGCGACCACCACCCATCCTTGCAGCGCCTCACGGCTCTCCGAACCTCCGTGCAAAAGCTGCGGTAAGCCTCCTCATTCTCTGACGTGGGATTCTGTAGCCGATAATAGTGGGCCTGTCGCTTTTTCTCAACCATGCTGAACACCTCCTCTGTCAGCCAGGGTCTCTGGGGAGGTCTGGACCGCGTACCCAAAGCAGCCATTGCAGCTGCATGAGTCACAGTCCTAAACCTCGCCCATTTACCCTCGACATCAGGAGGAGTTGGGGGACGATGCCAACCCCAGCCGCAAGCGATGATGAAATTCTCGCTTGCAACTTTCATCAAAAAACTGAATCCAGGCCATTTTAGGTGGGAATGGGGTCCTGGGTGTACACCCACCACCGGAGTGGAAGAATGGCAGGCGCATCTTTAAGATGACTAGTCGATGGTCAGTGGACAGATCAGCTCCACGGTAGATGCTGGTGTCAAGGACATGGGCTCGCATCCGCTGGTCCGTCACTATGTAGTCCAGCAGATGTTCTTGCTTGGACCCGGCATGCATCCACGATGTTGTGTGGATGCGCCGATGCTGGAACAGCGTGTTGGTAATTACAAGCCCCTTTACTGCACGAAAATCTAGCAGCCTCCTACCGTTGTTATTGAGCTGATCTGGCCCATGCCCTCCAATCACTCCAGACCAGGTGCCAGCATCATGACCAACTCGGGCATTGAAGTCACCCAACAAGATGACTCTATCCTGAGGGGCCACTTTAGCCAGCACCTGTGACAGGAGGTCATAGAAGGCATCTGACTCATCGGCGTTGCCTGGATCCCTCCACGGATGTTCGTCTTCGGTGGGGGCATAAGCAACCACGGCCACCATTCCTCGCCTCCGGTTGATGGGAAGGCGAGCCCAAAGTAGCCTGGGGCTTACAGCTTCCCACACCTCACCGCCACGCTCCCACGCCCCCTTCATATTTTTTGTTCAGAAGAAGAGCCACACCCTGTTGTTTGGCAGTCTGCTGCCCCGAGTAGAGGACTGTCCACCCCTCATGGTGGCAGGAGCCAGAACCGGTCCACCGGACCTCCTGAATGCCACAGAGATCCAGGCGGTACCGGTCCAGCTCCCGACAGAGGAGTGGCAGCCTCTCCTCCGCAGTGAGCGTTCGAACATTCCACGTGGCCACACGTAGTGGCTTTTCGTTGTTTCTGGAGGAGCCCCGAGGGTAGAGATTCAATCTCCTGGCTCCGCCAATTGGGGTTTGGCCAGGAGACGTCATTGACGCCTGGCCCCCCGGGGCCTCCGGCACACACACACACACAGATAGACACTCACACACGCAGACACACACAGACACTCACACACACAGACACACACACACAGATAGACACTCACACACGCAGACACACACAGACACTCACCACACAGACACTCACACACACTCAAACACACAGACACTCACACAGACACTCACACACTGACACACACAGACACACACAGACACTCACACACACAGACACTCACACACACAGACACACACACACTCACATACACACACTCACAGACACCCACACACAGACACACACACTGACACACACACAGACACACACAGACACACACACAGATACTCACACAGATACTCACACAGACACATACACACACAGACACTCACACACAGACACTCACAAACAGACACTCACACACACACACACAGACACTCACACACAAACACACAGACAAACACACAGACACTCACAGACATACACTCACAGACACACACACAGACACACACAGACACACACAGACATACTCACAGACACTCACACACAGACACACACAGACACATACAGACACATACAGACACATACACACTCACACACAGACGCTCACACACAGACACTCACACACAGACACACACACATACACACACACAGACCCACATACACACTCATACACACAGACACATACACAAACATACACAGACACACACACACAGACACACACACACAGACATACACTCACACACATACATACACACAGACACACAGACACTCACACACAGACACACATACACAGACACACACACACTCACACACACACTCACACACTCACACACACACACTCACACACTCGCACACTCACTCACACACTCACTCACACACTCACACACTCACTCACTCACACACTCACTCACACACTCACACACCCATAGATACTCGCACACACACTCGCACACACACTCGCACACACACACAGACACACACACACAGTGACACACACACAGTGACACACACACACACACAGTAACAAAGATAACAAAGATCCCCCGTATAGCCTTAACAGACTGTAGGGGCAAGTGCTGTTAGCGAGCACCTATGAAGGCCGGAACGGTACACGAGGGGGTGGGTGGCCAGCACCACGCCCGACCGCCTTTGTCTCCCCAGTGGCGATGTTTACACACCGCACCAGGTAACTCATTTGAGGCTGAGTCGACCTAGGGGAGGCCCGGGACCGGTTCAGATAATCGTCACTGGTGTTGGCCGTGAGCGGGAATCGAACCCGGGTCGCCAGGTTCATAGCGCAGCGTAGCGCTAACCACTACACTATCGCTCACATAGACACACACACACAGACATACACACAGACACATACACACAGACACTCACACACAGACACACATACACACTCACACAAAGACACACACACACAGACACACACACAGACATACATACAGACACACACACACAGACACTCACACACAGACACTCACACACACAGACAGACACACACAGACACACATACAGACACACACAGACACACACATACATACACACAGACACTCACACACAGACACACACACACAGACACTCACACACAGACACACACAGACACTCACACACAGATACACATACACAAACTCACACATACACACACACAGACACAATCACACACTCACAGACACACACAGACACACACACAGACATACACACAGACAGATACACACACACAGACACACACACTCACACACACTCACACACAGACACACACACACTCACAGACACACTCACACATACACTCACACAAACACACACACTCAGACAGACACACACACAGACACACTCACACACACACTCACACAGACACACTCACACATACACTCACACAAACACACACACTCACACAGACACACACACACAGACACACACACACACTCACACACAGACACACACACACACTCACACACAGACACACACACACAGACACACACTCACAGACACTCACACACACTCACACACACAGACACACACACAGACACACACAGACACTCACACACAGACACACACACAGACACACAGACACACACACGGACACTCACAAACAGACACACACACAGACACACACTCACACAGACACACACAGACACACACTCACAGACACTCACACACAGACACACACACAGACACACACACACACTCACACAGACACACACAGACACACACACTCACAGACACTCACACACAGACACACACCCAGACATACACACACACACAGACACACACACAGACACACACACACAGACACACACTCACACACACATAGACACACACAGACACACACACAGACACACACACAGACACACACAGACACACACACACAGACACACACACACTCACAGACACTCACACACAACTTCATCACTAACAATGGCGACATCTATGACGCCATATGGCGCCCAAAAACTAAACCCCCCCTCCTCCACCCAAACGGCATAAAATCTAAATTAGCGAAAAAAATCTAAATAAATAAATAAGCAGAGCAGGCAGCGTCAAACAATTTTGACCATCGGCTAGGGTTAAAATCGCCTCGTCAGATGCCCCAAAAAGATCAGGCGCGCAAAAGGAGCCCCTGAAAATAAAATCGGCAAAAATTCATCGTAAAATATCGGCCGCCTCCAGCAGATTGAGGTGGGTGGGTGGGGGGAAGGGGTTATGCTAATGAGGTTGTGGGCGTGGCTCACGGGGGAGGGGTTATGCTAATGAGGTTGTGGACGGGGCTCACGGGGAAGGGGTTATGCTAATGAGGTCTTGAGCAGGGCTGACAGGGGAGGGGTTATGCTAATGAGATTGTGGGCGGGGCTCACGGGGGGGGTAGGGGGGGTGGGGGTATTTATGTTAATCAGGCAATGGGCGGGGCTTCTTGAGTTGTGCTGTAGAAGGCGATTGGGCGTGGCGTAACTATTATGCTAATGAGCGCATGAGGGGAGGGGGAGTGTTTAGTTTATGCTAATGAGCACTCCCCAGGTGGGCGTGACGTGCTATGTTAATTGTAATCCTGGGCGTGGTTCTGTCATGCAAATGAGGCCTGACGGGGGAGGGGGTGTGGCCCGGCAGATGGGCGTGGCGTGTGAGGGTGGGGCGTGGCGTATTATGCAGATAGCGAGAGTCGCACCGGTATAAATGTATGCTAATCGCGAAAGGGGCGGGTCGTTATAAATTATGGTAATCGCGAAGGGGCGTGTCGTTCTAAATTACACCCCCGTCGCGAGGGGTGAATATCGCATAAATTATGCTAATCGTGAAGGGGGCCGGGCCGGTATAAATTATGCTAATCGCGAGGTGAGGCGAAGCTGGGCGTGTCGGTATAAATTATGCTAATGCAGTGGGCGTGTCCCGTCCGTATAAGAGTTCTATACGGTCACTCCGTCCAGTTCATTCCTGGCAAGCGCAGCTGATTTATCTGCTTCGCTATCGATATTTATAAATTATTATAATAATTATTATTATTATTGACAACATTAAGCACTTTTATTATCGTGGGTATTTTAAGGAGTACATTTTTTTAAATATAAATATAAAAAATTAATCCAAAAAAATTTTCGTTTCAATTTTTAATTTCGTTTCATAGCGAGATTATTTTGGAGGTTTAAAAAAAAAATGTTTACGTTTTAAATTATTTGCGTTAATACATTTCTATTATTTACATTACTTCATACTGGTCGCGTCTTGCTCTATCCACTGCTGCTACCTGGTGAGTTTCTGAATGATTAAAATAATCATTGTTGGCGTTATCACTCACACACTATCAACAATGTGTTAGTAACATCATCATCATCACAGCTGTGTGTGTCATCAACTATTGGTACTGTCATACTCACAACAACAACAACTATTTAGTAGCTGACACTCAATCACTGTTGTTCTTGATGTTGTGGTGGTGGTGATGTCACTAATATTAATGTTTAGTGTGTCACAATCATCACAGCTGTGTGTGTGTCAACAACTATTAGTACTATCACAACAACAACAACAACTATTAGTACTATCACAACAACAACAATAACAACAACTATTAGTACTATCACAACAACAATTATTAGTACTGTCACAACAACAACAACTATTAGTACTGTCACAACAACAACAACAACTATTTAGTAGCTGACACTCAATCACTGTTGTTCTTGATGTTGTGGTGGTGGTGATGTCACTACTATTATTGTTTAGTGTGTCACAATCATCACAGCTGTGTGTGTGTCAACAACTATTAGTACTATCACAACAACAACTATTAGTACTATCACAACAACAACAACAACTATTAGTACTGTCACAACAACAACAACTATTAGTACTATCACAACAACAACAACTATTAGTACTATCACAACAACAACAACTATTAGTACTATCACAACAACAACTATTAGTACTATCACAACAACAACAACTATTAGTACTATCACAACAACAACAACTATTTAGTAGCTGACACTCAATCACTGTTGTTCTTGATGTTGTGGTGGTGGTGATGTCACTACTATTATTGTTGTACTGTGTCACAATCATCACAGCTGTTGTGTGTGTCAACAACTATTAGTACTATCACAACAACAACAACTATTAGTACTGTCACAACAACAACAACTATTAGTACTATCACAACAACAACAACAACTATTAGTACTATCACAACAACAACAACTATTAGTACTATCACAACAACAACATCAACAACTATTAGTACTATCACAACAACAACAACTATTAGTACTATCACAACAACAACATCAACAACTATTAGTACTATCACAACAACAACAACTATTAGTACTATCACAACAACAATTATTAGTACTGTCACAACAACAACAACTATTAGTACTATCACAACAACAACAACAACTATTTAGTAGCTGACACTCAATCACTGTTGTTCTTGATGTTGTGGTGGTGGTGATGTCACTACTATTATTGTTGTACTGTGTCACAATCATCACAGCTGTTGTGTGTGTCAACAACTATTAGTACTATCACAACAACAACAACTATTAGTACTGTCACAACAACAACAACTATTAGTACTATCACAACAACAACAACAACTATTAGTACTATCACAACAACAACAACAATTAGTACTATCACAACAACATCAACAACTATTAGTACTATCACAACAACAACTATTAGTACTATCACAACAACAACTATTAGTACTATCACAACAACAACAACAACTATTAGTACTGTCACAACAACAACAACTATTAGTACTATCACAACAACAACAACTACTATTAGTACTATCACAACAACAACAACAACTATTAGTACTATCACAACAACAACTATTAGTACTATCACAACAACAACTATTAGTACTATCACAACAACAACAACAACTATTTAGTAGCTGACACTCAATCACTGTTGTTCTTGATGTTGTGGTGGTGGTGATGTCACTACTATTATTGTTTAGTGTGTCACAATCATCACAGCTGTTGTGTGTGTCAACAACTATTAGTACTATCACAACAACAACAACTATTAGTACTATCACAACAACAACTATTAGTACTATCACAACAACAACAACTATTAGTACTGTCACAACAACAACAACTATTAGTACTATCACAACAACAATTAGTACTATCACAACAACAACAACAACAACTATTAGTACTATCACAACAACAACAACAACTATTAGTACTATCACAACAACAACTATTAGTACTATCACAACAACAACAACTATTAGTACTATCACAACAACAACAACTATTAGTACTATCACAACAACAACTATTAGTACTATCACAACAACAACAACTATTAGTACTATCACAACAACAACAACAACTATTAGTACTATCACAACAACAACTATTAGTACTATCACAACAACAACAACTATTAGTACTATCACAACAACAACAACTATTTAGTAGCTGACACTCAATCACTGTTGTTCTTGATGTTGTGGTGGTGGTGATGTCACTACTATTATTGTTGTACTGTGTCACAATCATCACAGCTGTGTGTGTGTCATCAACTATTAGCACTGTCACACTCACAACAACAACAACTATTAGTACTATCACAACAACAACAACAACAACTATTTAGTAGCTGACACTCAATCACTGTTGTTCTTGATGTTGTGGTGGTGGTGATGTCACTACTATTATTGTTTACTGTGTCACAATCATCACAGCTGTGTGTGTCAACAAGTATTAGTACTATCACAACAACAACAACAACTATTAGTACTGCCACAACAACAACAACTATTTAGTACTATCACAACAACAACTATTTAGTACTATCACAACAACAACAACAACTATTGGTACTGTCACAACAACAACAACAACTATTAGTACTATCACAACAACAACAACAACTATTGGTACTGTCACACTCACAACAACAACAACTATTTAGTACTGTCACACTCACAACAACAACAACTATTTAGTACTGTCACACTCACAACAACAACAACAACTATTGGTACTGTCATACTCACAACAACAACAACTATTGGTACTGTCACACTCACTACACTCGTGTGAAGAAGGTGGTGATGGTGGTGGTGATGCTGATTGTGGTGGTGGTGGTGGTGATGGTGGTTATTGTGAAGGTAATGGTGGTGGTGTAAATTGTGGTGATTGTGCTTGTGATTGTGGTGATTGTGATGGTGGTGATGCTGATTGTGATGGTGGTGATTGTGGTGGTGGTGGTGGTGATTGTGCCGGTGGTGATTGTGGGTGGTAATGGTGGTGGTGGTAAATGTGATGATTGTGGTTGTGATTGTGGTGATTGTGATGGTGGTGGTGATGCTGATTGTGATGGTGCTGATTGTGGTGGTGGTGATTGTGGCGGTGGTGATTGTGGGTGGTAATGGTGGTGGTGGTAAATGTGATGATTGTGGTTGTGATTGTGGTGATTGTGATGGTGATAGTGGTGATGCTGATTGTGTTGGTGGTGATTCTGGTGGTGGTGATGGCAGTGGTGATTGTGGTGGTGATGGTTTTGGATGATTGTGGTGGTGGTGGTGGTGGAAGTTGTGGTGATAGTGGTGGTAGTGATGGTGATAGTAGTGGTGGTGATAGGTTCCGGCTGTTCCGGCATCGGCGCATCCACACAACATCATGGATGCATGCCGGGTCCAAGCAAGAACATCTGCTGGACTACGTAGTGACGGACCAGCGGATGCGAGCCCATGTCCTTGACACCAGGACCTACCGTGGAGCTGATCTGCCCTCTGACCATCGACTAGTCATCTGTAAGATGCGCCTGCCATTCTTCCACTCCGGTGGTGGGTGTACACCCAGGACCCCATTCCAACCTAAAGTGGCCTGGTCTCAGTTATCTGATGAAAGTTGCAAGCGAGAATTTCATCATCGCTTGCGGCTGGGATTGGCATCGTCCCCGACTCCTCCTGATGTCGAGGGTAAATGGGCGAGGTTTAGGACTGTGACTCATGCAGCTGCAATGGCTGCTTTGGGTACGCGGTCCAGACCTCCCCAGAGACCCTGGCTGACAGAGGAGTTGTTCAGGATGGTTGAGAAAAAGCGACAGGCCCAATGTCATCGGCTACAGAATCCCACGTCAGAGAATGAGGAGGCTTACCGCAGCCTTTGCTCGGAGGTTCGGAGAGCCGTGAGGCGCTGCAAGGATGGGTGGTGGTCGCGGGTTGCTGAGGAGATGGAGTCTGCCTCAGTGGCCCGTGATCACAAATCTCTATTTAACTCCAAAAAAGTAACCTGCAGCGCCACACCTATTACCATCATTAGGGGAAAAAACGGTGATCCAATCTCCGACCCCCAAGAACAGGTTTGCAGATTTGCTGAGCATTTCTGTGAGGTCCTGGGGGAGGGGAAATCTCTCAGCTAGGAAAACATCGTGGGACAAAGTGGGGATGACCCTGCTGAGGCTGCGGTGCCTCAAATATTGGAAGAAGTCACCCCCTGTGAGTGGCTGGCTGAGGTGTCATCTGTTGAGGAAGTACTGAGGGCGATCCGGAGTCTGAGACCAGGAAAGGCACCGGGCAGAGATGATCTCCCTAGCGAAATGCTGAGGGAGGGTGGCGTTTGTGCACAGACTGCCCTATATGACATCATAACAACAGTATGGACCACTGGATGGGTTATGCAGGATTGGAAGGATGCCCTGGTGGTCCCCCTCTTTAAGAAGGGGGACCGCACAGACTGTAACAACTACAGGGGCATCTCACTCCTCAGTGTGCCGGGAAAGGTCCTGGCAAGGATTATTCAACATCGCCTTGCCAGGCACGCTGAGGAGAGGCTTGCGGAGCCCCAATGCGGTTTCAGGAAAGGGCGGTCCTGCACAGATGCCATATTTTCTGTCCGTCTGCTACAGCAGAGGTGTAGGGAATTCCAACAAGACCTACATCTCTGCTTTATTGACCTGGTCAAGGCCTTTGCTACCATCAGTAGGCCTGGGCTCTGGGTTGTTCTTCGTGCTTTTGGAGTCCCTGACTCCCTGCTCACGATCATTAAGGACCTTCATGATGGTGAGCGGGCCAGGGTAAAACTACGTGGCTGGGAGTCAGAGCCATTCCCTGTACACCTTGGGGTGCGACAGGGATGTCCTCTGGCTGCCACATTATTTAACATCTATTTTGACCACGTAGTTCGTGAAGCCTTCAATAGCTGTACCGGGGGAATCTCGATTTGGTACAGATATAATGGGAGGCTGTTCGATGCCCGGGTGCGGTCAAGGGATGGCTTCCTATTGCACAAACACGTTATGTATGCTGATGATTTGGTAATAGCTGCTCACTCAGAGGAGGAGTTGGAGATGCTGCTGCTGAGACTGGAGCGTGCCACTGAGAGATGGGGCCTTACCATCAGCCCCACTAAAACTAAGCACCTGCCTAGGTATTTTGTACCATCGGACACTCCACCCCCACAACTCCCAATCGGTGATGGGGCAGTTGTGGAGAGAGTGGAGAGTTTCCCATACCTGGACAGTGTGCTTATGAGCGGCTCCAGTTTAACAGCAGAGGTCTCACTCCGAATCAGTCGAGCGGCAATATCTTTTCATCGGTAGCGTAACGCTGTGTGGAAGCTACCTGGTCTGTCGCTCCGCACTAAGCTTCAGGTCTTCTCGGCCACGGTCATTCCCTCCCTTCTCTACGCTTGCGAAACGTGGACCCCCCTAATGGAACATCTTCGCCGGTTAGAAACATTTAGGCTGGCCTGCCTACGATCCATCCTGGGTTTAACCAGACTGGATTGTGTGAGGAGCTCACAAATCCTTGAAAGATCTGGGCAGGGTCCCATCGGTGAGCTCCTCCGGCAGGCAAGGCTGCGATGGCTGGGTCATGTAGCCCGCATGCCCAGCCACCGCATGCCGAAACAGCTTTTGTTTGGCCGGATTGAGGGGGCTAAGCGGGCGCGGCACGGGCTAGAGAAGAGATGAAGTGATGTGGTACAGGAGGACGTGGAGCTGAGTGGACTTGCCGATGACCGGTACCAGCGGTGTCAAGATCGGCCTCTGTGGAGGAGGAGGCTCGTGAAGGATGCTACTGGGCAGTTGGAGGCAGTCGCCCTCCAACAACAACGGAGGGCGGAGGAGCGACGCTCACAACAACGAGCGGAGCGTCGGGTGGCTAAAGCACAGCAGGTTGGCACAGTAGGGGGCACAGGTGGTGCATCAGCCAGTCATCTCAGTCATCTCAGTCAGTCGACCCGTGGCACCTGCTGGGTCTGCCCCGTGACCTCCTGCCAGCGGGCGTTCGACACTCCACGTGATAGCCTCAAGGTGCACATAGCCTGGCACAAGCGTCGTGGTGACGTCACCGCCACTTAGTGGCGAATGGCGGTTGTTGTTGTTGTGTGTGTGTCATTTATTTGTGTGTGTATTTATTTATGTGTATGTGTGTGTATGTGAATGTGTGTGTAAGTGTGTGTGTATTTGTGTGTGTATGTGAATGTGTGTGTAAGTGTGTGTGTATTCATTTACGTGTGTATGTGTGTATGTGCGTGAGTATGTGTGTGTATATGTGTATATGTATTTTTTCTGTGTATATATGTGTATATGTAAATTTTTTACGTGTGTATATGTGCATGTGTATTTTTTTACGTGTGTGTATATGTGTATATGTATTTTTTACGTGTGTATATGTGTATATGTATTTTTTACGTGTGTATATGTGTATATGTATGTATTTATTTTTATATATGTGTATATGTATTATTTATGTGTATGTGTATATGCGTATATGTATGTATTTATGTGTGTATGTGTGTATATGTTTATGTACGTGTGTATATATGTGTATGTATGTGTGTGTATTTGTGTGTGTATGTGTGTAAGTGTGTGTGTGTATATGTGTGTATTTATTTGTGTGTATGTGTGTATGTATGTGTGTGTGTATATTTACGTGTGTATGTGTGTGTCTGAGTGTGTTTGTCTGAGTGTGTGTGTGAGAGTGGGTGAGTGAGTGAGTGGTAAGTAAGTGGGTGAGTGGGTGGGTGAGTGAATTGGTGAGTGAGTGGGTGAGTGGGTGGGTGAGTGAATTGGTGAGTGAGTGGGTGAGTGGGTGGGTGAGTGAATTGGTGAGTGAGTGGGTGAGTGAGTGAGTGGGTGAGTGACTGGGTGAGTGAGTGGGTGATTGAGTGGTGAGTGAGTGAGTGGGTGAGTGAGTGGGTGAGTGAGTGGGTGGGTGGATGAGTGGGTGGGTGAGTGGGTGGGTGAGTGAGTGAGTGACTGGGTGAGTGAGTGGGTGAGTGAGTGAGTGGGTGAGTGAGTGGGTGGGTGGGTGAGTGAGTGGCTGAGTGAGTGGGTGAGTGAATGGGTGAGTGATTGAGTGGTGAGTGAGTGAGTGACTGGGTGAGTGAGTGGGTGATTGAGTGGTGAGTGAGTGAGTGGGTGAGTGACTGGCTGAGTGAGTGAGTGGGTGAGTGAGTGGGTGAGTGAGTGAGTGGGTGAGTGAGTGGGTGAGTGAGTGAGTGGGTGGGTGAGTGAGTGGGTGGGTGAGTGAGTGGGTGAGTGAGTGGGTGAGTGAGTGACTGGGTGAGTGAGTGGGTGAGTGAGTGAGTGGGTGAGTGAGTGGGTGGGTGGGTGAGTGAGTGGGTGAGTGAGTGGGTGATTGAGTGAGTGGGTGAGTGAATGGCTGAGTGAATGAGTGGGTGAGTGATGTTCACCATCGATTCCCGCAGGGCGAACCGGAATCCAGACGGAACGAATCAACCAAAACCGGTTTCCACCGAACTAAAACCCAAACCGTTTGGATTCGCAACCCGAAAGAAAATCGACGTTCGGATTGGAATCGTTATCGGAATCGATTCCGCAACCGGATTACCGATAAGAAGGCGGCAGTTCCCATCCTTGGTCCGGGAGGAATCGACGGCAGTGTATTTGAGCAATCGATCCGACGCGACTCGCATTGGAATGCACGAGGATTTGACGCCGTGACGGAATCGACACTAGGCGGAGTCGAAATCGACGCCTATGTAAGTACCCTCAAGCCAAACACACTCAGACACAGACAGACACACACACACACAGACACACACAGACAGACAGACACACAGACAGTGACACACACACAGACACACACACAGACACACACACAGACACACACACACAGACACACACACAGACACAGACACACACACACACACAGACACACACACACAGACACACAGACACACACACACAGACACAGACACACACAGACACACACACAGACACAGACACACACAGACTCACACACAGACTCACACACAGACACACACACACAGACACACTCACACACAGACACACACACACAGACACAGACACACACAGACTCACACACAGACACACACACAGACACACACACACACAGACACACACAGACACACAGACAGACACAGACACACAGACAGACACACACACAGACACACACAGACAGACACACACACAGACACACACACACAGACACACACAGACACACACACACAGACACACACACACACAGATACACACACACACACACATACACACAGAGAGAGACACACAGACACACACACAGACACACACACACAGACACACACACACAGACACACACAGCTTCGTCTTATAGAGCTGCGTGTCTTTGTAATGTGTGTGTGTAATGTGTGTGTGTAATGTGTGTGTGTGTCTGTGTGTGTAATGTGTGTGTAATGTGTGTGTGTAATGTGTATATATGTGGGTGTGTGTGTGTGTGTATGTGTGTGTGTATGTCTGTGTATATGTGTGTGTGTGTCTGTGTGTGTTATGTGTGTGTGTAATGTGTGTGTGTAATGTGTATATCTATGTGGGTGTGTAATGTGTGTGTATAATGTGTGTGTGTAATGTGTGTGTGTATGTGTGTGTATATGTGTGTGTGTGTGTGTAATGTGTGTGTATGTGTGTGTATGTGTGTAATGTGTGTATGTGTGTGTATATGTGTGTGTGTGTAATGTGTGTGTATGTGTGTGTATATGTGTGTGTGTGTAATGTGTGTGTATGTGTGTGTATATGTGTGTGTGTGTAATGTGTGTGTGTAATGTGTGTGTATGTGTGTGTATATGTGTGTGTGTGTAATGTGTATATATATGTGGGTGTGTATATGTGTGTGTGTGTGTTTATGTGTGTGTAATGTGTGTGTGTTTATGTGTGTGTGTGTAATGTGTATATATATGTGGGTGTGTATATGTGTGTGTGTGTGTTTATGTGCGTGTAATGTGTATGTGTTTATGTGTGTATGTATAATGTGTGTGTGTTTATGTGTGTGTGTGTAATGTGTATATATATGTGTGTGTGTAATGTGTGTGTAATGTGTGTGTATATGTGTGTGTGTAATGTGTGTGTGTTTATGTGTGTGTAATGTGTGTATATGTGTGTATATATGTGTGTGTAATGTGTGTGTAATGTGTGTGTGTATATGTGTGTGTATATATGTGTGTGTGTGTGATATGTGTCTGTGTGTGTATATATATGTGTGTGTGTGTAATGTGTGTATGTGTGTGTAATGTGTGTGTGTATGTGTGTGTATATGTGTGTGTAATGTGTGTGTGTAATGTGTGTGTATATGTGTGTGTATGTGTGTGTGTATGTGTGTGTGTATGTGTGTGTGTATATGTGTGTGTGTGTAATGTGTGTGTATATATGTGTGTGTGTGTAATGTGTGTGTAATGTGTGTGTATATGTGTGTGTAATGTGTGTGTGTATATGTGTGTGTGTGTAATGTGTGTGTGTATGTGGCTGGGTCATGTAGCCCGCATCCCCAGCCACCACATGCCGAAACAGCTTTTGTTCGTCCGGATCGAGGGAGGCTAAACGGGCACGGGTCTAGAGAAGAGATGGAGTGACGTGGTACAGGAGGCACGGGCTAGAGAAGAGATGGAGTGATGTGGTACAGGAGGCACGGGCTAGAGAAGAGATGGAGTGATGTGGTACAGGAGGCACGGGCTAGAGAAGAGATGGAGTGATGTGGTACAGGAGGCACGGGCTAGAGAAGAGATGGAGTGATGTGGTACAGGAGGCACGGGCTAGAGAAGAGATGGAGTGATGTGGTACAGGAGGCACGGGTTAGTGAAGAGATGGAGTGACGTGGTACAGGAGGCACGGGCTAGAGAAGAGATGGAGTGATGTGGTACAGGAGGCACGGGCTAGAGAAGAGATGGAGTGATGTGGTACAGGAGGCACGGGCTAGAGAAGAGATGGAGTGATGTGGTACAGGAGGACGTGGAGCTAGAGAAGAGATGGAGTGACGTGGTACAGGAGGCACGGGCTAGATAAGAGATGGAGTGACGTGGTACAGGAGGCACGGGCTAGTGAAGAGATGGAGTGATGTGGTACAGGAGGCACGGTCTAGATAAGAGATGGAGTGATGTGCTACAGGTGGCACGGGCTAGAGAAGAGATGGAGTGACGTGGTACAGGAGGCACGGGTCTAGATAGGAGATGGAGTGACGTGGTACAGGAGGCACGGGCTAGAGAAGAGATGGAGTGAAGTGGTACAGGAGGCACGGGCTAGAGAAGAGATGGAGTGATGTGGTACAGGAGGCACGGGCTAGTGAAGAGACGGAGTGATGTGGTACAGGAGGCACGGGCTAGAGAAGAGATGGAGTGATGTGGTACAGGAGGCACGGGCTAGAGAAGAGATGGAGTGATGTGGTACAGGAGGCACGGGGCTAGAGAAGAGATGGAGTGACGTGGTACAGGAGGCACGGGCTAGAGAAGAGATGGAGTGATGTGGTACAGGAGGCACGGGCTAGAGAAGAGATGGAGTGATGTGGTACAGGAGGCACGGGCTAGAGAAGAGATGGAGTGATGTGGTACAGGAGGCACGGGCTAGAGAAGAGATGGAGTGACGTGGTACAGGAGGCACGGGTTAGTGAAGAGATGGAGTGATGTGGTACAGGAGGCACGGGCTAGAGAAGAGATGGAGTGATGTGGTACAGGAGGCACGGGCTAGAGAAGAGATGGAGTGATGTGGTACAGGAGGCACGGGTTAGTGAAGAGATGGAGTGACGTGGTACAGGAGGCACGGGCTAGAGAAGAGATGGAGTGATGTGGTACAGGAGGCACGGGCTAGAGAAGAGATGGAGTGACGTGGTACAGGAGGCACGGGCTAGATAAGAGATGGAGTGATGTGGTACAGGAGGCACGGGCTAGAGCAGACATGGAGTGATGTGGTACAGGAGGCACGGGCTTGAGAAGAGATGGAGTGATGTGGTACAGGAGGCACGGGCTAGAGAAGAGATGGAGTGATGTGGTACAGGAGGACGTGGAGCTAGAGAAGAGATGGAGTGATGTGGTACAGGAGGCACGGGCTAGAGAAGAGATGGAGTGACGTGGTATAGGAGGCACGGCCTAGTGAAGAGATGGAGTGACGTGGTACAGGAGGCACGGGCTGGAGAAGAGATGGAGTGATGTGGTACAGGAGGCACGGGCTAGAGAAGAGATGGAGTGATGTGGTATAGGAGGCACGGGCTAGAGAAGAGATGGAGTGACGTGGTACAGGAGGCACGGGGCTAGTGAAGAGATGGAGTGATGTGGTACAGGAGGCACGGGTTAGCGAAGAGATGGAGTGATGTGGTACAGGAGGCACGGGCTAGATAAGAGATGGAGTGATGTGGTACAGGAGGCACGGGCTAGAGAACAGATGGAGTGATGTGGTACAGGAGGCACGGGCTAGAGAAGAGATGGAGTGATGTGGTACAGGAGGCACGGGTTAGAGATGGAGTGAGGTGGTACAGGTGGCACGGGGCTAGAGAAGAGATGGAGTGATGTGGTACAGGAGGCACGGGTTAGAGATGGAGTGATGGGGTACAGGAGGCACGGGCTAGAGCAGAGATGGAGTGACGTGGTACAGGAGGCACGGGCTAGAGCAGACATGGAGTGATGTGGTACAGGAGGCACGGGCTTGAGAAGAGATGGAGTGATGTGGTACAGGAGGCACGGGCTAGAGAAGAGATGGAGTGATGTGGTACAGGAGGACGTGGAGCTAGAGAAGAGATGGAGTGATGTGGTACAGGAGGCACGGGCTAGAGAAGAGATGGAGTGACGTGGTACAGGAGGCACGGGCTAGTGAAGAGATGGAGTGACGTGGTACAGGAGGCACGGGCTGGAGAAGAGATGGAGTGATGTGGTACAGGAGGCACGGGCTAGAGAAGAGATGGAGTGATGTTGTATAGGAGGCACGGGCTAGAGAAGAGATGGAGTGACGTGGTACAGGAGGCACGGGCTAGAGAAGAGATGGAGTGACATGGTACAGGAGGCACGGGCTCTAGATAAGAGATGGAGTGATGTGGTACAGGAGGCACGGGCTAGAGAAGAGATGGAGTGACGTGGTACAGGAGGCACGGGCTAGAGAAGAGATGGAGTGACGTGGTACAGGAGGCACGGGCTAGATAAGAGATGGAGTGATGTGGTACAGGAGGCACGGGCTCTAGAGAAGAGATGGAGTGATGTGGTACAGGAGGCACGGGCTAGAGAAGAGATGGAGTGACGTGGTACAGGAGGCACGGGTAGTGAAGAGATGGAGTGATGTGGTACAGGAGGCACGGGCTAGAGCAGACATGGAGTGATGTGGTACAGGAGGCACGGGCTAGAGAAGAGATGGAGTGATGTGGTACAGGAGGCACGGGCTAGACAAGAGATGGAGTGATGTGGTACAGGAGGCACGGGCTAGAGAAGAGACGGAGTGATGTGGTACAGGAGGCACGGGTTAGTGAAGAGATGGAATGACGTGGTACAGGAGGCACGGGCTAGAGAAGAGATAGAGTGATGTGGTACAGGAGGCACGGGTCTAGAGAAGAGATGGAGTGATGTGGTACAGGAGGCACGGGTCTAGATAAGAGATGGAGTGATGTGGTACAGGAGGCACGGGCTAGATAAGAAATGGAGTGATGTGGTACAGTAGGCACGGGCTCTAGATAAGAGATGGAGTGACGTGGTACAGGAGGCATGGGCTAGATAAGAGATGGAGTGACGTGGTACAGGAGGCACGGGCTAGTGAAGAGATGGAGTGACGTGGTACAGGAGGACGTGGAGCTAGAGAAGAGATGGAGTGACGTGGTACAGGAGGCACGGGCTAGAGAACAGATGGAGTGATGTGGTACAGGAGGGATGGGCTAGAGAAGAGATGGAGTGATGTGGTACAGGAGGCACGGGGCTAGAGAAGAGATGGAGTGACGTGGTACAGGAGGCACGGGCTCTAGATAAGAGATGGAGTGACGTGGTACAGGAGGCACGGGCTGGAGAAGAGATGGAGTGACGTGGTACAGGAGGCACGGGTTAGTGAAGAGATGGAGTGATGTGGTACAGGAGGCACGGGGCTAGAGAAGAGATGGAGTGACGTGGTACAGGAGGCACGGGCTCTAGATAAGAGATGGAGTGATGTGGTACAGGAGGCACGGGCTCTAGATAAGAGATGGAGTGACGT
Source organism: Petromyzon marinus (assembly GCF_010993605.1). Lineage (NCBI taxonomy): Eukaryota > Metazoa > Chordata > Hyperoartia > Petromyzontiformes > Petromyzontidae > Petromyzon > Petromyzon marinus. The sequence goes on along the minus strand of NW_022639075.1, from coordinate 105,314 downwards.
GGTACAGGAGGCACGGGCTAGAGAAGAGATGGAGTGACGTGGTACAGGAGGCACGGGTTAGTGAAGAGATGGAGTGATGTGGTACAGGAGGCACGGGTTAGAGATGGAGTGACGTGGTACAGGAGGCACGGGGCTACAGAAGAGATGGAGTGACGTGGTACAGGAGGCACGGGTTAGTGAAGAGATGGAGTGACGTGGTACAGGAGGCACGGGCTCTAGATAAGAGATGGAGTGACGTGGTACAGGAGGCACGGGCTGGAGAAGAGATGGAGTGACGTGGTACAGGAGGCACGGGTTAGTGAAGAGATGGAGTGATGTGGTACAGGAGGCACGGGGCTAGAGAAGAGATGGAGTGACGTGGTACAGGAGGCACGGGCTCTAGATAAGAGATGGAGTGATGTGGTACAGGAGGCACGGGCTCTAGATAAGAGATGGAGTGACGTGGTACAGGAGGCACGGGCTAGAGAAGAGATGGAGTGACGTGGTACAGGAGGCACGGGTTAGTGAAGAGATGGAGTGATGTGGTACAGGAGGCACGGGTTAGAGATGGAGTGACGTGGTACAGGAGGCACGGGGCTACAGAAGAGATGGAGTGACGTGGTACAGGAGGCACGGGTTAGTGAAGAGATGGAGTGACGTGGTACAGGAGGCACGGGCTAGAGAAGAGATGGAGTGATGTGGTACAGGAGGCACGGGTCTAGATAGGAGATGGAGTGACGTGGTACAGGAGGCACGGGCTAGAGAAGAGATGGAGTGACGTGGTACAGGAGGTACGGGCTCTAGATAAGAGATGGAGTGATATGGTACAGGAGGCACGGGCTAGTGAAGAGATGGAGTGATGTGGTACAGGAGGCACGGGTCTAGATAAGAGATGGAGTGATGTGATACAGGAGGCACGGGCTGGAGAATAGATGGAGTGATGTGGTGCAGGAGGCACGGGTTAGTGAAGAGATGGAGTGATGTGGTACAGAAGGCACGGGCTAGAGAAGAGATGGAGTGACGTGGTACAGGTGGCACGGGTCTAGATAAGAGATGGAGTGATGTGGTACAGGAGGCACGGGCTAGAGATGGAGTGATGTGGTACAGGAGGCACGGGCTAGAGAAGAGATGGAGTGACGTGGTACAGGAAGCACGGGCTCTAGATAAGAGATGGAGTGACGTGGTACAAGAGGCACGGGCTGGAGAAGAGATGGAGTGACGTGGTACAGGAGGCACTGGCTAGAGAAGAGATGGAGTGACGTGGTACAGGAGGCACGGGCTACAGATGGAGTGACGTGGTACAGGAGGCACGGGGCTAGAGAAGAGATGGAGTGATGTGGTACAGGAGGCACGGGCTAGAGAAGAGATGGAGTGACATGGTACAGGAGGCACGGGCTAGAGAAGAGATGGAGTGACGTGGTACAGGAGGCACGGGCTAGAGAAGAGATGGAGTGATGTGGTACAGGAGGCACGGGCTAGAGAAGAGATGGAGTGATGTGGTACAGGAGGCACGGGCTAGAGAAGAGATGGAGTGATGTGGTACAGGAGGCACGGGCTAGTGAAGAGATGGAGTGATGTGGTACAGGAGGCACGGGCTAGAGTAGAGATGGAGTGATGTGGTACAGGAGGCACGGGGCTAGTGAAGACATAGAGTGATGTGGTACAGGAGGCACGGGCTAGAGAAGAGATGGAGTGACGTGGTACAGGAGGCACGGGCTCTAGAGAAGAGATGGAGTCACGTGGTACAGGAGGCACAGGCTAGAGAAGAGATGGAGTGATGTGGTACAGGAGGCACGGGCTAGAGAAGAGATGGAGTGATGTGGTACAGGAGGCACGGGCTAGAGAAGAGATGGAGTGATGTGGTACAGGAGGCACGGGCTAGAGAAGAGATGGAGTGACGTGGTACAGGAGGCACGGGCTAGAGAAGAGATGGAGTGACGTGGTACAGGAGGCACGGGCTAGAGAAGAGATGGAGTGATGTGGTACAGGAGGCACGGGGCTAGTGAAGAGATGGAGTGATGTGGTACAGGAGGCACGGGCTAGAGAAGAGATGGAGTGATGTGGTACAGGAGGCACGGGCTGGATAAGAGATGGAGTGATGTGGTACAGGAGGCACGGGCTAGAGAAGAGATGGAGTGATGTGGTACAGGAGGCACGGGCTAGTGAAGAGATGGAGTGACGTGGTACAGGAGGCACGGGCTAGAGAAGAGATGGAGTGATGTGGTACAGGAGGCACGGGGCTAGTGAAGAGATGGAGTGATGTGGTACAGGAGGCACGGGCTAGAGAAGAGATGGAGTGATGTGGTACAGGAGGCACGGGCTGGATAAGAGATGGAGTGATGTGGTACAGGAGGCACGGGCTAGAGAAGAGATGGAGTGATGTGGTACAGGAGGCACGGGCTAGTGAAGAGATGGAGTGACGTGGTACAGGAGGCATGGGTCTAGATTAGAGATGGAGTGACGTGGTACAGGAGGCACGGGCTCTAGAGAAGAGATGGAGTGACGTGGTACAGGTGACACGGGTCTAGAGAAGAGATGGAGTGATGTGGTACAGGAGGCACGGGTCTAGATAAGAGATGGAGTGATGTGGTACAGGAGGCACGGGCTAGTGAAGAGATGGAGTGATGTGGTACAGGAGGCACGGGCTAGAGCAGAGATGGAGTGATGTGGTACAGGAGGCACGGGCTAGTGAAGAGATGGAGTGATGTGGTACAGGAGGCACGGGCTCTAGAGAAGAGATGGAGTGACGTGGTACAGGAGGCACGGGCTAGAGAAGAGATGGAGTGATGTGGTACAGGAGGCACGGGCTAGAGATGGAGTGACGTGGTACAGGAGGCACGGGTTAGCGAAGAGATGGAGTGATGTGGTACAGGAGGCACGGGCTAGATAAGAGATGGAGTGATGTGGTACATGAGGCACGGGGCTAGATAAGAGATGGAGTGATGTGGTACAGGAGGCACGGGCTACAGTTGGAGTGACGTGGTACAGGAGGCACGGGTTAGCGAAGAGATGGAGTGATGTGGTACAGGAGGCACGGGCTAGATAAGAGATGGAGTGATGTGGTACAGGAGGCACGGGGCTAGAGAAGAGATGGAGTGATGTGGTACAGGAGGCACGGGTCTGGATAAGAGATAGAGTGATGTGGTACAGGTGGCACGGGCTAGAGAAGAGATGGAGTGATGTGGTACAGGTGACACGGGCTAGAGAAGAGATGGAGTGACGTGGTACAGGAGGCACGGGTCTAGATAGGAGATGGAGTGATGTGGTACAGGAGGCACGAGCTAGAGAAGAGATGGAGTGACGTGGTACAGGAGGCACGGGGCTAGATAAGAGATGGAGTGATGTTTTACAGGAGGCACGGGCTAGATAAGAGATGGAGTGATGTGGTACAGGAGGCACGGGCTAGAGAAGAGATGGAGTGATGTGGTACAGGAGGCACGGGCTAGAGAAGAGATGGAGTGATGTGGTACAGGAGGCACGGGTCTCGACAAGAGATGGAGTGACGTGGTACAGGAGGCACGGGTCTAGATAGGAGATGGAGTGATGTGGTACAGGAGGCACGAGCTAGAGAAGAGATGGAGTGATGTGGTACAGGAGGCACCGGCTAGAGAAGAGATGGAGTGACGTGGTACAGGAGGCACGGGGCTAGAGAAGAGATGGAGTGATGTGGTACAGGAGGCACGGGTTAGAGAAGAGATGGAGTGACGTGGTACAGGAGGCACGGGCTAGAGAAGAGATGGAGTGATGTGGTACAGGAGGCACGGGTTAGTGAAGAGATGGAGTGACATGGTACAGGAGGCACGGGCTAGAGAAGAGATGGAGTGATGTGGTACAGGAGGCACGGGTTAGTGAAGAGATGGAGTGACATGGTACAGGAGGCACGGGCTCTAGATAAGAGATGGAGTGACGTGGTACAGGAGGCACGGGTCTAGATAAGAGATGGAGTGATGTGGTACAGGAGGCACGGGCTAGAGAAGAGATGGAGTGATGTGGTACAGGAGGCACAGGCTAGAGAAGAGATGGAGTGACGTGGTACAGGAGGCACGGGCTAGAGAAGAGATGGAGTGATGTGGTACAGGAGGCACGGGTTAGAGATGGAGTGATGTGGTACAGGAGGCACGGGCTAGAGAAGAGATGGAGTGACGTGGTACAGGAGGCACGAGCTAGAGAAGAGATGGAGTGATGTGGTACAGGAGGCACGGGCTAGAGAAGAGATGGAGTGATGTAGTACAGGAGGCACGGGCTAGAGAAGAGATGGAGTGACGTGGTACAGGAGGCACGGGCTAGTGAAGAGACGGAGTAATGTGGTACAGGAGGACGTGGAGCTAGAGAAGAGATGGAGTGACGTGGTACAGGAGGCACGGGCTAGAGAAGAGATGGAGTGATGTGGTACAGGAGGCACGGGGCTAGATAAGAGATGGAGTGATGTGGTACAGGAGGCACGGGCTAGAGAAGAGATGGAGTGACGTGGTACAGGAGGCACGGGGCTAGATAAGAGATGGAGTGATGTGGTACAGGAGGCACGGGCTAGAGAAGAGATGGAGTGATGTGGTACAGGAGGCACGGGGCTAGAGAAGAGATGGAGTGATGTGGTACAGGAGGCACGGGCTAGAGAAGAGATGGAGTGATGTGGTACAGGAGGCACGGGGCTAGAGAAGAGATGGAGTGATGTGGTACAGGAGGCACGGGCTAGAGAAGAGATGGAGTGATGTGGTACAGGAGGCACGGGCTAGTGAAGAGACGGAGTGATGTGGTACAGGAGGCACGGGTCTAGATAAGAGATGGAGTGATGTGGTACAGGAGGCACGGGTCTAGATAAGAGATGGAGTGACGTGGTACAGGAGTCACGGGTTAGAGAAGAGATGGAGTGATGTGGTACAGGAGGCACGGGTCTAGATAAGAGATGGAGTGACGTGGTACAGGAGGCACGGGCAAGAGAAGAGATGGAGTGACGTGGTACAGTAGGCACGGGTTAGTGAAGAGATGGAGTGATGTGGTACAGGAGGCACGGGCTAGAGAAGAGATGGAGTGATGTGGTACAGGAGGCACGGGCTAGAGAAGAGATGGAGTGATGTGGTACAGGAGGCACGGGCTCTAGAGAAGAGATGGAGTGACGTGGTACAGGAGGCACGGGCTCTAGATAAGAGATGGAGTGACGTGGTACAGGAGGCACGGGTCTAGATAAGAGATGGAGTGATGTGGTACAGGAGGCACGGGCTAGAGAAGAGATGGAGTGACGTGGTACAGGAGGCACGGGCTAGAGAAGAGATGGAGTGATGTGGTACAGGAGGCACGGGGCTAGAGAAGAGATGGAGTGACGTGGTACAGGAGGCACGGGCTAGAGAAGAGATGGAGTGATGTGGTACAGGAGGCACGGGTTAGAGATGGAGTGATGTGGTACAGGAGGCACGGGCTAGAGAAGAGATGGAGTGACGTGGTACAGGAGGCACGGGCTAGAGAAGAGATGGAGTGATGTGGTACAGGAGGCACGGGCTAGAGAAGAGATGGAGTGATGTGGTACAGGAGGCACGGGCTAGAGAAGAGATGGAGTGATGTGGTACAGGAGGCACGGGCTAGAGAAGAGATGGAGTGATGTGGTACAGGAGGCACGGGTTAGTGAAGAGATGGAGTGACGTGGTACAGGAGGCACGGGCTAGAGAAGAGATGGAGTGATGTGATACAGGAGGCACGGGCTAGAGAAGAGATGGAGTGATGTGGTACAGGAGGCACGGGCTAGAGAAGAGATGGAGTGATGTGGTACAGGAGGACGTGGAGCTAGAGAAGAGATGGAGTGACGTGGTACAGGAGGCACGTGGCTAGATAAGAGATGGAGTGATGTGGTACAGGAGGCACGGGGCTAGAGAAGAGATGGAGTGATGTGGTACAGGAGGCACGGGCTAGAGAAGAGATGGAGTGACGTGGTACAGGAAGCACGGGGCTAGAGAAGAGATGGAGTGACGTGGTACAGGAGGCACGGGCTAGTGAAGAGATGGAGTGATGTAGTACAGGAGGCACGGGCTAGAGAAGAGATGGAGTGATGTGGTACAGGAGGCACGGGGCTAGAGAAGAGATGGAGTGACGTGGTACAGGAGGCACGGGCTAGAGAAGAGATGGAGTGATGTGGTACAGGAGGCACGGGTTAGAGATGGAGTGATGTGGTACAGGAGGCACGGGCTAGAGAAGAGATGGAGTGACGTGGTACAGGAGGCACGGGCTAGAGAAGAGATGGAGTGATGTGGTACAGGAGGCACGGGCTAGAGAAGAGATGGAGTGATGTGGTACAGGAGGCACGGGCTAGAGAAGAGATGGAGTGATGTGGTACAGGAGGCACGGGCTAGAGAAGAGATGGAGTGATGTGGTACAGGAGGCACGGGTTAGTGAAGAGATGGAGTGACGTGGTACAGGAGGCACGGGCTAGAGAAGAGATGGAGTGATGTGATACAGGAGGCACGGGCTAGAGAAGAGATGGAGTGATGTGGTACAGGAGGCACGGGCTAGAGAAGAGATGGAGTGATGTGGTACAGGAGGACGTGGAGCTAGAGAAGAGATGGAGTGATGTGGTACAGGAGGCACGGGCTAGAGAAGAGATGGAGTGATGTGGTACAGGAGGCACCGGCTAGTGAAGAGATGGAGTGACGTGGTACAGGAGGCACGGGCTAGAGAAGAGATGGAGTGATGTGGTACAGGAGGCACGGGCTAGAGAAGAGATGGAGTGATGTGGTACAGGAGGCACGGGCTAGAGAAGAGATGGAGTGATGTGGTACAGGAGGCACGGGTTAGTGAAGAGATGGAGTGACGTGGTACAGGAGGCACGGGCTGGAGAAGAGATGGAGTGATGTGGTACAGGAGGCACGGGCTAGAGAAGAGATGGAGTGATGTGGTACAGGAGGCACGGGCTAGAGAAGAGATGGAGTGATGTGGTACAGGAGGACGTGGAGCTAGAGAAGAGATGGAGTGATGTGGTACAGGAGGCACGTGGCTAGATAAGAGATGGAGTGATGTGGTACAGGAGGCACGGGCTAGAGAAGAGATGGAGTGACGTGGTACAGGAGGCACGGGCTAGAGAAGAGATGGAGTGACGTGGTACAGGAGGCACGGGTTAGTGAAGAGATGGAGTGATGTGGTACAGGAGGCACGGGGCTAGAGAAGAGATGGAGTGACGTGGTACAGGAGGCACGGGCTAGAGAAGAGATGGAGTGATGTGGTACAGGAGGCACGGTCTAGATAAGAGATGGAGTGATGTGGTACAGGAGGCACGGGCTAGAGAAGAGATGGAGTGATGTGGTACAGGAGGCACGGGTTAGAGAAGAGATGGAGTGACGTGGTACAGGAGGCACGGGTTAGAGAAGAGATGGAGTGACGTGGTACAGGAGGCACGGGGCTAGTGAAGAGATGGAGTGATGTGGTACAGGAGGCACGGGCTAGTGAAGAGATGGAGTGACGTGGTACAGGAGGCACGGGTCTAGATAGGAGATGGAGTGACGTGGTACAGGAGGCACGGGCTAGAGAAGAGATGGAGTGACGTGGTACAGGAGGCACGGGCTAGAGAAGAGATGGAGTGATGTGGTACAAGAGGCACGGGCTAGAGAAGAGATGGAGTGATGTGGTACAGGAGGCACGGGTTAGAGATGGAGTGATGTGGTACAGGAGGCACGGGTTAGAGAAGAGATGGAGTGATGTGGTACAGGAGGCACGGTTTAGAGAAGAGATGGAGTGACGTGGTACAGGAGGCACGGGCTAGAGAAGAGATGGAGTGATGTGGTACAGGAGGCACGGGCTAGAGAAGAGATGGAGTGACGTGGTAGAGGAGGCACGGGCTATAGAAGAGATGGAGTGACGTGGTACAGGAGGCACGGGCTAGATAAGAGATGGAGTGATGTGGTACAGGAGGCACGGGCTAGAGAAGAGATGGAGTGACGTGGTACAGGAGGCACGGGTTAGTGAAGAGATGGAGTGACGTGGTACAGGAGGCACGGGCTCTAGATAAGAGATGGAGTGATGTGGTACAGGAGGCACGGGTTAGAGAAGAGATGGAGTGACGTGGTACAGGAGGCACGTGGCTAGATAAGAGATGGAGTGATGTGGTACAGGAGGCACGGGCTGGAGAAGAGATGGAGTGATGTGGTACAGGAGGCACGGGTTAGAGAAGAGATGGAGTGACGTGGAACAGGAGGCACAGGTTAGAGAAGAGATGGAGTGACGTGGTACAGGAGGCACGGGCTGGAGAAGAGATGGAGTGATGTGGTACAGGAGGCACGGGTTAGAGAAGAGATGGAGTGACGTGGTACAGGAGGCACGGGTTAGAGAAGAGATGGAGTGACGTGGTACAGGAGGCACGGGCTAGAGAAGAGATGGAGTGATGTGGTACAGGAGGCACGGGTCTAGATAAGAGATGGAGTGATGTGGTACAGGAGGCACGGGTCTAGATAAGAGATGGAGTGACGTGGTACAGGAGGCACGGGTTATAGAAGAGATGGAGTGACGTGGTACAGGAGGCACGGGTCTAGATAAGAGATGGAGTGATGTGGTACAGGAGGCACGGGCTCTAGAGAAGAGATGGAGTGATGTGGTACAGGAGGCACGGGTTAGATAAGAGATGGAGTGATGTGGTACAGGAGGACGTGGAGCTAGAGAAGAGATGGAGTGATGTGGTACAGGAGGCACGGGCTCTAGAGAAGAGATGGAGTGACGTGGTACAGGAGGCACGGGCTACAGATGGAGTGACGTGGTACAGGAGGCACGGGCTAGAGAAGAGATGGAGTGACGTGGTACAGGAGGCACGGGTTAGAGAAGAGATGGAGTGACGTGGTACAGGAGGCACGGGCTAGAGAAGAGATGGAGTGATGTGGTACAGGAGGCACGGGTTAGAGAAGAGATGGAGTGATGTGGTACAGGAGGCACGGGTTAGAGAAGAGATGGAGTGATGTGGTACAGGAGGCACGGGTTAGAGATGGAGTGATGTGGTACAGGAGGCACGGGATGGAGAAGAGATGGAGTGACGTGGTACAGGAGGCACGGGTTAGAGAAGAGATGGAGTGACGTGGTACAGGAGGCACGGGTTAGAGATGGAGTGATGTGGTACAGGAGGCACGGGATGGAGAAGAGATGGAGTGATGTGGTACAGGAGGCACGGGTTAGAGAAGAGATGGAGTGACGTGGTACAGGAGGCACGGGCTAGAGAAGAGATGGAGTGATGTGGTACAGAAGGCACGGGCTAGTGAAGAGATGGAGTGATGTGGTACAGGAGGCACGGGCTAGAGAAGAGATGGAGTGATGTGGTACAGGAGGCACGGGCTAGAGAAGAGATGGAGTGACGTGGTACAGGAGGCACGGGCTAGTGAAGAGATGGAGTGACGTGGTACAGGAGGCACGGGGCTAGAGAAGAGATGGAGTGATGTGGTACAGGTGGCACGGGTTAGTGAAGAGATGGAGTGATGTGGTACAGGTGGCACGGGCTAGAGAAGAGATGGAGTGATGTGGTACAGGAGGCACGGGTTAGAGAAGAGATGGAGTGATGTGGTACAGGAGGCACGGGCTAGAGAAGAGATGGAGTGATGTGGTACAGGAGGACGTGGAGCTAGAGAAGAGATGGAGTGATGTGGTACAGGAGGCACGGGTTAGAGAAGAGATGGAGTGACGTGGTACAGGAGGCACGGGCTACAGATGGAGTGACGTGGTACAGGAGGCACGGGCTAGAGAAGAGATGGAGTGACGTGGTACAGGAGGACGTGGAGCTGAGTGGACTTGCCGATGATCGGCAAGTCCACTATAATGTGTGTGTGTATGTACTGTGTGTGTATAATGTGTGTGTGTATAATGTGTGTGTGTATAATGTGTGTGTGTATAATGTGTGTGTGTGTATAATGTGTGTGTGTATAGTGTGTGTGTGTATAATGTGTGTGTATAGTGTGTGTGTATAATGTGTGTGTGTGTGTATAATGTGTGTGTGTGTATAATGTGTGTGTGTATAGTGTGTGTGTGTATAATGTGTGTGTATAGTGTGTGTGTATAATGTGTGTGTGTGTATAATGTGTGTGTGTGTGTATAATGTGTGTGTGTATAGTGTGTGTGTGTATAATGTGTGTGTGTATAGTGTGTGTGTGTATAATGTGTGTGTGTATAGTGTGTGTGTATAATGTGTGTGTGTGTGTATAATGTGTGTGTGTGTATAATGTGTGTGTGTATAGTGTGTGTGTATAATGTGTGTGTGTGTATAATGTGTGTGTTTGTGTAGTGTGTGTGTATAATGTGTGTGTTTATAATGTGTGTGTGTATACTGTGTGTGTGTTTATACTGTGTGTTTATACTGTGTGTGTATAACGTGTGTGTATACTGTGTGTATATACTGTATATATACTGTGTGTATATACTGTGTATATATACTGTGTGTGTGTATAATGTGTGTATATACTGTGTGTATATATACTGTGTGTGTGTGTATAATGTGTGTGTGTATACTGTGTATGTATATACTGTGTATATATACTGTGTGTATACATACTGTGTGTATACTCTGTATGTATATACACTGTGTGTATAATGTGTGTGTGTATACTGTGTGTATATATACTGTGTGTGTGTATATATACTGTGTGTGTGTATATACTGTGTTTGTATAATGTGTGTGTGTATAATGTGTGTGTGTATATAATGTGTGTGTATAATGTGTGTGTATAATGTGTGTGTGTATATATGTGTGTTTATATATACTCTGTGTGTATATATAATGTGTGTTTATATACTTTGTTTATGTGTGTGTGTATATGTGTGTGTATATATATACTCTGTCTGTGTATATGTATTCTGTGTGTATGTACTGTGTGTATATATACTGTGTATGTGTGTATATACTGTTTGTGTGTGTATACTGTTTGTGTGTGTATATACTGTGTGTGTATGTATATGCTGTATGTGTGTATATATACTGTGTGTATATATAATGTGTATATATAATGTGTGTTTATATACTGTGTATATATACTGTGTGTATATACTGTGTCTATATATACTGTGTGTTTATATACTGTGTGTATATATATACTGTGTGTGTTTATATACTGTGTGTATATTTACTGTGTATATATACTGTGTGTGTGTATAATGTGTGTATATATACTGTGTGTGTATATATACTGTGTGTGTGTATATAATGTGTATATAATGTGTATATATACTGTGTGTGTATATACTGTGTGTATATATACTGTGCATATATACTGTGTGTGTGTATATATACTGTGTGTGTGTATATATACTGTGTGTATACATACTGTGTGTGTATATATACTGTGTGTGTATATAATGTGTATATATACTGTGTGTGTGTATATATACTGTGTGTGTGTGTATATACTGTGTGTATATAATGTGTATATATACTGTGTGTATACTGTGTGTATACTGTGTGTATATATACTGTGTGTGTATATACTGTGTGTGTATATATACTGTGTGTATATATACTGTGTGTGTATATATACTGTGTGTGTGTATATAATGTGTGTGTATTTAATGTGTGTGTGTATAATGTGCGTGTGTATAATGTGTATATATAATGTTTGTGTATTTAATGTGTGTGTGTATAATGTGCGTGTGTATAATGTGTGTATATAGTGTGTGTGTATATATAATGTGTGTTTGTGTATACTGTGTGTGTATATATACTGTGTGTGTTTATATATACTGTGCGTGTGTGTGTGTAATATGTGTGTATATAGTGTGTATAATGTGTGTATGTGTGTGTATAATGTGTCACTCACCGAGTCACTCACTGAGTCACTCAATCACTCACTGATTCACTCACTGACTCGCTCACTAACTCACTGAGTCACTCACTCACTCACTGAGTAACTCGCTGACTCACTCACTGAGTCTCTCACTGAGTCTCTCACTGAGTCACTCACTGAGTCACTCACTCACTCACTGAGTCACTCACTGAGTCACTCACTGAGTCACTCGCTGACTCACTCACTCACTCACTGAGTCACTCAATCACTCACTCACACAGTCGCTCACTCACTCACTGAGTCACTCACTCACTCACTGAGTCACTCACTGAGTCACTCACTCACACAGTCACTCACTCACTCAGTCACTCACTTACTCACTGAGTCACTCACTGAGTCACTCACTGAGTCACTCACTGAGCCACTCACTGAGTCTCTCACTGAGTCACTCACTGAGTCACTCACTGAGTCACTCACTGAGCCACTCACTCACACAGTCACTCCCTCACTCACACAGTCACTCACTCACTCACTGAGTCACTCACTAACTCACTCACCGAGTCACTCACTGACTCACTCACTCACTGAGTCACTCACTAACTCACTCACCGAGTCACTCACTAACTCACTCACTCACTGAGTCACTCACCGAGTCACTCACTGACTGAGTCACCGAGTCACTCACTCACTGATTCACTCACTGAGTCACTCACTAACTCACTCACTCACTGACTCACTGACTGAGTCACTCACTCACTAACTCACTCACTGACTCACTCACTGAGTCACTCCCTCACTCACTCACTAACTCACTCACTCACTGACTCACTCACTGAGTCACTCACTGAGTCACTCACTCACTCACACAGTCGCTCACTCACTCACTGAGTCACTCACTGAGTCACTCACTCACTGAGTCACTCACTGAGTCACTCACTAATTCACTCACTCACTGAGTCACTCACTCACTGAGTCACTCACTGAGTCACTCACTAATTCACTCACTCACTCACTGAGTCACTCACTCACTGAGTCACTCACTCACTCACACAGTCACTCACTGAGTCTCTCACTGAGTCACTCACTGAGTCACTCACTCACTCACACAGTCACTCACTCACTCACTGAGCCACTCACTGACTCACTCACTCACTGAGCCACTCACTGACTCACTCACTAACTCACTCACCGAGTCACTCACTCACTGACTGACTGAGTCACTCACTGACTGAGTCACTCACTGAGTCACTCACTGAGTCACTCACTAACTCACTCACTGAGTCACTCACTCACTCACCGAGTCACTCACTAACTCACTCACTCAGTCACTCACTAACTCACTCACTCACTAACTCACTCACTCAGTCACTCACCGAGTCACTCACTAACTCACTCACTCAGTCACTCACTAACTCACTCACTCACTAACTCACTCACTCAGTCCCTCACTAACTCACTCACTCACTAACTCACTCACTCAGTCACTCACTAACTCACTCACTCACTAACTCACTCACTCAGTCACTCACTCACTGACTCACTGACTGAGTCACTCACTCACTCACCGAGTCACTCACTAACTCACTCACTCAGTCACTCACTCACTGAGTCACTCACTGAGTCACTCACTCACTTACTAACTCACTCACTGAGTCACTCACTGAGTCACTCACTGAGTCACTCACTGAGTCACTCACTGACTGACTGAGTCACCGGTAGGCTCCCGGAGTCTCCCGCTGGCTCTGGGAGCCTCTGTAGACCCCTGCCGTGCCGCTGATTCACTCACTGAGTCACTCACTGAGTCACTCACTAACTCACTCACTGACTGGGTCACTCACTGAGTGAGTCACTCACTGAGTCACTCACTGAGTCACTCACTGACTGAGTCACTCACTGAGTCACTCACTCACTGAGTCACTCACTCACTGAGTCACTCACTGAGTCACTCACTCACTCACTCACTAATTCACTCACTCACTCACACAGTCACTCACTCACTCACTGAGCCACTCACTGACTCACTCACTGAGTCACTCACTGAGTGAGTCACTCACTGAGTCACTCACTGAGTCACTCACTGACTGAGTCACTCACTGAGTCACTCACTCACTGAGTCACTCACTGAGTCACTCACTCACTGAGTCACTCACTCACTCACTCACTGAGTCACTCACTCACTCACTCACTGAGTCACTCACTCACTCACTCACACAGTCACTCACTCACTCACTGAGCCACTCACTGACTCACTCACTCACTGCGTCACTCACTGAGTCACTCACTGAGTCACTCAGTCACTCACTCACTGAGTCACTCACTAACTCACTCACTAACTCACTCACCGAGTCACTCACTCACTGACCGACTGAGTCACTCACTGACTGAGTCACTCACTGAGTCACTCACTGAGTCACTCACTCACTAACTCACTCACTGAGTCACTCACTCACTAACTAACTCACTGAGTCACTCACTCACTCAGTCACTCACTCAGTCACTCACTCACTGACTCACTGACTGAGTCACTCACTCACTAACTAACTCACTGAGTCACTCACTAACTCACTCACTCAGTCACTCACTCACTGACTCACTGACTGAGTCACTCACTCACTGATTCACTCACTGAGTCACTCACTGAGTCACTCACTCACTGACTCACTGACTGAGTCACTCACTGAGTCACTCACTCACTAACTCACTCACTCACTCAGTCACTCACTCACTGAGTCACTGACTGAGTCACTCACTCACTAACTCACTCACTCAGTCACTCACTCACTGAGTCACTCACTGAATCACTCACTCACTCACTCACCGAGCCCCCTGGTAGGCTCCCAGAGTCTCCCGCTGGCTCTGGGAGCCTCTGTAGACCCCTGCCGTGCCACTGAGTCACTCACTGAGTCACTCACTGAGTCACTCACTGAGTGAGTCACTCACTGAGTCACTCACTGAGTCACTCACTGAGTCACTCACTGACTGAGTCACTCACTGAGTCACTCACTCACTCACTGAGTCACTCACTGACTGAGTCACTCACTGAGTCACTCACTCACTGAGTCACTCACTCACTGAGTCACTCACTGAGTCACTCACTCACTCACACAGTTGCTCACTCACTCACTGAGTCACTCACTGAGTCACTCACTGAGTCACTCACTCACTCACTCACTAATTCACTCACTCACTCACACAGTTGTTCACTCACTGAGTCACTCACTCACTCACACAGTTGCTCACTCACTCACTGAGTCACTCACTGAGTCACTCACTGAGTCACTCACTGAGTCACTCAGTCACTCACTCACTGAGTGACTCACTCACTCACACAGTCACTCACTCACTCACTGAGCCACTCACTGACTCACTCACTCACTGAGTCACTCACTGAGTCACTCACTGAGTCACTCAGTCACTCACTCACTGAGTCACTCACTAACTCACTCACTAACTCACTCACCGAGTCACTCACTCACTGACTGACTGAGTCACTCACTGACTGAGTCACTCACTCACTGAGTCACTCACTGAGTCACTCACTGAGTCACTCACTCACTAACTAACTCACCGAGTCACTCACTCACTAACTCACTCACTCAGTCACTCACTCACTAACTAACTCACTGAGTCACTCACTCACTAACTCACTCACTGAGTCACTCACTGAGTCACTCACTGAGTCACTCACTCACTAACTCACTCACTGAGTCACTCACTGAGTCACTCACTGAGTCACTCACTCACTAACTAACTCACCGAGTCACTCACTCACTAACTCACTCACTCAGTCACTCACTCACTGACTCACTGACTGAGTCACTCACTCACTAACTAACTCACTGAGTCACTCACTCACTAACTCACTCACTGAGTCACTCACTGAGTCACTCACTGAGTCACTCACTCACTAACTCACTCACTGAGTCACTCACTAACTAACTCACTGAGTCACTCACTCACTAACTCACTCACTCAGTCACTCACTGAGTCACTCACTGAGTCACTCACTCACTAACTCACTCACTGAGTCACTCACTCACTAACCAACTCACTGAGTCACTCACTCACTAACTCACTCACTCAGTCACTCACTCACTGACTCACTGACTGAGTCACTCACTCACTAACTAACTCACTGAGTCACTCACTAACTCACTCACTCAGTCACTCACTCACTGACTCACTGACTGAGTCACTCACTCACTGATTCACTCACCGAGTCACTCACTAACTCACTCACTCAGTCACTCACTCACTGAGTCACTCACTGAGTCACTCACTCACTAACTCACTCACTCAGTCACTCACTCACTGACTCACTTACTGAGTCACTCACTCACTCACCGAGTCACTCACTGAGTCACTCACTGACTGGGTCACTCACTGAGTCACTCACTGACTGGGTCACTCACTGAGTCACTCACTGAGTGAGTCACTCACTGAGTCACTCACTGAGTCACTCACTGACTGAGTCACTCACTGAATCACTCACTGACTGAGTCACTCACTGACTGAGTCACTCACTCACTGACTGGGTCACTCACTGAGTCACTCACTCACTCACTCACTGAGTCACTCACTGAGTCACTCACTGAGTCACTGACTGACTGAGTCACCGGTAGGCTCCCGGAGTCTCCCGCTGGCTCTGGGAGCCTCTGTCGACCCCTGCCGTACCGCTGAGTCACTCACTGAGTCACTCACTGACTGGGTCACTCACTGAGTCACTCACTGAGTGAGTCACTCACTGAGTCACTCACTGAGTCACTCACTGACTGAGTCACTCACTGAATCACTCACTGACTGAGTCACTCACTGACTGAGTCACTCACTCACTGACTGGGTCACTCACTGAGTCACTCACTCACTCACTCACTCACTGAGTCACTCACTGAGTCACTCACTGAGTCACTGACTGACTGAGTCACCGGTAGGCTCCCGGAGTCTCCCGCTGGCTCTGGGAGCCTCTGTAGACCCCTGCCGTGCCGCTGATTCACTCACTGAGTCACTCACTAACTCACTCACTAACTCACTCACTGAGTCACTCACCGAGCTCCCCGGTAGGCTCCCGGAGTCTCCCGCTGGCTCTGGGAGCCTCTGTAGACCCCTGCCGTGCCGCTGATTCACTCACTGAGTCACTCACTGAGTCACTCACTAACTCACTCACTGAGTCACTCACTAACTCACTCACTAACTCACTCACTGAGTCACTCACCGAGCCCCCCGGTAGGCTCCCGGAGTCTCCCGCTGGCTCTGGGAGCCTCTGTAGACCCCTGCCGTGCCACTGAGTCACTCACTGACTGGGTCACTCACTGAGTGAGTCACTCACTGAGTCACTCACTGAGTCACTCACTGACTGACTGAGTCACCGGTAGGCTCCCGGAGTCTCCCGCTGGCTCTGGGAGCCTCTGTAGACCCCTGCCGTGCCGCTGATTCACTCACTGAGTCACTCACTAACTCACTCACTGAGTCACTCACTGAGTCACTCACTGAGTCACTCACCGAGCCCCCTGGTAGGCTCCCGGAGTCTCCCGCTGGCTCTGGGAGCCTCTGTAGACCCCTGCCGTGCCACTGAGTCACTCACTGACTGGGTCACTCACTGAGTGAGTCACTCACTGAGTCACTCACTGAGTCACTCACTGAGTCACTCACTCACCGAGCTCCCCGGTAGGCTCCCGGAGCCTCCCGCTGGCTCTGGGAGCCTCTGTAGACCCCTGCCGTGCCGCTGATTCACTCACTGACTGGGTCACTCACTGAGTGAGTCACTCACTGAGTCACTCACTGAGTCACTAACTCACTCACTGAGTCACTCACCGAGCCCCCTGGTAGGCTCCCGGAGTCTCCCGCTGGCTCTGGGAGCCTCTGTAGACCCCTGCCGTGCCGCTGTCGGGAGGAGGCCTGGAGCCATGATGCTGACGTCGCCGCAGGACGCGGGGAGAGAGACACCGGGACAGCCGCCGGGACACGTGGAGCCCGAGACTCCGTCGGGTGAGACACCGGGAGAGAGACACGGGGACAGAGAGAGACACGGGGAGACACCGGGAGAGACACGGGGAGAGACACGGGGAGAGAGAGAGACACGGAGAGACAGAGAGACACGGGGAGAGACACGGGGAGAGAGAGACACGGGGACAGAGAGAGACACGGGGAGAGAGAGACACCGGGAGACACAGGGACAGAGAGAGACACCGGGAGACACAGGGAGAAACACGGGGAGAGAGAGAGACACGGGGAGAGAGACACAGGGAGAGACACGGGGAGAGAGACACCGGGACAGCCGCCGGGACACGTGGAGCCCGAGACTCCGTCGGGTGAGACACCGGGAGAGAGACACGGGGAGAGAGAGACACGGGGACAGACACGGGGAGAGAGAGACACGGGGACAGAGAGAGACACGGGGAGCCCGAGACTCCGTCGGGTGAGACAGGGAGAGAGAGACACAGGGAGAGAGACACAGAGAGAGAGACACGGGGAGAGAGAGAGACACGGGGAGAGAGACACCGGGACAGCCGCCAGGACACGTGGAGCCCGAGACTCCGTCGGGTGAGACACCGGGAGAGAGAGACACGGGGAGAGACACGGGGAGAGAGACACGGGGAGAGAGACACAGGGAGAGACACGGGAAGAGACACGGGGAGAGAGACACGGGGAGAGAGACACGGGGAGAGACACGGGGAGAGACACGGGGAGAGAGACACGGGGAGACACGGGGAGACACGGGGAGAGACACGGGGAGAGAGAGACACGGGGAGAGAGAGAGAGACACGGGGAGACACGGGGACAGAGAGAGACACCGGGAGACACAGGGACAGAGAGAGACACCGGGAGACACAGGGAGAGACACGGGGAGAGAGAGACACGGGGACAGAGACACGGGGAGAGACACGGGAAGACACGGGGAGAGACACGGGGAGAGAGAGAGAGACACGGGGACAGAGATACCGGGACAGCCGCCAGGACACGTGGAGCCCGAGACTCCGTCGGGTGAGACACCGGGAGACACAGGGACAGAGAGACACGGGGAGAGAGAGAGAGACACAGGGACAGAGAGAGACACGGGGAGAGAGACACCGGGACAGCCGCCAGGACACGTGGAGCCCGAGACTCCGTCGGGTGAGACACCGGGACAGAGACACGGGGAGAGACACGGGGAGAGAGAGACACGGGGAGAGAGAGACACGGGGAGAGAGAGACACGGGGAGAGAGAGACACGGGGAGAGAGAGACACGGGGAGAGAGAGACACGGGAAGAGAGACACCGGGAGACAGAGACACGTGGAGCCCGAGACTCCATCGGGTGAGACACGGGGACAGAGACACGGGGAGACACAGGGAGAGAGAGAGAGACACGGGGAGAGAGAGAGACACGGGGAGAGAGAGACACAAGGAGAGACACGGGGAGAGAGAGACACGGGGACAGAGACACGGGGAGAGACACGGGGAGACACGGGGAGAGACACGGGGAGAGAGATAGACGTGGTTAGAGAGAGACACGGGGAGAGAGAGACGCGGGGAGAGACACAGGGAGAGAGACACGGGGAGACACGGGGAGACACGGGGAGAGACACAGGGAGAGACACTGGGAGACACGGGGACAGGGAGAGAGAGAGACACGGGGAGAGAGAGACACTTGGAGAGAGACACCGGGACAGCCGCCAGGACACGTGGAGCCCGAGACTCCGTCGGGTGAGACACCGGGAGAGAGACACGGGGAGAGACACGGGGAGAGACACGGGGAGTGAGAGAGACACAGGGACAGAGAGAGAGGGAGACACGGGGAGAGAGACAAGGAGAGAGAGACACGGGGAGAGAGACACCGGGACAGCCGCCGGGACACGTGGAGCCCGAGACTCCGTCGGGTGAGACACCGGGAGAGAGACACGGGGAGAGAGACACGGGGAGAGACACGGGGAGAGAGACACGGGGAGACACGGGGAGAGACACGGGGAGACACGGGGAGAGACACGGGGAGAGAGAGACACGGGGAGAGAGAGAGAGACACGGGGAGACACGGGGAGAGAGAGACACGGGGAGAGAGAGACACGGGGAGAGAGACACGGGGAGAGACACGGGGAGAGACACGGGGAGAGAGACACGGGGAGACACGGGGAGACACGGGGAGAGACACGGGGAGAGAGAGACACGGGGAGAGACACGGGGACAGGGAGAGACACGGGGAGAGAGATACACGGGGAGAGACACGGGGAGAGAGATACACGGCGAGAGAGAGACACCGGGAGACACAGGGACAGAGAGAGACACCGGGAGACACAGGGAGAGACACGGGGAGAGAGAGAGACACGGGGAGAGAGACACGGGGAGAGAGACACGGGGACAGCCGCCAGGACACGTGGAGCCCGAGACTCCGTCGGGTGAGACACCGGGAGAGAGAGAGACACGTGGGGAGACACAGTGAGAGACACGGAGAGACACGGGGAGAGACACGGGGAGAGACACGGGGAGAGAGACATGGGGAGAGAGACATGGGGACAGCCGCCAGGACACGTGGAGCCCGAGACTCCGTCGGGTGAGACACGCGGACAGAGACACGGGGAGAGAGACACGGGGAGAGAGACACGGGGAGAGAGACACGGAGAGAGACACGGGGAGAGAGACGCGGGGAGAGAGACACCGGGACAGCCGCCAGGACACGTGGAGCCCGAGACTCCGTCGGGTGAGACACCGGGAGAGACACGGGGAGAGACACGGGGAGAGAGAGACACGGAGAGAGAGAGAGACACGTGGAGCCCGAGACTCCGTCGGGTGAGACACGGGGAGAGAGAGACACGGGGACAGACACGGGGAGAGAGATACACGGCGAGAGAGAGACACCGGGAGACACAGGGACAGAGAGAGACACCGGGAGACACAGGGAGAGACACGGGGAGAGAGAGAGACACGGGGAGAGAGACACCGGGACAGCCGCCGGGACACGTGGAGCCCGAGACTCCGTCGGGTGAGACACCGGGAGAGAGACACGGGGAGAGAGACACGGGGAGAGACACGGGGAGAGAGACACGGGGAGAGAGACACAGGGAGAGACACGGGAAGAGACACGGGGAGAGAGACACGGGGAGAGAGACACGGGGAGAGACACGGGGAGATACACGGGGAGAGAGACACGGGGAGACACGGGGAGACACGGGGAGAGACACGGGGAGAGAGAGACACGGGGAGAGAGAGAGAGACACGGGGAGACACGGGGAGAGAGAGACACGGGGAGAGAGAGACACGGGGAGAGAGAGAGACACGGGGAGAGAGAGACACGGGGAGAGAGACACCGGGACAGCCGCCAGGACACGTGGAGCCCGAGACTCCGTCGGGTGAGACACCGGGACAGAGACACGGGGAGAGAGAGAGACACGGGGAGAGACATGGGGAGAGAGAGACACGGGGAGAGAGAGACACGGGGAGAGAGAGACACGGGGAGAGAGAGACACGGGGAGAGAGAGACACGGGGAGAGAGAGACACGGGGAGAGAGACACCGGGAGACAGAGACACGTGGAGCCCGAGACTCCATCGGGTGAGACACGGGGACAGAGACACGGGGAGACACAGGGGGAGAGAGAGAGACACGGGGAGAGAGAGAGACACGGGGAGAGAGAGACACAGGGAGAGACACGGGGAGAGAGAGACACGGGGACAGAGACACGGGGAGAGACACGGGGAGACACGGGGAGAGACACGGGGAGAGAGATAGACGCGGTTAGAGAGAGACACGGGGAGAGAGAGACGCGGGGAGAGAGAGACACGGGGAGAGAGAGACACGGGGAGAGACACAGGGAGAGAAACGGGGAGAGACACGGGGACAGAGACACGGGGAGACACGGGGAGACACGGGGAGAGACACAGGGAGAGACACTGGGAGACACGGGGACAGGGAGAGAGAGAGACACGGGGAGAGAGAGACACTTGGAGAGAGACACCGGGACAGCCGCCAGGACACGTGGAGCCCGAGACTCCGTCGGGTGAGACACCGGGAGAGAGACACGGGGAGAGACACGGGGAGAGACACGGGGAGTGAGAGAGACACAGGGACAGAGAGAGAGGGAGACACGGGGAGAGAGACAAGGAGAGAGAGACACGGGGAGAGAGACACCGGGACAGCCGCCGGGACACGTGGAGCCCGAGACTCCGTCGGGTGAGACACCGGGAGAGAGACACGGGGAGAGACACGGGGAGAGACACGGGGAGTGAGAGAGACACAGGGACAGAGAGAGAGGGAGACACGGGGAGAGAGACAAGGAGAGAGAGACACGGGGAGAGAGACACCGGGACAGCCGCCGGGACACGTGGAGCCCGAGACTCCGTCGGGTGAGACACCGGGAGAGAGACACGGGGAGAGAGACACGGGGAGAGACACGGGGAGAGAGACACGGGGAGACACGGGGAGACACGGGGAGAGACACGGGGAGAGAGAGACACGGGGAGAGAGAGAGAGACACGGGGAGACACGGGGAGAGAGAGACACGGGGAGAGAGAGACACGGGGAGAGAGAGAGACACGGGGAGACACGGGGAGAGAGAGACACGGGGAGAGAGAGACACGGGGAGAGAGAGACACGGGGAGAGAGAGACACGGGGAGAGAGACACCGGGAGACAGAGACACGTGGAGCCCGAGACTCCATCGGGTGAGACACGGGGACAGAGACACGGGGAGACACAGGGGGAGAGAGAGAGACACGGGGAGAGAGAGAGACACGGGGAGAGAGAGAGACACAGGGAGAGACACGGGGAGAGAGAGACACGGGGACAGAGACACGGGGAGAGACACGGGAAGACACGGGGAGAGACACGGGGAGAGAGAGAGAGACACGGGGACAGAGATACCGGGACAGCCGCCAGGACACGTGGAGCCCGAGACTCCGTCGGGTGAGACACCGGGAGACACAGGGAGAGACACGGGGAGAGACACAGGGAGAGAGAGAGAGACACGGGGAGAGACACGGGGACACACGGGGAGAGAGACACCGGGACAGCCGCCAGGACACGTGGAGCCCGAGACTCCGTCGGGTGAAACACGGGACAGAGAGAGACATGGGGAGAGAGACACGGGGAGAGAGACACGGGGAGAGAGAGAGAGAAACACGGGGACAGGGAGAGACACAGGGAGACACAGGGAGAGACACGGGGAGACACGGGGAGACACGGGGAGAGAGACAAGGGGAGAGAGAGACACGAGGAGAGAGAGAGACACGGGGAGAGAGAGACACGGGGAGAGAGACTCCGGGACAGCCGCCGGGACATGTGGAGCCGGAGACTCTGTCGGGTGAGACACGGGACAGAGAGAGACACGGGGAGAGAGACACGGGGAGAGAGACACGGGGAGAGAGACACGGGGGTAGACACCAGGAGAGAGACACGGGGGTAGACACCGGGAGAGAGACACGGGGGTAGACACCGGGAGAAAGACACGGGGGTAGACACAGGGAGAGACACGGGGAGACACGGGGAGAGAGAGAGAGACACGGGGACAGAGAGAGACACGGGGAGGAACACGGAGAGACACGGGGAGACACGGGGAGAGAGAGAGAGAGACACCGGGAGAGAGAGAGACACGGAGAGAGAGACACGGGGAGAGAGAGACACGGAGAGAGAGACACGGGGAGAGAGAGACACGGAGAGAGAGACACGGGGAGATAGAGACACGGGGAGAGAGAGAGACACGGAGAGAGAGACATGGGGAGAGAGAGACACGGGGAGAGAGAGACATGGAGAGAAAGACACGGGGAGAGAGAGACACGGAGAGAGGGACACGGGGAGAGAGAGACATGGAGAGAGAGACACGGGGAGAGAGAGAGACACGGAGAGAGAGACACGGGGAGAGAGAGACATGGAGAGAGCGACACGGGGAGAGAGAGAGACATGGAGAGAGAGCCACGGGGAGAGAGAGACACGGGGTGAGAGAGAGACACGGGGGGAGAGAGAGACACGGGGAGAGAGAGAGAGTGTGTGTCTGTGTGTTTGTCTGTCTGTGTGTTTGTGTGTCTGTTTGTTTGTCTGTCTGTGTGTTTGTGTATCTGCGTGAGTATCAAATATCTTAACTAAGCTCCCCTCATGGCATATGTGACCACCACAGGGGCTAAACGGGGGCTCTGGACGGGTGCGAGGGGCTGGTAACCCCTCCACCTTCAATTAATTACCACTAAACCGCGCGTTAAATATATAACTAATAAGCTTGTGCCGGAGGCCCCGGGGGCGGGGGTAGACAGGTGTCTATGACGTCTCCTGGCCAAACCCCAATTGGCTGAGCCAGGAGATTGAATCTCTACCCTCGGGGCTCCTCCAGAAAACAACGAAAAGCCACTTCGTGTGGCCACGTGGAATGTTCGAACGCTCACTGCGGAGGAGAGGCTGCCACTCCTCTGTCCGGAGCCGGACCGGTACCGCCTGGATCTCTGTGGCATTCGGGAGGTCCGGTGGACCGGCTCTGGCTCCTGCCACCATGAGGGGTGGACAGTCCTCTACTCGGGGCAGCAGACTGCCAAACAACCGGGTGTGGCTCTTCTTCTGAACAAAAGAATGAAGGGGGCGTGGGAGCGTGGCGGTGAGGTGTGGGAAGCTGTAAGCCACAGGCTACTTTGGGCTCACCTTCCCGTCAACCGGAGGCGAGGAATGGTGGTCGTGGTTACTTATGCCCCCACTGAAGACGAACATCCGTGGAGGGATGCAGGCAAAGCCGATGAGTCAGATGCCTTCTATGACCTCCTGTCACAGGTGCTGGCTAAAGTGGCCCCTCGGGATAGAGTCATCTTGTTGGGTGACTTCAATGCCCGAGTTGGTCATGATGCTGGCACCTGGTCTGGAGTGATTGGAGGGCATGGGCCAGATCAGCTCAATAACAACGGTAGGAGGCTGCTAGATTTTTGTGCAGCCCATGGGCTTGTAATTACCAACACGCTCTTCCGGCATCGGCGCATCCACACAACATCGTGGATGCATGCTGGGTCCAAGCAAGAACATCTGCTGGACTACATAGTGACGGACCAGCGGATGCGAGCCCATGTCCTTGACACCAGGACCTACCGTGGAGCTGATCTGTCCACTGACCATCGACTAGTCATCTGTAAGATGCGCCTGCCATTCTTCCACTCCGGTGGTGGGTGTACACCCAGGACCCCATTCCAACCTAAAGTGGCCTGGTCTCAGTTATCTGATGAAAGTTGCAAGCGAGAATTTCATCATCGCTTGCGGCTGGGATTGGCATCGTCCCCGACTCCTCCTGATGTCGAGGGAAAATGGGCGAGGTTTAGGACTGTGACTCATGCAGCTGCAATGGCTGCTTTGGGTACGCGATCCAGACCTCCCCAGAGACCCTGGCTGACAGAGGAGATGTTCAGGATAGTTGAGAAAAAGCGACAGGCCCACTGTCATCGGCTACAGAATCCCACATCCGTGAATGAGGAGGCTTACCGCAGCCTTCGCTCGGAGGTTCGGAGAGCCGTGAGGCGCTGCAAGGATGGGTGGTGGTCGCGGGTTGCTGAGGAGATGGAGTCTGCCTTAATGGCCCGCAATCACAAATCTCTATTTAATTCCATCAAAAAAGTAACCTGCAGCGCCACACCTATTACCATCATTAGGGGAAAGAACGGTGATCCAATCTCTGACCCCCAGGAACAGGTTTGCAGATTTGCTGAGCATTTCTGTGAGATCCTGGGGGAGGGGAAATCCCTAAGCCAGGAAAACATCGTGGCACAAAGTGGGGATGACCCTGCTGAGGCTGCAGTGCCTCAAATATTGGAAGAAGTCACCCCCTGTGAGTGGCTGGCTGAGGTGCCATCTGTTGAGGAAGTACTGAAGGCGATCCGGAGTCTGAGACCAGGAAAGGCACCGGGCAGAGATGATCTCCCAAGCGAAATGCTGAGGGAGGGTGGCGTTTGTGCACAGACTTCCCTACATGACATCATAACAACAGTCTGTAACAACTACAGGGGCATCTCACTCCTCAGTGTGCCAGGAAAGGTCCTGGCAAGGATTATTCAACATGGCCTTGCCAGGCACGCTGAGGAGAGGCTTGCGGAGCCCCAATGCGGTTTCAGGAAAGGGCGGTCCTGCACAGATGCCATATTTTCTGTCTGTCTGCTACAGCAGACGTGTAGGAAATTCCAGCAAGACCTACATATCTGTTTTATTGACGTGGTCAAGGCCTATGATACCATCAGTAGGCCTGGGCTCTGGGTTGTTCTTCGTGCTTTTGGAGTACCTGACCCTCTGCTCACGATCATTAAGGACCTTCATGATGGTGAGCGGGCCCGGGTAAAACTACGTGGCCGGGAGTCGGAGCCATTCCCTGTCCACCTTGGGGTGCGACAGGGATGTCCTCTGGCTCCCACATTATTTAACATCTAATTTGACCACGTAGTTCGTGAAGCCTTTGATGGCTGTACCGGAGGAATTTCCATATGGTACAGATATAATGGGAGGCTGATTGATGCCCGGGTGCGGTCAAGGGATGGCTCCCTATTGCTCAACCACGTTATGTATGCCGATGACCGGTACCAGCGGTGTCAAGATCGGCCTCTGTGGAGGAGGCTCGTGAAGGACGCTACTGGGCAGTTGGAGGCAGTCGCCCTCCAACAACAACGGAGGGCGGAGGAGCGACGCTCACAACAACAAGCGGAGCGCCGGGTGGCTAAAGCACAGCAGGTTGGCACAGTAGGGGGCACAGGTGGTGCATCAGCCACTCATCTCAGTCAGTCGACCCGTGGCACCTGCTGGGTCTGCCCCGTGACCTCCTGCCAGCGGGCGTTCGACACTTCACGTGGCCTCAAGGTGCACATAGCCTGGCACAAGCGTCGTGGTGACGTCACCGCCACTTAGTGGTGAATGGCGGTTGTTGTTGTTTTTGTTGTGTGTGTGTCTATGTGTATCTATGTGTGTGTGTCTATGTCTATGTGTGTGTGTCTATGTGTATCTATGTGTGTGTGTCTATGTCTATGTGTGTGTGTCTATGTGTATCTATGTGTGTGGGTCTATGTGTGTGTGTGTCTATGTGTGTGTGTCTATATGTGAGTGTGTATGTGTCTATGTGTGTGTGTCTATGTGTGTCTATGTGTGTGTGTCTATGTGTGTGTCTATGTGTGTGTGTCTATGTGTGTCTATGTGTGTGTGTCTATGTGTGTGTGTCTATGTGTGTGTGTCTATGTGTGTGTGTCTATGTGTGTGTATCTATGTGTGTGTGTCTATGTGTGTGTGTCTATGTGTGTGTGTCTATGAGTGTGTGTCTATGTGTGAGTGTCTATGTGTGAGTGTCTATGTGTGAGTGTCTATGAGTGTGTGTCTATGTGTGAGTGTCTATGAGTGTGTGTCTATGTGTGAGTGTCTATGTGTGAGTGTCTATGTGTGAGTGTCTATGAGTGTGTGTCTATGTGTGTGTGTCTATGTGTGTATGAGTGTGTCTATGTGTGTGTGACTATGTGTGTGTGTCTATGTGTGTGTGTCTATGTGTGTATCTATGTGTGAGTGTCTATGTGTTTGTGTGTCTATGTGTGTGTGTCTATGTGTGTGTGTCTATGTGTGTGTGTCTATGTGTGAGTGTCTATGTGTGTGTGTCTATGTGTGTGTGTCTATGTGTGTGTGTGTCTATGTGTGCGAGTGTGTGTGTGTCTATGTGTGTGTGTCTATGTGTTTGTGTGTCTATGTGTGTGTGTCTATGTGTGTGTGTGTCTATGTGTTTGTGTGTCTATGTGTGTGTGTCTATGTGTGTGTGTCTATGTGTGTGTGTCTATGTGTGTGTGTGTCTATGTGTGTGTGTCTATGTGTGAGTGTCTATGTGTGTGTGTCTATGTGTGTGTGTCTATGTGTGAGTGTCTGTGTGAGTGTCTATGTGTGTGTGTCTATGTGTGTGTCTATGTGTGTGTGTCTATGTGTGTGTGTGTCTATGTGTGTGTATCTATGTGTGTGTGTGTCTGTGTGTGTGTGTGTCTATGTGTCTATGTGTGAGTGTCTATGTGTGTGTGTCTATGTGTGTGTGTCTATGTGTGTGTGTCTATGTGTGAGTGTCTATGTGTGAGTGTCTATGTGTGTGTGTGTCTATGTGTGTGTGTCTATGTGTGTGTGTCTATGTGTGTGTGTCTATGTGTGAGTGTGTCTATGTGTGTGTGTCTATGTGT
>NW_022639075.1:65000-72500 GCF_010993605.1 Petromyzon marinus | reverse complement strand
GTGTGTCTATGTGTGTGTCTATGTGTGTGTGTGTGTCTATGTGTGAGTGTCTATGTGTGTGTGTCTATGTGTGTGTGTCACTGTGTGTCTGTCTATGTGTGAGTGTCTATGTGTGTGTGTCTATGTGTGTGTCTATGTGTGTGTGTGTGTCTATGTGTGAGTGTCTATGTGTGTGTGTCTATGTGTGTGTGTCTATGTGTGAGTGTCTATGTGTGTGTGTCTATGTGTGAGTGTGTCTATGTGTGTGTGTCTATGTGTGTGTGTCTATGTGTGAGTGTCTATGTGTGAGTGTGTCTATGTGTGTGTGTCTATGTGTGAGTGTCTATGTGTGAGTGTCTATGTGTGTGTGTCTCTGTGCGTGTGTCTATGTGTGAGTGTCTATGTGTGTGTGTCTATGTGTGTGTGTCTATGTGTGTGTGTGTCTCTGTGTGTGTGTGTCTATGTGTGTGTGTCTATGTGTGTGTGTCTATGTGTGAGTGTGTGTCTGTGTGTGTGTCTATGTGTCTATGTGTGAGTGTCTATGTGTGTGTGTCTATGTGTGTGTGTCTATGTGTGTGTGTCTATGTGTGAGTGTCTATGTGTGTGTGTCTATGTGTGTGTGTCTATGTGTGAGTGTGTGTCTGTGTGTGTGTGTGTCTATGTGTCTATGTGTGAGTGTCTATGTGTGTGTGTCTATGTGTGAGTGTGTGTCTGTGTGTGTGTCTATGTGTCTATGTGTGAGTGTCTATGTGTGTGTGTGTCTATGTGTGTGTGTCTATGTGTGTGTGTCTATGTGTGAGTGTCTATGTGTGTGTGTCTATGTGTGTGTGTGTCTATGTGTGTGTCTATGTGTGAGTGTCTATGTGTGAGTGTCTATGTGTGTGTGTCTATGTCTATGTGTGTGTCTATGTGTGTGTCTATGTGTGTGTGTCTATGTGTGAGTGTCTATGTGTGTGTGTCCATGTGTGTGTCTATGTGTGTGTGTGTGTCTATGTGTGAGTGTTTATGTGTGTGTGTCTATGTGTGAGTGTCTATGTATGAGTGTCTATGTGTGTGTGTCTATGTGTGTGTGTCTATGTCTATGTGTGTGTCTATGTGTGTGTCTATGTGTGTGTGTCTATGTGTGAGTGTCTATGTGTGTGTGTCTATGTGTGTGTCTATGTGTGTGTGTGTGTCTATGTGTGAGTGTCTATGTGTGTGTGTCTATGTGTGTGTGTCTATGTGTGTGTGTCTATGTCTATGTGTGTGTCTATGTGTGTGTCTATGTGTGTGTGTCTATGTGTGAGTGTCTATGTGTGTGTGTCTATGTGTGTGTCTATGTGTGTGTGTGTCTATGTGTGAGTGTCTATGTGTGTGTGTCTATGTGTGTGTGTCACTGTGTGTGTGTCTATGTGTGTGTGTCTATGTGTGTGTGTCTATGTGTGTGTGTCTATGTGTGTGTGTCTATGTGTGAGTGTCTATGTGTGTGTGTGTGTCTATGTGTGTGTGTCTATGTGTGTGTGTCTATGTGTGTGTGTCTATGTGTGTGTGTCTATGTGTGTGTGTCTATGTGTGAGTGTCTATGTGTGTGTGTGTGTCTATGTGTGTGTGTCTATGTGTGTGTGTCTATGTGTGTGTGTGTCTATGTGTGTGTGTCTATGTGTGTGTGTCTATGTGTGAGTGTGAGTGTCTATGTGTGTGTGAGTGTCTATGTGTGTGTGTCTATTTGTGTGTGTCTATGTGTCTATGTGTGTGTGTCTATGTGTGTGTCTATGTGTGTGTGTGTCTATGTGTGTGTGTCTATGTGTGTGTGTCTATGTGTGTGTGTGTCTATGTGTGTGTGTCTATGTGTGTGTGTCTATGTGTGTGTGTCTATGTGTGAGTGTTTGTGTTTGCAGGCGGAGGAGGCGATGGAGGGGTTCCTGTGGGGGGCTCCTTGGGGGGCTCCTTGGGGGGCTCCTTGGGGGGCTCCTTGGGGGGATCCTTGGGGGGCTCCTTGGGGGGCTCTCTGACTAGAGAGGAGCGCCGGAGACGGAGACGAGCGACGGCCAGGTGACACGCACAGAGACACACACAGAGACACAGAGACACACACAGAGACACACACAGAGACACAGAGACACACACAGAGACACAGAGACACACAGAGAGACACACACAGACACAGAGACACAGAGACACACACAGAGACACACACAGAGACACACACAGACACACACAGAGACACACAGTGACACAGAGACACACACAGAGACACAGAGACACACAGAGAGACACACACACAGAGACACACACAGTGACACAGAGACACACACAGAGACACACACAGAGACACACACAGTGACACACAGTGACACACACAGTGACACAGAGACACACACAGAGACACAGAGACACACACAGAGACACACACAGAGACACACACAGAGACACACACAGAGACACACACAGAGACACACACAGAGACACACACAGTGACACACACAGACACACACAGAGACACACACAGAGAGACACACACAGTGACACACACACACAGTGACACAGAGACACACAGAGAGACACACACAGTGACACAGAGACACACACAGAGACACACAGTGACACACACAGAGACACTCACACAGAGACACACACAGAGACACACACACAGAGACACACACAGAGACACACACACACACACACAGTGACACACACACACAGAGACACACAGTGACACACACAGAGACACACACAGAGACACACAGTGACACACACAGAGACACACACAGAGACACACACAGAGACACACACAGAGACACACACACAGTGACACACAGTGACACAGAGACACACACAGAGACACAGAGACACACAGAGAGACACACACACAGAGACACACACACAGAGACACACACAGAGACACACACAGAGACACACACACAGTGACACACAGTGACACAGAGACACACACAGAGACACAGAGACACACAGAGAGACACACACACAGAGACACACACAGTGACACACACAGAGACACACAGTGACACAGAGACACACACAGAGACACAGAGACACACAGAGAGACACACACACAGAGACACACACAGTGACACACACAGAGACAGACAGTGACACAGAGACACACACAGAGACACAGAGACACACAGAGAGACACACACACAGAGACACACACAGTGACACACACAGAGACACACACAGTGACACACACAGAGACACACACACAGTGACACACACAGTGACACACACACATAGTGACACACACATAGACACACACACACAGTGACACACACACAGTGACACACACAGTGACACACACAGTGACACACACAGTGACACACACACACAGTGACACACACACACACAGACACACACACAGTGACACACACAGTGACACACACAGTGACACACACACAGTGACACACACACACAGTGACACACACAGTGACACACACACACAGAGACACACACACATAGACACACACAGAGACACACACACACAGTGACACACACAGAGACACACACAGTGACACACAGTGACACACACAGTGACACACACACAGTGACACACACACAGTGACACACACAGTGACACACAGTGACACACACACACAGTGACACACACAGTGACACACACAGTGACACACACACACAGAGACACACACAGTGACACACACACACACAGTGACACACACAGTGACACACACAGTGACACACACAGAGACACACACAGTGACACACACACAGTGACACACACAGTGACACACAGTGAGACACACACAGTGACACACACAGTGACACACACAGTGACACACACAGTGACACACACACACAGTGACACGCACACACAGAGACACACACAGAGACACACACAGAGACACACACAGTGACACACACACACAGTGACACACACAGTGACACACACACACAGTGACACACACAGTGACACACACACACAGTGACACACACAGTGACACACACACACAGTGACACACACAGTGACACACACAGTGACACACAGTGACACAGAGACACACACAGTGACACACACAGAGACACACACAGTGACACACACAGAGACACACACAGTGACACACAGTGACACAGAGACACACACAGAGACACACACAGAGACACAGAGACACACACAGTGACACACACAGTGACACACACAGTGACACACACAGTGACACACACAGAGACACACACAGAGACACACACAGTGACACACACACACAGAGACAGTGACACACACACACAGTGACACACACAGTGACACACACAGTGACACACACAGAGACACACACAGTGACACACACACACAGTGACACACACACAGTGACACACACACAGTGACACACACAGAGACACACACACAGTGACACAGAGACACACACACAGTGACACACACAGAGACACACACACAGTGACACAGAGACACACACACAGTGACACACACAGAGACACACACACAGACACACACAGTGACACAGAGACACACACAGAGACACACACAGTGACACACACACAGAGACACACACAGTGACACACACAGTGACACACACACACAGTGACACACAGTGACACACACAGTGACACACACAGTGACACACACACAGTGACACACACAGTGACACACACAGTGACACACACACAGTGACACACACAGTGACACACACACAGTGACACACACACAGTGACACACACACACACAGTGACACACACACACACACACACTGACACACACACACAGTGACACACACAGAGACACACACAGTGACACACAGAGACACACACAGTGACACACACAGAGACACACACAGTGACACACACAGTGACACACACAGTGACACACAGTCACACACACAGAGACACACACAGTGACACACACAGAGACACACACAGAGACACACACAGTGACACACACAGAGACACACACAGAGACACACACAGTGACACACACAGTGACACACACAGAGACACACACACACAGTGACACACACAGTGACACACACACAGAGACACACACAGTGACACACACACACACAGTGACACACACAGTGACACACACAGTGACACACACACACACAGTGACACACACAGTGACACACACAGAGACACACACAGTGACACACACACACACACAGTGACACACACACACACACAGTGACACACACAGAGACACACACAGAGACACACACAGTGACACACACAGTGACACACACAGAGACACACACAGTGACACACACAGTGACACACACACACACACAGTGACACACACAGTGACACACACAGTGACACACACACACACACACACAGAGACACACACAGTGACACACACACAGTGACACACACAGTGACACACACAGTGACACACACAGTGACACACACAGTGACACACACACACAGTGACACACACACACACACACAGTGACACACACACACACAGTGACACACACAGTGACACACACACAGTGACACACACAGTGACACACACACACACACAGTGACACACACAGTGACACAGAGACACACACACACAGAGACACACACAGTGACACACACAGTGACACACACAGTGACACACACAGAGACACACACAGTGACACACACAGTGACACACACAGTGACACACACACAGTGACACACACAGTGACACACACACAGAGACACACACACAGTGACACACACACACAGTGACACACACACAGTGACACACACAGTGACACACACACAGTGACACACACAGTGACACACACAGTGACACACACACACAGTGACACACACAGAGACACACACAGTGACACACACAGTGACACACAGTGACACACACAGTGACACACACACACACAGTGACACACACACACACACACAGTGACACACACACACACAGTGACACACACAGTGACACACACACAGTGACACACACAGTGACACACACACACACAGTGACACACACAGTGACACAGAGACACACACACACAGAGACACACACAGTGACACACACAGTGACACACACAGTGACACACATAGAGACACACACAGTGACACACACAGTGACACACACAGTGACACACACACAGTGACACACACAGTGACACACACACAGAGACACACACACAGTGACACACACACACAGTGACACACACACAGTGACACACACAGTGACACACACACAGTGACACACACAGTGACACACACAGTGACACACACACACAGTGACACACACAGAGACACACACAGAGACACACACAGTGACACACACACAGTGACACACACACAGTGACACACAGAGACAGTGACACACACAGAGACACACACAGTGACACACACACACAGTGACACACACAGTGACACACACAGTGACACACAGTGACACACACAGTGACACACACAGTGACACACACACAGTGACACACACACACACACACAGTGACACACACACACAGTGACACACACAGTGACACACACAGTGACACACACACACACACACAGTGACACACACAGTGACACAGAGACACACACACACAGAGACACACACAGTGACACACATAGAGACACACACAGAGACACACACACAGTGACACACACAGTGACACACACAGTGACACACACAGAGACACACACACAGTGACACACAGTGACACACACAGAGACACACACAGTGACACACACAGTGACACACACAGAGACACACACACAGTGACATACACAGAGACACACACACACAGTGACACACACAGTGACACACACACACACAGTGACACACACACAGTGACACACACAGTGACACACACAGTGACACACACACAGAGACACACACACAGTGAGACACACACAGTGACACACACAGTGACACACACACAGTGACACACACACAGTGACACACACACACAGTGACACACACAGTGACACACACACAGTGACACACACACAGTGACACACACAGAGACACACACACAGTGACACACACACAGTGACACACACACACAGACACACACACAGTGACACACACACACAGTGACACAGTGACACACACACACAGTGACACACACACACAGACACACACACAGTGACACACACACACAGTGACACACACACACAGACACACACACAGTGACACACACACACAGTGACACAGTGACACACACACACAGTGACACACACACAGTGACACACACACACAGACACACACACACAGAGACACACACAGTGACACACATAGAGACACACACAGAGACACACACACAGTGACACACACAGTGACACACACAGTGACACACACAGAGACACACACACAGTGACACACAGTGACACACACAGAGACACACACAGTGACACACACAGTGACACACACAGAGACACACACACAGTGACATACACAGAGACACACACACACAGTGACACACACAGTGACACACACAGTGACACACACAGTGACACACACAGTGACACACACACAGAGACACACACACAGTGAGACACACACAGTGATACACACAGTGACACACACAGTGACACACACAGAGACACACACACAGT
>NW_022639075.1:0-62500 GCF_010993605.1 Petromyzon marinus | reverse complement strand
TGATGTCACAATGATGGGGGCTGCGAAGGCCACGCCCCTCACCTCACCCCAGCTGTGATGTCACAATGAGGGGGCCGCGAAGGCCACGCCCCTCACCCCCCGCCCCCTGCCGCGCCCCAGCTGTGATGTCACAATGAGGGGGCGTGGCCAGGAGGTGAGACACGGTGCCGTGACTTCGCAGCCAATGGGAGCACAGTGGAACGTTTGGAGCGTGCTCCACCATTGTGATGTCACAATGGGGGGGGAGGGCGGAGTGGTGACGTCACAATGGGAGGGGGGGTCCGTGACGTCACGCCACCACCCCCCCCCCCCACCCATGTGTTTGTTACGTCACGGGGGCGGGCTCGTCGGTGACGTCATGGGGGCGGGCTCGTCGGTGACGTCATGGGGGCGGGCTCGGTGGTGACGTCATGGGGGCGGGCTCGGCGGTGACGTCGCCTAGCGACGATGAACTGTTGTTGCCTAGGAAACGGGGGTGGTGGCGGCTGTCGCCATGGAAACCGGGGGAAGAGGCTGTTGCTATGGAGACCGGGGGAGGAGCCTGTTGCTATGATGACCGGGGGAGGAGCCTGTTGCTATGGAGACCGGGGGAGGAGGCTGTTGCTATGGAGACCGGGGGAGGAGCCTGTCGCTATGATGCCCGGGGGAGGAGCCTGTTGCTATGGATACCGGGGGAGGAGCCTGTTGCTATGGAGACCGGGGGAGGAGCCTGTTGCTATGGAGACCGGGGGAGGAGCCTGTTGCTATGGAGACCACGTGACCCCCACGCCCATCTCGCCATCGCCTCGATCCCTGTAGCTGTGCCAAATGACTTTGTACATCAACATCACCAACATCACCTGAATCATCATCACCATCATCATCAACATCATCACCATCACCTACATCAACATCACCATCATCATCACCATCACTACCATCATCACTAACATCATCACCAACATCACCATCACCAACATCATCACCATCACCTACATCACCTACACCATCAACATCACCAACATCAACATCAACATCACCAACATCACCAACATCACCTGCATCATCATCACCTGCATCATCATCACCTGCATCATCATCACCATCACCTACATCATCACCTACATCACCTACACCACCAACATCACCAACATCACCAACATCACCACCTGCATCATCATCACCATCAACAACATCACCTGCATCATCACCATCACCAACATCACCTACATCACCTACACCATCAACATCACCAACATCACCATCATCATCACCATCAACATCACCATCAACATCACCAACATCACCAACATCACCAACATCACCACCTGCATCATCATCACCATCACCAACATCACCTGCATCATCACCATCACCTACATCACCATCATCACCAACATCACCTGCATCATCACCATCACCTACATCACCAACATCATCAACATCACCATCATCACCAACATCACCAACATCACCAACATCACCACCTGCATCATCATCACCATCACCAACATCACCTGCATCATCACCATCACCTACATCACCAACATCACCAACATCACCTGCATCATCACCATCACCTACATCACCATCATCACCAACATCACCTGCATCATCACCATCACCTACATCACCAACATCACCTGCATCACCAACATCACCAACATCACCAACATCATCAACATCATCATCATCACCAACATCACCATCAACATCACCAACATCACCACCAACATCAACATCACCATCAATATCACCATCATCACCACCAACATCAACATCACCATCACCAACATCACCATCACAACCACCACCATCACCATCATCACCACCATCATCACCATCACCAACATCACCTACATCACCATCACAAACATCAGCATCAACAACATCATCTACATCAACATCACCATCACCTACATCACCATCATCATCACCATCACCTACATCACCTACATCATCACCATCATCACCATCAGCTACACCATCACCTACACCATCAACATCACCATCATCAACATCACCATCACCAACATCACCATCACCACCACCATCATCACCACCATCACCACCACCAACATCACCATCAACATCACCATCATCATCACCACCAACATCACCACCATCACCACCACCAACATCACCATCAACATCACCATCATCATCACCACCAACATCACCATCAACATCACCATCATCACCATCACCAACATCATCATCATCACCACCACCAACATCACCAACATCACCATCAACATCACCACCACCATCACCACCAACATCACCACCATCACCACCACCATCATCACCACCACCATCATCACCATCACCACCATCACCATCATCACCATCACCACTATCATCACCACCAACATCACCAACATCACCAACATCACCATCAACATGACCACCAATATCACCAACATCACCATCAACATCACCACCACCATCACCACCAACATCACCACCACCATCACCACCAACATCACCACCATCACCACCACCATCATCACCAACACCACCACCATCATCACCAACACCATGGTTGTTGATGTTCTGATCGGATATGTGTTTATACAGCGTGTGTAAGTGTGTAAGTGTGTGTGTATAAGTGTAAGTGTGTGTTAGATATTTTTAACCGATGATTTGGTAATAGCTGCTCACTCAGAGGAGGAGTTGGAGACGCTGCTGCTGAGACTGGAGCGTGCCACTAAGAGGTGGGGCCTTACCATCAGCCCCACCAAAACTAAGCACCTGCCTGGGTATTTTGTACCATCGGACACTCCACCCCCACAACTCCCAATCGGTGATGGGGCAGTTGTGGAGAGAGTGGAGAGTTTCCCATACCTGGGCAGTGTGCTTATGACCGGCTCCAGTTTAACAGCAGAGATCTCACTCCGAATCAGTCGAGCGGCAATATCTTTTCATCGGTTACGTAACGCTGTGTGGAAGCTACCTGGTCTGTCGCTCCGCACTAAGCTTCAGGTCTTCTCGGCCACGGTCATTCCCTCCCTTCTCTACGCTTGCGAAACGTGGACCCCCCTAATGGAACATCTTTGCCGGTTAGAAACATTTAGGCTGGCCTGCCTAACGATCCATCCTGGGTTTAACCTGCAGGCTGGATTGTGTGAGGAGCTCACAAATCCTTGAAAGATCTGGGCAGGGTCCCATCGGTGAGCTCCTCCGGCAGGCAAGGCTGCGTTGGCTGGGTCATGTAGCCCACATGCCCAGCCACCGCATGCCGAAACAGCTTTTGTTTGGCCGGATTGAGGGGGCTAAATGGGCACGGGCTAGAGAAGAGATGGAGTGATGTGGTACAGGAGGACGTGGAGCTGAGTGGACTTGCCGATGACCGGTACCAGCGGTGTCAAGATCGGCCTCTGTGGAGGAGGCTCGTGAAGGACGCCGCTACTTGGCAGTTGGAGGCAGTCGCCCTCCAACAACAACGGAGGGCGGAGGAGCGACGCTCACAACAACGAGCGGAGCGCCGGGTAGCTAAAGCACAGCAGGTTGGCACAGTAGCGGGCACAGGTGGTGCATCAGCCACTCATCTCAGTGATCTCAGTCAGTCGACCCGTGGCACCTGCTGGGTCTGCCCCGTGACCTCCTGCCAGCGGGCGTTCGACACTCCACGTGATAGCCTCAAGGTGCACATAGCCTGGCACAAGCGTCGTGGTGACGTCACCGCCACTTAGTGGCGAATGGCGGTTGTTGTTGTGTAAGTGTGTGTGTAATTTATTTGTGTGTGTGTGTATTTATTTACGTGTGTATGTGTGTGCGTGTGTGTATGTGTGTGTATTTAAGTGTGTGTGTGTATGTGTGTGTGTGCATGTGTGTAAGTGTGTATGTGTGTGTGTGCATGTGTGTAAGTGTGTATGTGTGTGTGCATGTGTGTAAGTGTGTGTGTGTTTGTGTGTGTGTAAGTGTGTGTGTATTTATTTACGTGTGTATGTGCGTAAGTGTGTGTATTTATTTACGTGTGTAAGTGTGTGTGTATTTATTTATGTGTGTATGTGTGTAAGTGTGTGTATGTGAATGTGTGTGTAAGTGTGTGTGCATTTATTTATGTGTGTAAGTGTGTGTATGTGTGTATTTATTTACGTGTGTAAGTGTGTATTTATTTACGTGTATGTGAATGTGTGTGTAAGTGTGTGTGTATTTATTTACGTGTGTATGTGTGTATGTATTTATTTACGTGTGTATGTGTGTGCATGTGTGTGTGTAAGTGTGCGTGTGTGTAAGTGTGTGTGTATTTACGCGTGTAAGAGTGTGTATTTATTTATGTGTGTATGTGCGTAAATGTGTGTATTTATTTGAGTGTAAGTGTGTGTATGTGTGTGTAAGTGTGTGTATTTATTTACGTGTGTAAGTGTGTATGTTTTTATTTACGTGTGTAAGTGTGTATGTATTTATTTACGTGTGTAAGTGTGTATGTATTTATTTACGTGTGTAAGTGTATGTGTATTTACGTGTGTGTATTTATTTACGTGTGTGTGTGTGGCATGTGTAAGTGTGTGTGTATTTATTTACGTGTGTATGTCAATGTGTGTGTAAGTGTGTGTGTATTTATTTACGTGTATGTCAATGTGTGTGTAAGTGTGTGTGTATTTATTTACGTGTGTATGTCAATGTGTGTGTAAGTGTGTGTGTATTTATTTACGTGTGTATGTGAATGTGTGTAAGTGTGTGTGTGTATTTATTTACCTGTGTATGTGTGTAAGTGTGTGTATGTGAATGTGTGTGTAAGTGTGTGTGTATTTATTTATGTGTGTATGTGTGTAAGTGTGTGTATGTGAATGTGTGTGTAAGTGTGTGTGTATTTATTTACGTGTGTATGTGTGTAAGTGTGTGTGTATTTATTTACGTGTGTATGTGTGTGCATGTGTGTGTAAGTGTGTGTGTATTAATTTACGTGTGTATGTGTGTATCTATTTATTTACGTGTGTGTGTAAGTGTGTGTGTATTTATTTACGTGTGTATGTGTGTGTACGTGAATGTGTGTGTATGGAAGTGAGTGTGTGCGTGTGTGTATATGTGTGTGTGTGTATGGATGTGTCTGTGTGTATATATGTGTGTGTGTGTGGCCTTAAGGTGCACGTGGCCTGGCACAAGCGTCGTGGTGACGTCACCGCCACTTAGTGGCGAATGGCGGTTGTTGTTGTGTTTGTGAGTGTGTATATGTATGTATTTATGTGTGTGTATGTATGTGTGTGTATGTGTGTATATGTATGTATGTGTGTATGTATGTGTGTGTATGTATGTGTGTATATGTATCTGTTTATGTATGTATGTGTGTATATGTGTGTATATGTTTACGTATGTATGTGTGTATATGTGTATGTATGTGTGTGTATTTATTTACATGTATATATTTGTGTGTAAGTGTGTGTATGTGTGTATTTATTTGTGTGTATGTGTGTATTTATTTGTGTGTATGTAAGTGCGTGTATGTGTGTATTTATTTGAGTATGTGTGTGTGTATGTGTGTGTATTTATTTGTATGTGTATGTGTATTTATTTACGTATGTATGTGTGTATGTGTTTTATAAGTGTGTGAGTCTGTGTGTGTGTCTGAGTGTGTGTGTCTGAGTGTGTGTGTCTGAGTGTGAGTGAGTGAGCGTGTGAGAGTGAGTGTGTGTGTATTTGTGTGTCTGAGTGTGTGTGTCTGAGTGTGTGTGTCTGAGTGTGTGTCTGAGTGTGTGTCTGTCTGTGTGTTTCTGAGTGTCTGAGTGTTTCTTAACGTTCCTTAATAAATAAAAGTTTCAACCTCCACTCGTTCTTTCCTGTGGGTGAGTGAGTGAGTGGGTGAGTGATTGGTGAGTGAGTGGGTGAGTGAGTGGTGAGTGAGTGAGTTGGTTAGTGAGTGCGTGAGTGAGTGTGTGATTGAGTGAGTGATTGAGTGTGAGAGTGGTGAGTGAGTTAATGAGTGAATGAGTGATTGAGTGAGTGAATGAGTGATTGAGTGGGTGAGTGAGTGGTGAGTGAGTTGGTTACTTAGTGGGTGAGTGAGTGGGTGATTGAGTGTGAGAGTGGTGAGTGAGTTCGTTAGTGAGTGAATGAGTGATTGAGTGGGTGATTGAGTGGTTAGTCAATGAGTGAGTGGGTGGGTGAGTGAGTGAGTGGTTGAGTGAGTGAGTGATTGAGTGGGTGAGTGAGTGGGTGGGTGAGTGGGTGATTGAGTGAGTGAGTGGTTGAGTGGGTGAGTGGATGAGTGAGTGTGTGAGTGAGTGAGTGGATGAGTGAGTGTGTGAGTGAGTGGGTGGGTGAGTGAGTCAGTGGATGAGTGTGTGACTGAGTGAGTGGGTGATTGAGTGAGTGGGTGGGTTAGTGAGTGAGTGGGTGGGTGTTTGAGTGAGTGGGTGAGTGAGTGGTGAGTGAGTGAGTGGGTGAGTGAGTGGTGAGTGAGTGAGTTGGTTAGTGAGTGGGTGAGTGAGTGTGTGATTGAGTGATTGAGTGAGTGATTGAGTGTGAGAGTGGTGAGTGAGTTGGTTAGTGAGTGAGTGAATGAGTGATTGAGTGAGTGAATGAGTGAATGAGTGATTGAGTGAGTGAATGAGTGATTGAGTGGGTGAGTGAGTGGTGAGTGAGTGAGTGGGTGAGTGAGTGGTGAGTGAGTGAGTTGGTTAGTGAGTGGGTGAGTGAG
This sequence comes from Petromyzon marinus, assembly GCF_010993605.1. Lineage (NCBI taxonomy): Eukaryota > Metazoa > Chordata > Hyperoartia > Petromyzontiformes > Petromyzontidae > Petromyzon > Petromyzon marinus. The sequence continues at coordinate 55,878 of NW_022639075.1, read as the reverse complement.
TGTGTGATTGAGTGATTGAGTGAGTGAGTGATTGAGTGTGAGAGTGGTGAGTGAGTTGGTTAGTGATTGAGTGAATGAGTGATTGAGTGAGTGATTGAGTGATTGAGTGAGTGAGTGATTGAGTGTGGTGAGTGAGTTGGTTAGTGAGTGAGTGAATGAGTGATTGAGTGTGAGAGTGGTGAGTGAGTTGGTTAGTGAGTGAATGAATGAGTGATTGAGTGTGAGAGTGGTGAGTGAGTTGGTTAGTGAGTGAGTGAATGAGTGATTGAGTGTGAGAGTGGTGAGTGAGTTGGTTACTTAGTGGGTGAGTGAGTGGGTGATTTAGTGAGTGGGTGATTGAGTGGTTAGTAAATGAGTTGGTCGATGAGTGAGTGGGTGGGTGAGTGAATTAGTGGGTGAGTTAGTGAGTGATTGAGTGGGTGATTGAGTGAGTGGGTGGGTGAGTCAGTGGGTCGGTGAGTGATTGAGTGAGTGGTTGATTGAGTGTGTGGGTGAGTGAGTGGGTGGGTGAGTGGGTGATTGAGTGAGTGAGTGGGTGAGTGAGTGGGTGATTGAGTGGTGATTCAGTGAGTTGGTTAGTGAGTGAGTGAGTGTGTGAGTGAGTGAGTGGATGAGTGAGTGTGTGAGTGAGTGGGTGGGTGAGTGAGTGGTGAGTGAGTGAGTTGGTTAGTGAGTGGGTGAGTGAGTGTGTGATAGAGTGATTGGGTGATTGAGTGATTGAGTGTGAGAGTGGTGAGTGAGTTGTTTAGTGAGTGATTGAGTGGTTAGTCAATGAGTGAGTGGATGAGTGAGTGGGTGGGTGAGTGAGTGAGTGGGCGGGTGAATGAATGAGTGTGTGGGTGATTGAGTGGGTGAGTGAGTGGGTTAGTGAGTGAGTGAGTGATTGAGTGGGTGATTGAGTGAGTAGGTGGGTGAGTGAGTGGGTGGGTGAGTGATTGAGTGAGTGGGTGATTGAGTGGTGATTGAGTGAGTTGGTTAGTGAGTGAGTGTGTGAGTGGGTGGGTGAGTGATTGAGTGAGTGGGTGATTGAGTGTGTGGGGTAGTGGGTGAGTGAGTGGGTGATTGAGTGAGTGAGTGGGTGATTGAGTGAGTAGGTGGGTGAGTGAGTGGGTGGGTGAGTGGGTGAGTGAGTGGGGGATTGAGTGGTGATTGAGTGAGTTGGTTAGTGAGTGAGTGTGTGAGTGGGTGGGTGAGTGATTGAGTGAGTGGGTGATTGAGTGTGTGGCTTAGTGGGTGAGTGAGTGGGTGATTGAGTGAGTGAGTGGGTGATTGAGTGGGTGAGTGAGAGAGTGAGTGAGTGGGTGAGTGAGTGGTGAGTGAGTGAGTGGGTGAATGAGTGATGAGTGAGTGAGTTGGTTAGTGAGTTCGGTGAGTGAGTGTGTGATTGAGTGATTGAGTGAGTGAGTTAATGAGTGATTGAGTGGTGAGTGAGTTAGTTGCTTAGTGAGAGGGTGAGTGAGTGAGTGGGTGAGTGAATGAGTGGGCGGGTGAATGAATGAGTGTGTGGGTGATTGAGTGGGTGATTGAGTGAGTGAATGAGTGATTGAGTGAGTGGATGATTGAGTGAGTGAGAGAGTGGGTGACTGAGTGAGTTGATTAGTGAGTGAGTTGATTAGTGAGTGATTGAGTGAGTGAGTGGGTGATTGAGTGGTGAGTGAGTGAGTGGGTTAGTGAGTGTGTGGTTGAGTAAATGGGTGAGTGAGTGAGTGGGTGATTGAGTGAGGGAGTGAGTGAGTGCGTGACTGAGTGAGTTGATTAGTGAGTGAGTGAGTGATTGAGTGAGTGCGTGATTGGGTGAGTGAGTGGGAGATTGAGTGATGAGTGAGTTGGTTAGTGAGTGGGTGGTTGAGTAAATGGGTGAGAGAGTGAGTGAATGAGTGGGTGATTGAGTTAGTGAGTGAGAGAGTGAGTGGGTGGGTGAGTGAGTGAGTGGGTGAGTGAGTGAGTGAGCTGGTGATTGAGTGAGAGAGTGAGTGAGTGAGTGAGCGGGTGAATGAGTGAGTGGGTGAATGAGTAAGTGGGTGATTGAGTGGTTGAGTGAGTGGGTGAGTGAATGATTGAGTTAGTGAGCCAGTGAGTGGGTGATTGAATGAGTGAGTGGCTCAGTGAGTGAGTTGGTGATTGAGTGAGTGAGTGAGTGATTGAGTGAGTGAATGAGTGATTGAGTGAGTGAATGGTGAGTGAGTGTGTTGGTTAGTGAGTGGGTGAGTGAGTGATTGAGTGGGTGATTGAGTGGGTGAGTGAGTGGGTGGGTGAGTGGATGATTGAGTGAGTGAGAGAGTGGGTGACTGAGTGAGTTGATTAGTGAGTGAATGAGTGAGTGAGTGGGTGATTGAGTGGTGAGTGAGTGAGTGGGTTAGTGAGTGTGTGGTTGAGTAAATGGGTGAGTGAATGGGTGATTGAGTGAGTTATTGAGTGAGTGCGTGACTGAGTGAGTTTATTAGTGAGTGAGTGAGTGAGTGATTGAGTTGATTAGTGATTGAGTGAGTGATTGAGTGAGTGCGTGATTGGGTGAGTTAGTGGGTGATTGAGTGATGAGTGAGTTGGTTAGTGAGTGGGTGGTTGAGTAAAAGGGTGAGTGAGTGAGTGAGTGGGTGAATGAGTGAGTGGGTGATTGAGTGGTTGAGTGAGTGGGTGAGTGAATGATTGAGTGAGTGAGTGGTGAGTGAGTGCGTTGGTGATTGAGTGAGTGAGTGAGTGATTGAGTGATTGAGTGAGTGAATGAGTGATTGAGTGAGTGAGTGGTGAGTGAGTGCGTTGGTTAGTGAGTGGGTGAGTGGGTGAGTGATTGAGTGGGTGAGTGAGTGGGTGGGTGAGTGGATGATTGAGTGAGTGAGAGAGTGGGTGACTGAGTGAGTTGATTAGTGAGTGATTGAGTGAGTGAATGGGTTAGTGAGTGAGTGGGTGAATGAGTGAGTGGGTGAGTGAGTGGGTGAGTGAGTGAGTGGGTGAATGAGTGATGAGTGAGTTGGTTAGGGAGTGGGTGGTTGAGTAAATGGGTGAGTGATTGAGTGAGTGGGTGAATGAGTGAGTGGGTGAGTGAATGAGTGGTTGAGTGAGTGAGTGATTGAGTGATTGAGTGCGTGAATGAGTGATTGAGTGAGTGAGTGGTGAGTGAGTGAGTTGGTCATTGAGTGCAGTGAGTGAATGAGTGATTGAGTGAGTGAGTGATTGAGTGATTGAGTGCGTGAATGAGTGATTGAGTGAGTGAGTGGTGAGTGAGTGCGTTGGTTAGTGAGTGCGTGAGTGAGTGGGTGAGTGAGTGGTGAGTGAGTGAGTTGGTTAGTGAGTGGGTGAGTGAGTGGGTGAGTGAGTGAGTGATTGAGTGGGTGATTTAGTGAGTGGGTGGGTGAGTGATTGAGTGAGTGGGTGATTGAGTGTGTGGGTGAGTGAGTGGGTGGGTGGGTGGGTGATTGAGTGAGTGCGTGAGTGGTTGAATGGGTGAGTGAGTGGGTGATAGAGTGGTGATTGAGTGAGTTGGTTAGTGAGTGAGTGAGTGGATGAGTGAGTGTGTGAGTGAGTGGGTGGGTGAGTAAGTCAGTGGATGAGTGAGTGTGTGAGTGAGTGAGTGGGTGATTGAGTGAGTGGGTGAGTGACTGAGTGAATGAGTGATTGAATGGGTGGTTTAGTGGGTGAGTGAGTGGTGAGTGAGTGAGTGGGTGAGTGAGTGGTGAGTGAGTGAGTGAGTTGGTTAGTAAGTGGGTGAGTGAGTGTGTGAGTGAGTGAGTGATTGAGTGAGTGATTGAGTGAGTGAATGAGTGATTGAGTGAATGAGTGATTGAGTGGTGAGTGAGTTAGTTGGTTAGTGAGTGAGAGAGTGAGTGAGTGAGTGGGTGAGTGAGTGGGCGGGTGAATGAATGCGTGTGTGGGTGAGTGAGTGGGTGAGTGAGTGGGTGGGTGAGTGGATGAGAGAGTTGGTGACAGTGAGTTGATTAGTAAGTGAGTTGATTAGTGAGTGATTGAGTGAGTGAGTGGGTGATTGAGTGGTGAATGAGTGAGTGGGTCAGTGAGTGTGTGGTTGAGTAAATTGGTGAGTGAGTGACTGGGTGATTGAGCGAGTGATTGAGTGAGTGCGTAACTGAGTGAGTTGATTAGTGAGTGAGTGAGTGATTGAGTGAGTTGATCAGTGAGTGAGTGAGTGATTGAGTGAGTGCGTGATTGGGCGAGTGAGTGGGTGATTGAGTGATGAGTGATTTGGTTAGTGAGTGGGTGGTTGAGTAAATGTGTGAGTGAGTGGGTGAATGAGTGTGTGATTGAGTGAGTGAGTGGTTGAGTGAGAGAGTGAGTGGGTGAGTGAGTGATTGAGTGAGTTAGTGAGTGGTTGATTGAATGAGTGAGTGGCTCAGTGAGTGAGTTGGTGATTGAGTAAGTGAGTGAGTGAGTGAATGAGTGATTGAGTGAGTGAGTGATTGAGTGATTGAGTTCGTGAATGAGTGATTGAGTGAGTGGAGAGTGAGTGCGTTGGTTAGTGAGTGCGTGAGTGAGTGGGTGAGTGAGTGGTGAGTGAGTGAGTTGGTTAGTGAGTGAGTAAGTGAGTGAGTGAGTGATTGAGTGAGTTATTGAGTGAGTGTGTGAGTGAGTGATTGAGTGAGTGAATGAGTTATTGAGTGAGTGAGTGGTGAGTGAGTGAGTTGGTTAGTGGCAGGGTGAGTGATTGGGTGATTTAGTGAGTGGGTGATTGAGTGGGTCATTGAGTGAGCAGATGAATGAGTGTGTGGGTGAGTGAGTGTGTGAGTGAGTGGGTGGGTGAGGGGATGATTGAGTGAGTGGGTGAGTGAGTGGTGAGTGAGTGAGTGGGTGATTGAGGGAGTGAGAGAGTGGGTGACTGAGTGAGTTGATTAGTGAGTGATTGAGTGAGTGAGTGGGTGAGTGAGTGGGTGATTGAGTGAGTTGGTTAGTGAGTGGGTGGTTGAGTAAATGGGTGAGTGAGTAAGTGAGTGGGTGAATGAGTTAGTGAGTGGGTGAGTGAGTTGGTTAGTGAGTGGGTGATTGAGTGATTGAGTGAGTGAATGAGTGATTGAGTGGGAGAGTGGTGAGTGAGTTGGTTAGTGCGTGAGTGGGTGAGTGTGTGGGTGAGTGAGTTATTGAGTGAGTGAGTGAGTGAATGAGTGATTGAGTGAGTGAATGAGTGATTGAGTGACTGCATGAGTGATTGAGTGGGTGAGTGAGTGGTGAGTGAGTGAGTTGGTTAGTGAGAGGGTGAGTGTGTGGGTTATTTAGTGAGTGGGTGATTGAGTGGTGAGTCAATTAGTGAGTGGATGAGTGAGTGGGTGAGTGAGTGAGTGAGTGGGTGGGTGTGTGAGTGAGTGAGTGGGTGAGTGAGTGAGTGAGTGGGTAGGTGAGTGGGTGATTGAGTGCGTGAGTGAGTGGTGAGTGAGTTGATTAGTGAGCGAGTGATTGAGTTGGTGATTGAGTGAGTGAGTAATTGGTTGAGTGGGTGAGAGAGTGGGTGTGTGAGTGAGTAATTGAGTGTGTGGGTGATTGAGTGTGTGGGTGAGTGTGTGGGTGAGTGAGTGGGTGAGTGATTTGCTTAGTGAGTGAGTGAGTGATTGAGTGTGTGGGTGATTGAGTGGGTGAGTGAGTGATTTGGTTAGTGAGTGAGTGGGTGTGTGGGTTAGTGGGTGAGTGAGTGATTGAGTGGGTGGTTAATTGAGTGGGTGATTGAGTGAATGAGTGAGTGGGTGATTGAGTGGTTGGTGAGTGAGTGGGTGAGGGAGTGGGTGATTGAGTGAGTGTCTAGGTGAGTGTGTGAGTGAGTGGTTGAGTGAGTGAGTTGGTTAGTGAGTGTGTGATTGAGTAAATGAGTGAATGAGGGGGTGATTGATTGGGTGAGTGAGTGGGTGAGTGGGTGATTGAGTGGGTGAGTGGGTGAGTGATTGGGTGAGTGAGTGGGTGAGTGAGTGGGTGGATGAGTGGGTAGCTAACACAGACACACACACACACAGACACACACACACAGATACACACAGACACACAACAACAACCGCCATTCGCCACTAAGTGGCGGTGACGTCACCACGACGCTTGTGCCAGGCCATGTGCACCTTGAGGCCACGTGAAGTGTCGAACGCCCACTGGCAGGAGGTCACGGGGCAGACCCAGCAGGTGCCACGGGTCGACTGACTGAGATCACTGAGATGACTAGCTGATGCACCACCTGTGCTCCCTACTGTGCCAACCTGCTGTGCTTTAGCCACCCGGCGCTCCGCTCGTTGTTGTGAGTGTCGCTCCTCCGCCCTCCGTTGTTGTTGGAGGGCGACTGCCTCCAACTGCCCAGTAGCATCCTTCACGAGCCTCCTCCACAGAGGCCGATCTTGACACCGCTGGTACCAGTCATCGGCAAGTCCACTCAGCTCCACGTCCTCCTGTACCACATCACTCCATCTCTTCTCTAGCCCGTGCCACGCCCGTTTAGCCCCTTCGATCCGGCCGAACAAAAGCTATACTCTTTGGTTCTATTCGGTAAAGTCACAAAATTGAACGACAAAAATTCACGACGTTTCGGCCACAACACAAGCGGCCTTGGTCAGGTGAAGGGACCAGGCTGTCTGGAGGACAGCGCTGGAGTGAAACACAGCCACGCTCAGACCGCGGACCTTCAAGCTGTGTGAGAGAAATTAAGGTGCCTTGACAAAGGAATTAGCATAACAATTAGCATTTGTAGTAATAGGTTTTTACACTCTTTTAACTGGCACACAAAAAACTGACACCTTTATTTCAAGGCATCGTGTCTGCAATAACCACAACACAAGCAGTCAAAATGCAAACAAAAAGACAACTCTGATAATAATATTATTATCAATATTATCAATATCAATATGCAAACAAAAAGACTACTCTGATAATAATATTGATAATAATATTGATAATAATAAAAGACAACTCTGATAATAATATTGATAATAATATTGATAATAATAAAAGACAACTCTGATAATAATATTGATAATAATATTGATAATAAAAATAGACAACTCTGATAATAATAATAATAATATTGGCACTGTCCTTGAATTTGATTGGACCACACCAGAGACGGCTTTTCTTAGAGCCCTTTAGTCTCTCCGCTGGTGTTGGACCAGATGGCACCACAAGGCGTACAGCTCAAAAAACAGCGCCACTATCAGAGTTATTGAGGGCTCGGGGTGAGCATTTACATTATGAGACTTCCTTTGCCAGTAACAAGATATAGAAATAGGTTTGAACCCCTTTTAACTGGCACACAACAAACTGACACCTTTATTCAAGGCATCGTGTTTGCAATAACCACAACACAAGCAGTCAAAATGCAAACAAAAAGAGACAACTCTGATAATAATAATATTGATGATAATAATAAAAGACAACTCTGATAATAATATTGATAATAATATTGATAATAATAAAAGACAACTCTAATAATAATAATAATATTGGCACTGTCCTTGAATTTGATTGGTCCACACCAGAGACGACTTTTCTTAGAGCCCTTTAGTCTCTCCGCTGGTGTTGGACCAGAAGATGCCAAAAGGCGTCACACAACTCAAAAACAGCGCCACTATCAGAGTTATTGAGGGCTCGGGATTGAGCATTTACATTTTGAGACCTCCTTTGCCAGTAACAAGATATAGGAATAGGTTTTACACTTTTAACTGGCACAAAAAACTGACACCTTTAATTCAAGGCATCGTGTTTGCAATAACCACAACACAAGCAGTAAAAATGCAAACAAAAAGACAACTCTGATAATAATATTATTATCAATATTATCAATATCAATATGCAAACAAAAAGACTACTCTGATAATAATATTAATAATATTGATAATAAAAGACAACTCTGATAATAATATTGATAATAATAAAAGACAACTCTGATAATAATATTGATAATAATAAAAGACAACTCTGATAATAATATTGATAATAATATTGATAATAATAAAAGACAACTCTGATAATAATATTGATAATAATAAAAGACAACTCTGATAATAATATTGATAATAATAAAAGACAACTCTGATAATAATATTGATAATAATATTGATAATAATAAAAGACAACTCTGATAATAATATTGATAATAATATTGATAATAATAAAAGACAACTCTAATAATAATAATAATAATATTGATAATAATAATAGACAACTCTAATAATAATAATAATATTGGCACTGTCCTTGAATTTGATTGGTCCACACCAGAGACGACTTTTCTTAGAGCCCTTTAGTCTCTCCGCTGGTGTTGGACCAGAAGATGCCAAAAGGCGTCACACAACTCAAAAACAGCGCCACCATCAGAGTTATTGAGGTGCTCGGGATTGAGCATTTACATTTTGAGACCTCCTTTGCCGGTAACAAGATATAGTAATAGGTTTTACACTTTTAGCTAGCACAAAAAACTGACACCTTTATTCAAGGCATCGTGTCTGCAATAACCACAACACAAGCAGTCAAAATGCAAACAAAAGAGACAACTCTGATAATAATATTATTATCAATATTATCAATATCAATATGCAAACAAAAAGACTACTCTGATAATAATATTAATAATATTGATAATAAAAGACAACTCTGATAATAATATTGATAATAATAAAAGACAACTCTGATAATAATATTGATAATAATAAAAGGACAACTCTGATAATAATATTGATAATAATAAAAGACAACTCTGATAATAATATTGATAATAAAAGACAACTCTGATAATAATATTGGCACTGTCCTTGAATTTGATTGGTCCACACCAGAGACAGCTTTTCTTAGAGCCCTTTTTAGTCTCTCCGCTGGTGTTGGACCAGAAGATGCCAAAAGGCGTCACACAACTCAAAAACAGCGCCACCATCAGAGTTATTGAGGTGCTCGGGATTGAGCATTTACATTATGAGACCTCATTTGCCAGTAACAAGATATAGGAATGAGGTTTTACCCTTTTTTAACTGGCACAAAAAACTGACACCTTTATTCAAGGCATCGTGTTTGCAATAACCACAACACAAGCAGTCAAAATATAACCAAAACACAACTCTGATAATAATATTGATAATAATATTGATAATAATAAAAGACTACTCTGATAATAATATTGATAATAATAAGACAACTCTGATAATAATATTGATAATAATATTGATAATAAGAAAAGACAACTCTGATAATAATATTGATAATAATATTGATAATAATAAAAGACAACTCTGATAATAATATTGATAATAATAAAAGACAACTCTGATAATAATATTGATAATAATAAAAGACAACTCTGATAATAACATTGAGAATAATAAAAGACAACTCTGATAATTATATTGATAATAATATTGATAATAAAAGACAACTCTGATGATAATATTGGCACTGTCCTTGAATTTGATTGGTCCACACCAGAGAGACGGCTTTTCTTAGAGCCCTTTAGTCTCTCCGCTGGTGTTGGACCAGAAGACGCCAAAAGGCGTCACACAACTCAAAAACAGCAGAGCACCATCAGAGTTATTGAGGTGCTCGGGATTGAGCCATTTACATTATGAGACCTCCTTTGCCAGTAACAAGATATAGGAATAGGTTTTATATCTGACACAAAAAACTGACACCTTTAAATCAAGGCGTCGTGTTTGCAATAACCACAACACAAGCAGTAAAAATGCAAACAAAAAGATAACTCTGATAATAATATTGATAATAATAAAAAGACAACTCTAATAATAATAATAATATTGGCACTGTCCTTGAATTTGATTGGTCCACACCAGAGACGGCTTTTCTTAGAGCCCTTTAGTCTCCGCTGGTGTTGGACCAGAAGACGCCAAAAGGCGTACAGCTCAAAAAAACAGCGCCACTATCAGAGTTATTGAGGTGCTCGGGATTGAGCATTTACATTTTGAGACCTCCTTTGCCGGTAACAAGATATAGGAATAGGTTTTACACTTTTAACTGGCACAAAAACTGACACCCTTAATTCAAGGCATCGTGTTTGCAATAACCACAACACAAGCAGTCAAAATATAACCAAAACACAACTCTGATAATAATATTGATAATAATATTGATAATAATAAAAGACAACCCTGATAATAATATTGATAATAATAAAAGACAACTCTGATAATAATATTGATAATAATATTGATAATAATATTGATAATAATAAAAGACAACTCTGATAATAATAATAATATTGGCACTGTCCTTGAATTTGATTGGTCCACACCAGAGACGGCTTTTCTTAGAGCCCTTTAGTCTCTCCGCTGGTGTTGGACCAGAAGACGCCAAAAGGCGTCACACAACTCAAAAACAGCAGAGCACCATCAGAGTTATTGAGGGGCTCGGGATTGAGTGTTTACATTTTGAGACCTCCTTTGCCAGTAACAAGATATAGGAACAGGTTTTATATCTGACACAAAAAACTGACACCTTTAATTCAAGGCATCGTGTCTGCAATAACCACAACACAAGCAGTCAAAATGCAAACAAAAAGACAACTCTGATAATAATATTGATAATAATAAGAGACAACTCTGATAATAATATTGATAATAATATTGATAATAATAAAAGACAACTCTGATAATAATATTGATAATAATTAAAGACAACTCTGATAATAATATTGATAATAATATTGATAATAATAAAAGACAACTCTGATGATAATAATATTGATATTGGCACTGTCCTTGAATTTGATTGGTCCACACCAGAGACGGCTTTTCTTTAGAGCCCTTTAGTCTCTCCGCTGGTGTTGGACCAGAAGACGCCACAAGGCGTACAACTCAAACACAGAGCACCATCAGAGTTATTGAGGTGCTCGGGATTGAGCATTTACATTATGAGACCTCCTTTGCCAGTAACAAGATATAGGAATGAGGTTTTTTTTAGCATTTGATTAGCCGACTTAGCATGATGAACGGTGTAGTAGGTAGTGAACGTGCGGGTGAACAAGCCGGTTGGCGAGGGGGGGGAGGGCGAGTTTACCTATTGATGGTGTGAAAAAGGGCGAATTTTTTTAAGAGCTACAAAAGTTTATGGGTACCGCTACTTGAAAAAAATAAACCGTGACCATTGAAAAATGTAGTTTAATGTTTGGTTCGATTCAGAACATCTTTCCAATGGTTGCTTAATTTGAAGCCATCCTCTCGGTTGAAATTGTGTCTTGTTTTTTCGGTAAAGTCACCACGTTGAAGAGAAACAACAAAATAATAAAATAAATATAAAACAATAAAAAATTCTCACGACGTTTCGACCATAACTCAAACGGTCATCTTCAGGTGTGTTGGTTCGCATAAATTTATTTTTAAAAAATAAATTTAAAAATAAATAATAAATTTTAAAAATAAATTTATGCGAACCAACACACCTGAAGATGACCGTTTGAGTTATGGTCGAAACGTCGTGAGAATTTTTTTATTGTTTTATATATATTTTATTATTTTGTTGTTTCCCTTCAACGTGGTGACTTTACCGAAAAAACTAAGAATATGAATTACTGCAGTCAAGAAAGCTTTAAATCAAAATTTGTGTCTTGTTGTTTGTAGATCTGAATTGCCTCGTGGACAAATCTCTGATTAAGAAAAAACCCGTGGGTTTGCAAAGAACCTTGGTGTCGGAGAAAATTACATCGTGATCACCCCACGCCGTTGTAACGGTAATCAGCCACGGCAGAAGAATTCGTTCTGCCGTGTTTCAAATCTGATTTGTGCTCGCGAATTCGGTCGGAGACATTGTCGCTTTGTCTCCCCCGATATAGCAGTCACCGCAGGTACAACTCAATTTGTAAACCCCGGGGTACTGTAAGTCAGGAACGACATCCTTCACGGAAGGGATCAGATCACGAATTTTGTGTACTGTATTGAACCGGACCTGGATCTTGTGTTTGTTTAGAATTTTGGAGATCTTTTTACTAACGCCTGCTATATATGGTAGCGTGATGGTTTTGACCGGAGTATCAAGTGGTTGTTTCTGTATGGAGGGAGAAACAGCTTGGCGGATGGTACGGTCAGAGTATCCGTTTCTCTTGAGGGCCAGGTGTACATGTTTTAAGTCACTGGTCAGGTGGTGTTGGTCCGAAATTCAATGAGCCCTATGGTATGAAGTTTTGATGAGAGAATTATTCTGGGCTGGGTGGTGGTGGGAATCAGGCTTCAAGTAAGAGTCGGTGTGGGTGGACTTCCTGTAGACAGAATGCCCCAATGAGCCATCAGGTCTCCTCTCAAACAGAACATCCAAGAATGGTAGCTTGCCATCTTTCTCCACCTCCGAATAGAACCAAAGAGTATGGATCCTTGCAGTCACGAAAGCTTTAAATCTAGAATCGAACAAAAGCTGTTTCGGCATGCGGGCTACATGACCCAGCCAACGAAGCCTTGTCTGCCAGAGGAGCTCACCGATGGGACCTTGCCCAGATCTTTCAAGGGTTTGTGAGCTCCTCACACAATCCAGTCTGGTTAAACCCAGGATGGATCGTAGGCAGGCCAGCCTAAATGTTTCTAACCGGCGAAGATGTTCCATTAGGGGGTTCCACGTTTCGCAAGCGTAGAGAAGGGAGGGAATGACAGTGGCCGAGAAGACCTGAAGCTTAGTGCGGAGCGACAGACCAGGTAGCTTCCACACAGCGTTACGCAACCGATGAAAAGATATTGCCGCTCGACTGATTCGGAGTGAGATGTCTGCTGTTAAACTGGAACCGGTCATGAGCACACTGCCCAGGTATGGGAAACTCTCCACTCTCTCCACAACTACCCGATCTCCAATTGGGAGTTATGGGGGTGAAGTGTCCGATGGTACAAAATACCCAGGCAGGTGCTTAGTTTTGGTGGGGCTGATGGTAAGGCCCCACCTCTTAGTGGCACGCTCCAGTCTCAGCAGCAGCGTCTCCAACTCCGCCTCTGAATGAGCAGCTATTACCAAATAATCAGCATACATAATGTGGTTGACGAATAGGGAGCCATCCTTTGATCGCACCCGGGCATCGATCAGCCTCCCATTGTATCTGTACCAAATGGAGATTACCCCGGTACAGCTATTGAAGGCTTCACAAACTACGTGGTGAAAATAGATGTAAAATAATGTGGGAGCCAGAGGACATCCCTGTCGCACCCCAAGGTGCACTGGGAATGGCTCTGACTCCCGGCCACGTAGTTTTACCCGGGCCCGCTCACCATCATGAAGGTCCTTAATGATCGTGAGCAGAGGGTCAGGGACTCCAAAAGCACGAAGAACAACCCAGAGCCCAGGCCTACTGATGGTATCATAGGCCCTGACCAGGTCAATAAAGCAGAGATGTAGGTCTTGTTGGAATTCCCTACACCTCTGCTGTAGCAGACGGACAGAAAATATGCCATCTGTGCAGGACCGCCCTTTCCTGAAACCGCATTGGGGCTCCGCAAGCCTCTCCTCAGCGTGCCTGGCAAGGCGATGTTGAAGAATCCTTGCCAGGACCTTTCCCGGCACACAGAGGAGTGAGATGCCCCTGTAGTTGTTACAGTCTGTGCGGTCCCCCTTCTTAAAGAGGGGGGCCGCCAGGACATCCTTCCAATCCTGTGGAACCTGTCCAGTGGTCCCGACTGTTGTTATGATTTTAAAATTATAGACTGATCATTTCTTTGTCAGGAGGGCAAACGTACAAAATCAGCAGGGGATCAAATACTTTTTTCCCTCACTGTAATTAGTGATTTGTGATCACAGGCCATTGAGGCAGACTCCATCTCCTCAGCAACCCGCGACCACCACCCATCCTTGCAGTGCCTCACGGCTCTCCGAACCTCCGAGAGAAGGCTGCGGTAAGCCTCCTCATTCTCTGACGTGGGATTCTGTAGCCGATGACAGTGGGCCTGTCGCTTTTTCTCAACCATCCTGAACACCTCCTCTGTCAGCCAGGGTCTCTGGGGAGGTCTGGACCGCGTACCCAAAGCAGCCATTGCAGCTGCATGAGTCACAGTCCTAAACTTCGCCCATTTACCCTCGACATCAGGAGGAGTCGGGGACGATGCCAATCCCAGCCACAAGCGATGGTGAAATTCTCGCTTGCAACTTTCATCAGATAACTGAGACCAGGCCACTTTAGGTTGGAATGGGGTCCTGGGTGTACACCCACCACCGGAGTGGAAGAATGGCAGGCGCATCTTACAGATGACTAATCGATGGTCAGAGGGCAGATCAGCTCCACGGTAGGTCCTGGTGTCAAGGACATGGGCTCGCATCCGCTGGTCCGTCACTATGTAGTCCAGCAGATGTTCTTGCTTGGACCCGGCATGCATCCATGATGTTGTGTGGATGCGCCGATGCCGGAACAGCGTGTTGGTAATTACAAGCCCATGGGCTGCACAAAAATCTAGCAGCCTCCTACCGTTGTTATTGAGCTGATCTGGCCCATGCCCTCCAATCACTCCAGACCAGTTGCCAGCATCATGACCAACTCGGGCATTGAAGTCACCCAACATGATGACTCTATCCCGAGGGGCCACTTTAGCCAGCACCTGTGACAGGAGTCATGGAAGGCATCTGACTCATCGGCTTTGCCTGCATCCCTCCACGGATGTTCGTCTTCGGTGGGGGCATAAGTAACCACGACCACCACTCCTCGCCTCCGGTTGATGGGAAGGCGAGCCCAAAGTAGCCTGGGGCTTACAGCTTCCCACACCTCACCGCCACGCTCCCATGCCCCCTTCATTCTTTTGTTCAAAAGAAGAGCCACACCCTCTTGTTTGACAGTCTGCTGCCCAGAGTAGAGGACTGTCCACCCCTCATGTACACACACAGACACACAAATAGACAGACAGACACACACACAAACACACACACACACAGACACACAGATACCCACACACAGACACACAGATAATCACACACAGACACACACACAGATACACAGACAGATACACACTAACAGACAGATACACACTAACAGACACACACAGACACACACACACAGACACACACACACAGACACACACACACAGACACACACACACACAGACACACACACACAGACACACACATACACAGACACACCCACACAGACACACACACAGACACACACACACACAGACACACAGACACACACAGACACACACACAGACACAACACACACACACAACACAGACACACACACAACACACACAGACACAACACACACAGACACACAACACACACAACACACACACAACACAGACACACAGCACACACACACAACAAACACACACAGACACACACACAGACACACACACACCACACACACAGACACACACACACAAGACACACACCACACACAACACACACAACACACACACACACAGACACACACACAACACACACACACCACAGACACACACACGCACCACACACAACACACACCACACACAACACACACAACACACACACAACACACACACCACACACACACAACACACACACCACACACACACAACACACACACACCACACACAACACACACACAGTGACACACACACACACACCACACACACCACACACACCACACACACATACACCACACACAGACACACACAACACACACCACACACACACACCACACACACAACACAGACACACACACACAGACACAGATACACACAAACAGACACACACACACAACACAGACACACACACAACATACACACACCACACACACTCTCTCTCTCACTCCCCCCAGTGTCTCTCTCTCCCTCTGGTGTGGTCTCAGGTGCGATTCTGCCCCCTAACCCAGCCCCCCCCTCTCTCCTCATGCTCCATCTGTCTGCCCGTGGCACTGAATTTATAATACACACAGACACATACACACACACATACACTTACACACACATACACACACATACACACAGACACACACATACATACACACATACACATACACACATACATACACATACATACACACAGAGAGACATACACACACACAAACACTTACACACATACAGAGACGCACATACACACACATACACACAGACACACACAGACACACACATACACTTACACACACATACACATACATACACACAGACACACACAGACACACACATACACTTACACACACACACAAACACTTACACACAGACACACACACAAACACTTACACACTTACACACATACACACAGACACACACACACACATACAAACACACACACAAACACATACACACACAAACACACACACAGACACACAGACACACACACACATACAAACACACACACACATACAAACACACACACACAAACACACAGACACACAGACACACACACAAACACATACACACAGACACATACACACAAACACACATACACATATACACACATACACGCAAACACACAGACACACACACACAGAGACACACACACAGACACACACAAACACTTACACAAACACACACAAACACACACACACACATACACACCCACACAGAGACATACACACACAGACACACACACACAACATACACAGACATACACAGACATACACAGACACAAAAAAACACAAAGATCCCCCATATAGCCTTAACAGACTGTAGGGGCAAGTGCTGTTAGCAAGCACCTATGAAGGCCGGAACGGTACACGAGGGGGTGGGTGGCCAGCACCACGCCCGACCGCCTTTGTCTCCCCAGTGGCGATGTTTACTACACACCGCACCAGGTACTCATTTGGAGGCTGAGTCGACCTAGGGGAGGCCCGGGACCGGTTCAGATAATCGTCACTGGTGTTGGCCGTGAGCGGGAATCGAACCCGGGTCGCCAGGTTCATAGCGCAGCGCGCTAACCGCTACACTATCGCTCCCCCAACACACAAACACACAAACACACAAACATACACACAGACACACACACACATACACACACACAAACACACACACATACACACACACAGAGACACACAGACACACACACAAACACACAAACATACACACAGACACACACACACATACACACACACAGACACACACACACAGACACACACACAGACACACACACAGACACACACACAGACACACATACAAACACACATACACACACAGACACACACACACAGACACACACACAGACACACACACAGACACACACACAGACACTCAAACAAACATACACATACAGACACACACACAGACGCACACACAGACACACACACACACAGACACACACAGACACACACACATACACATACAAACACACACAGACACACACACAGACACACACACACAGACACACAGAGACACACAAACACACACACACAGACACAGACACACACACAGACACACACAGTGCGCTAACCACTGCACCACCACTCCCCACTCTCTCTCTCTCTACAGTGAGGGAAAAAAGTATTTGATCCCCTGCTGATTTTGTACGTTTGCCCACTGACAAAGAAATGATCAGTCTATAATTTTAATGGTAGGTTTATTTGAACAGTGAGAGACAGATTAACAACAACAAAATCCGGAAAAACGCATGTCACAAATGTTCTAAATTGATTTGCATTTTATCGAGGGAAATAAGAATTTGACCTCCTCTGCAAAACGTGACTTAGTACTTGGTGGCAATACCCTTTGTTGGCAATCACAGAGGTCAGACGTTTCTTGTAGTTGGCCACCAGGTTTGCAACACATCTCAGGAGGGATTTTGTCCCACTCCTCTTTTGCAGATCTTCTCCAAGTCGTTAAGGTTTCGAGGCTGACGTTTGGCAAACTCGAAACCTTCAGCTCCCTCCACAGATTGTCTACGGGATTAAGGTCCTGGAGACTGGCTAGGCCCACTCCAGGACCTTAATGTGCTTCTTCTTGAGCCACTCCTTTGTTGCCTTGGCCGTGTGTTTTTGGGGTCATTGGTCATGCTGGAATACCCATCCACGGACCCATTTTCAATGCCCTGGCTGAGGGAAGGAGGTTCTCACCCAAAGATTTGACGGTAACATGGCCCCCGTTCCATCGTCCCCTTCGATGCGGTGAAATTGTCCTGTTCCCCTTAGCAGAAAAACACCCCCAAAGCATAATGTTTCCACCTCCATGTTTGACGGTGGGGGATGGTGTTCTTGGGCTCATAGGCAGAATTCCTCCTCCTCCTCCTCCAAACACGGCGAGTTGAGTTGATGCCAAAGAGCTCCATTTTGGTCTCATCTGACCCCACAACACTTTCACCCGGTTGTCCTCTGAATCATTCAGATTCTTCATTGGCAAACTTCAGACGGGCATGTATATTTGTGCTTTCTTGAGCAGGGGGACCTTGTGGGCGCTGCAGGATTTCAGTCCTTCACGGCGTAGTGTGTTACCAATTGTTGTCTTGGTGACTGTGGTCCCAGGCTGCCTTGAGATCATTGACAAGATCCTCCCGTGTAGTTCTGGGCTGATTCCTCACCGTTCTCACGATCATTGCAACTCCACGAGGTGAGATCTTGCGTGGAGCCCCAGGCCGATGGGAGATTGACAGTTCTTTTGTGTTTCTAATATTCGCGAATAATCGCACCAACTGTTGTCACCTTCTCACCAAGCTGCTTGGCAATGGTCTTGTAAGCCCATTCCAGCCTCGTGTAGGTCTACAATCTTGTCCCTGACATCCTTGGAGAGCTCCTTGGTCTTGGCCATGGTGGAGAGTTTGGAATCTGATTGATTTATTGATTGCTTCTGTGGACAGGTGTCTTTTATACAGGTAACGAGCTGAGATTAGGAGCACTCCCTTTAAGAGTGTGCTCCTAATCTCAGCTCGTTACCTGTATAAAAGACGCCTGGGAGCCAGGAATCTTTCTGATCGAGAGGGTGGATCAAATACTTATTTCCCACCAACTGTTGTCACCTTCTCACCAAGCTGCTTGGCAATGGTCTTGTAAGGCCATTCCAGCCTTGTGTAGGTCTACAATCTTGTCCCTGACATCCTTGGAGAGCTCCTTGGTCTTGGCCATGGGGGAGAGTTTGGAATCTGATTGATTGCTTCTGTGGACAGGTGTCTTTTATACAGGTAACGAGCTGAGATTAGGAGCACTCCCTTTAAGAATGTGCTCCTAATCTCAGCTCGTTACCTGTATAGAAGACGCCTGGGAGCCAGGAATCTTTCTGATTGATAGGGGGTCAAATACTTATTTCCCTCCTATAAAATGCAAATCAATTTATAACATTTTTGACATGCGTTTTTCTGGATTTTGTTGTGGTTATTCTGTCTCTCACTGGTCAAATAAACCTACGATTAAAATTATAGACTGATCATTTCTTTGTCAGTGGGCAAACGTACAAAATCAGCAGGGGATCAAATACTTATTTCCCTCACTGTGTGTCTCTCTGTGTCTCTCTCAATGTGTCTGTCTCTGTGTCTCTCTCTGTGTCTCTCTGTGTCTCTCTCAATGTCTCTCTCTCTGTGTCTGTCTCTCTGTGTCTCGCTGTGTCTCCCTCAATGTGTCTGTCTCTGTGTCTCTCTCTGTGTCTCTCTGTCTCTCTCAATGTCTCTCTCTCTGTGTCTGTCTCTCTGTGTCTCGCTGTGTCTCTCTCAATGTGTCTGTCTCTGTGTCTCTCTCTGTGTCTCTCTGTGTCTCTCTCAATGTCTCTCTCTCTGTGTCTGTCTCTCTGTCTCTCTCTCTGTGTCTCTCTCAATGTCTCTCTCTGTGTCTCTCTCTCTCTGTGTCTGTCTCTCTGTGTCTCTCTGTGTCTCTCCCAATGTCTCTCTCTGTGTCTGTCTCTCTGTGTCTCTCTGTGTCTCTTTCAATGTGTCTGTCTCTGTGTCTCTCTCTCTGTGTCTCTCTCTGTGTCTCTCTCTCTGTCTCTCTCTGTGTCTCTCTCAATGTCTCTCTCTGTGTCTCTCTGTGTCTGTCTCTCTGTGTCTCTCTCAATGTCTCTCTCTCTGTGTCTGTCTCTCTGTGTCTCTCTGTGTCTCTTTCAATGTGTCTGTCTCTGTGTCTCTCTGTGTCTCTCTCAATGTGTCTGTCTCTGTGTCTCTCTGTGTCTCTCTCAATGTCTCTCTCTGTCTCTCTGTGTCTCTCTCTGTGTCTCTCTCTCTGTCTCTCTCAATGTATCTCTCTGTCTCTGTGTCTCTCTCTCTCTGTCTCTCTCTGTATTTCTCTCTGTCTCTCTCATTGTCTCTCTCTCTGTATCTTACTCTGTCTCTCTCAATGTCTCTCTCTGTCTCTCTGTGTCTCTCTCTCTGTCTCTCGCTCCCTGTCTCTCTCAATGTCTCTCTCTGTCTCTGTGTCTCTCTCTCTGTCTCTCTCAATGTCTCTCTCAATGTCTCTCTCTGTCTCTGTGTCTCTCTCTCTGTATCTCTCAATGTCTCTCTCTGTCTCTGTGTGTCTCTCTCTCTCTGTATCTCTCTCTGTCTCTCTCAATGTCTCTCTCTCTCTCTGTGTCCATTTTTGCATTTGCCCTCAAGTGATTCAACATTCATCTCAACACAGCTGAGACTCTCAACCCTCTCTCCCTCTCTCTCCCCTCTCTCTCCCCTCTCTCCCCGTGTCTCTCTCTCCCCGTGTCTCTCTCTCTCCCGTGTCTCTCTCTCCCCGTGTCTCTCTCTCTCCCCTCTCTCCCCGTGTCTCTCTCTCCCCGTGTCTCTCTCTCTCCCCTTTCTCCCCGTGTCCCTCTCTCCCCGTGTCTCTCTCTCGCCCCTTTCTCCCCGTGTCTCTCTCTCCCCGTGTCTCTCTCTCCCCGTGTCTCTCTCTCTCCGTGTCTCTCTCTCTCCCCTCTCTCCCCGTGTCTCTCTCTCCCCGTGTCTCTCTCTCTCCCCTCTCTCCCCGTGTCTCTCTCTCCCGGTGTCTCTCTCTCTCCCCTTTCTCCCCGTGTCTCTCTCTCCCCGTGTCTCTCTCCCTCTCTCTCCCCTCTCTCCCTGTGTCTCTCTCTCCCCGTGTCTCTCTCCCCGTGTCTCTCTCTCTCTCCCCTTTCTCCCCGTGTCTCTCTCTCCCCGTGCCTCTCTCCCCGTGTCTCTCTCTCCCCTCTCTCCCCGTGTCTCTCTCTCCCCGTGTCTCTCTCCCCTCTCTCACCGTGTCTCTCTCTCCTCTCTCTCCCCGTGTCTCTCTCTCCCCGTGTCTCTCTCCCCTCTCTCCCCGTGTCTCTCTCTCCTCTCTCTCCCCGTGTCTCTCTCTCCCCGTGTCTCTCTCCCTGTGTCTCTCTCCGTGTCTCTCTCTCCCCGTGTCTCTCTCTCCCCTTTCTCCCCGTGTCTCTCTCTCTCCCCGTGTCTCTCTCTCCCCTCTCTCCCGGTGTCTCTCTCTCCTCTCTCTCCCCGTGTCTCTCTCTCCCCGTGTCTCTCTCCCCTCTCTCCCCGTGTCTCTCTCCCCGTGTCTCTCTCCGTGTCTCTCTCTCCCCGTGTCTCTCTCCCCTCTCTCCCCGTGTCTCTCTCCCCTCTCACCCCGTGTCTCTCTCCCCGTGTCTCTCTCCGTGTCTCTCTCTCCCCGTGTCTCTCTCCGTGTCTCTCTCCCCGTGTCTCTCTCTCACCGTGTCTCTCTCTCCCCGTGTCTCTCCCCGTGTCTCTCTCCCCGTGTCTCTCTCCCCGTGTCTCTCTCTCTCTCTCCGTGTTTCTCTCTCTCCCCGTGTCTCTATCTCTCCGTGTCTCTCTCCGCTTGTCTCTCTCCCCGTGTCTCTCTCTCTCCCCGTGTCTCTCTCCCCGTGTCTCTCTCCGTGTCTCTCTCTCCCCGTGTCTCTCTCCCCTCTCTCCCCGTGTCTCTCTCCCCTCTCACCCCGTGTCTCTCTCCCCGTGTCTCTCTCCGTGTCTCTCTCTCCCCGTGTCTCTCTCCGTGTCTCTCTCCCCGTGTCTCTCTCTCACCGTGTCTCTCTCTCCCCGTGTCTCTCCCCGTGTCTCTCTCCCCGTGTCTCTCTCCCCGTGTCTCTCTCTCTCTCTCCGTGTTTCTCTCTCTCCCCGTGTCTCTATCTCTCCGTGTCTCTCTCCGCTTGTCTCTCTCCCCGTGTCTCTCTCTCTCCCCGTGTCTCTCTCTCCCCGTGTCTCTCACTCCCCACACATTCCCCGTGTCTCTCTCTGTCTCCCCGTGTCTCTCTCTCCGTCTCTCTCTCTCTCTCCGTGTCTCTCTCTACCCTCTCTCCCCGTGTCTCTCTCCCCGTATCTCTCTCCCCGTGTCTCTCACTCTCCCCGTGTCTCTCTCTCTCTCTCTCCGTGTCCTTCTCTACCCTCTCTCCCCGTGTCTCTCTCCCCGTATCTCTCTCCCCGTGTCTCTCACTCTCCCCGTGTCTCTCTCTCCCCGTGTCTCTCTCTCTCTCCGTGTCTCTCTCTCCCCGTCTCTCTCTCTCTCCGTGTCTCTCTCTCCCCGCGTCTCTCTCTCCCCGTGTCTCTCTCTACCCTCTCTCCCCGTGTCTCTCTCCCCGTATCTCTCTCCCCGTCTCTCTCTCTCCGTGTCTCTCTCTCCCCGCGTCTCTCTCTCTCTCCCCGTGTCTCTCTCTACCCTCTCTCCCCGTGTCTCTCTCCCCGTATCTCTCTCCCCGTGTCTCTCACTCTCCCCGTGTCTCTCTCTTTCTCCCCGCGTCTCTCTCTCTCTCCCCGTGTCTCTCTCTACCCTCTCTCCCCGTGTCTCTCTCCCCGTATCTCTCTCCCCGTGTCTCTCTCTCTCCCCGTGTCTCTCTCTCTCCCCGTGTCGCTCTCTCTCCCCGTGTCTCTCTCTCTCCCCGTGTCGCTCTCTCTCCCCACACTCTCCCCCCACTCTCCCCCCACTCTCCCCACACTCTCCCCCCACTCTCCCCACTCTCTCACCCCCACTCTCTCACCCCCCACTCTCTCTCTAGAGACGTGAAGACGACATATGGGCTCTCTGGAGCGTCTGTTCTGGGCCGCTCCATCTGACCGCCTTTGTCTTCCTCGCCTCCATTGTTACACAGAGAGAGGGGGGGAGGAGATGGAGAGAGAGATGGAGAGAGATGGAGAGAGATGGGGAGAGATGGGGGAGAGATGGGAGAGAGATGGGAGAGATGGGGAGAGATGGGGAGAGAGATGGGGAGAGAGATGGGGAGAGAGATGGGGAGAGATGGGGAGAGATGGGGAGAGAGATGGGGAGAGATGGGGAGAGAGATGGGGAGAGAGATGGAGAGAGATGGGGAGAGATGGGGAGAGAGATGGAGAGAGATGGGGGAGAGATGGGGAGAGATGGGGAGAGAGATGGAGAGAGATGGGGAGAGATAGGGAGAGATGGGGAGAGATGGGGAGAGAGATGGAGAGAGATGGGGAGAGATGGGGAGAGATGGGAGAGAGATGGGGAGAGATGGGGGAGAGATGGGGAGAGATGGGGAGAGATGGGGAGAGAGATGGGGAGAGATGGGGGAGAGATGGGGAGAGATGGGGAGAGATGGGGAGAGAGATGGAGAGAGATGGGGAGAGATAGGGAGAGATGGGGAGAGATGGGGAGAGAGATGGAGAGAGATGGGGAGAGATAGGGAGAGATGGGAGAGAGATGGGGGAGAGATGGGGAGAGATGGGGAGAGATGGGAGAGAGATGGGGGAGAGATGGGGGAGAGATGGGAGAGAGATGGGGAGATAGATGGGGAGAGATGGGGGAGAGATGGGGAGAGATGGAGAGATGGGAGAGAGATGGGGAGAGAGATGGGGAGAGATGGAGAGAGATGGAGAGAGATGGGGAGAGATGGTGAGAGATGGGAGAGAGATGGAGAGAGATGGGGAGAGATGGGGGAGAGATGGGGGAGAGATGGGGGAGAGATGGGGAGAGATGGGGAGAGATGGGGGAGAGATGGGAGAGAGATGGGGGAGAGATGGGGGAGAGATGGGGGAGAGATGGGAGAGAGATGGGGAGATAGATGGGGAGAGATGGGGGAGAGAGTGGGAGAGAGATGGGGAGAGATGGAGAGAGATGGGGAGAGATGGGGGAGAGATGGGAGAGAGATGGGGGAGAGATGGGGAGAGATGGGGAGAGATGGGGAGAGATGGGGGAGAGATTGGGAGAGAGATGGGGAGAGATGGGGAGAGAAATGGGAGAGAGATGGGGAGAGATGGAAAGAGAGATGGCGAGAGATGGGGAGAGATGGGGAGAGATGGGGAGAGATGGGGAGAGAGATGGGGGAGAGAGATGGGGGAGAGATGGGGGAGAGATGGGAGAGAGATGGGGGAGAGATGGGAGAGAGATGGGGGAGAGATGGGGGAGAGCTGGGAGAGACATGGGGGAGAGATGGGGGAGAGATGGGGGAGAGATGGGAGAGAGATGGGGGAGAGATGGGGGAGAGATGGGGGAGAGATGGGGAGAGATGGGGAGAGATGGGGGAGAGATTGGAAGAGAGATGGGGAGAGATGGGGAGAGAAATGGGGAGAGAGATGGGGAGAGATGGAAAGAGAGATGGCGAGAGAGATGGGGAGAGATGGGGAGAGATGGGGAGAGATGGGGAGAGAGATGGGGGAGAGAGATGGGGGAGAGATGGGGGAGAGATGGGAGAGAGATGGGGGAGAGATGGGAGAGAGATGGGGGAGAGATGGGGGAGAGCTGGGAGAGACATGGGGGAGAGATGGGGGAGAGATGGGGGAGAGATGGGAGAGAGATGGGGGAGAGATGGGGGAGAGATGGGGAGAGAGATGGGGAGAGATGGGGAGAGATGGGGGAGAGATGGGGGAGAGATGGGGAGAGAGTTGGGAGAGAGATGGGGGAGAGATGGGGAGAGATGGGGGAGAGATGGGGAGAGATGGGGAGAGATGGGAGAGAGATGGGGGAGAGATGGGGAGAGATGGGGAGAGATGGGTAGAGATGTGGGAGAGATGGGGAGAGAGATGGAGAGAGATGGAGAGAGATGGGGAGAGATGGGGAGAGAGATGGGGAGAGATGGGGGAGAGATGGGGAGAGAGATGGGGGAGAGATGGGGAGAGATGGGGAGAGATGGAGAGAGATGGGGAGAGATGGGGAGAAATGGGAGAGAGATGGGGAGAGAGATGGAGAGAGATGGAGAGAGATGGAGAGAGATGGGGGAGAGATGGGGAGAGAGATGGGGAGAGATGGGGAGAGAGATGGAGAGAGATGGAGAGAGATGGAGAGAGATGGGGGAGAGATGGGGAGAGAGATGGAGAGAGATGGAGAGAGAGATGGAGAGAGATGGGGGAGAGATGGGGAGAGATGGGGAGAGATGTGGGAGAGATGGGGGAGAGATGGGGAGAGATGGGGAGAGAGATGTAGAGAGATGGAGAGAGATGGGGAGAGATGGGGGAGAGATGGGGAGAGATGGGGAGAGAGATGGGGAGAGATGGGGAGAGATGGGGAGAGAGATGGAGAGAGATGGGGGAGAGATGGGAGAGAGATGGGGGAGAGATGGGGGAGAGATGGGGGAGAGATGGAGAGAGATGTGGGAGAGATGGGGAGAGAGATGGAGAGAGATGGAGAGAGATGGGGAGAGATGGGGAGAGAGATGGGGAGAGATGGGGGAGAGATGGGAGAGAGATGGGGGAGAGATGGGGGAGAGATGGAGAGAGATGGGGAGAGATGGGGAGAAATGGGAGAGAGATGGGGAGAGAGATGGAGAGAGATGGAGAGAGATGGGGGAGAGATGGGGAGAGAGATGGGGAGAGATGGGGAGAGAGATGGAGAGAGATGGAGAGAGATGGAGAGAGATGGGGGAGAGATGGGGAGAGAGATGGAGAGAGATGGAGAGAGAGATGGAGAGAGATGGGGGAGAGATGGGGAGAGATGGGGAGAGATGTGGGAGAGATGGGGGAGAGATGGGGAGAGATGGGGAGAGAGATGGAGAGAGATGGAGAGAGATGGGGAGAGATGGGGGAGAGATGGGGAGAGATGGGGAGAGAGATGGGGAGAGATGGGGAGAGATGGGGAGAGAGATGGAGAGAGATGGGGGAGAGATGGGAGAGAGATGGGGGAGAGATGGGGGAGAGATGGGGGAGAGATGGAGAGAGATGTGGGAGAGATGGGGAGAGAGATGGAGAGAGATGGAGAGAGATGGGGAGAGATGGGGAGAGAGATGGGGAGAGATGGGGGAGAGATGGGAGAGAGATGGGGGAGAGATGGGGGAGAGATGGGGGAGAGATGGGGAGAGAGATGGAGAGAGATGGAGAGAGATGGGGAGAGATGGGGAGAGAGATGGAGAGAGATGGGGGAGAGATGGGAGAGAGATGGGGGAGAGATGGGGGAGAGATGGGGGAGAGATGGAGAGAGATGTGGGAGAGATGGGGAGAGAGATGGAGAGAGATGGAGAGAGATGGGGAGAGATGGGGAGAGAGATGGGGAGAGAGGGGGGAGAGATGGGGAGAGAGATGGGGGAGAGATGGAGAGAGATGGGGAGAGATGGAGAGAGATGGGGAGAGATGGGGAGATATGGGAGAGAGATGGGGAGAGAGATGGAGAGAGATGGAGAGAGATGGAGAGAGATGGGGGAGAGATGGGGAGAGAGATGGGGAGAGATGGGGAGAGAGATGGAGAGAGATGGAGAGAGATGGAGAGAGATGGGGGAGAGATGGGGAGAGAGATGGAGAGAGATGGAGAGAGAGATGGAGAGAGATGGGGGAGAGATGGGGAGAGATGGGGAGAGATGTGGGAGAGATGGGGGAGAGATGGGGAGAGATTGGGAGAGAGATGGAGAGAGATGGGGAGAGATGGGGGAGAGATGGGGAGAGATGGGGAGAGAGATGGGGAGAGATGGGGAGAGATGGGGGAGAGATGGGGAGAGAGATGGGAGAGAGATGGGGAGAGATGGGGGAGAGATGGGGAGAGAGATGGGGAGAGATGGAGAGAGATGGAGAGAGATGGGGAGAGAGATGGGGAGAGAGATGGGGAGAGAGATGGGGGAGAGATGGGGGAGAGATTGGGAGAGAGATGGAGATAGATGGAGAGAGATGGGGAGAGAGATGGGGAGAGAGATGGGGAGAGAGATGGGGGAGAGATGGGGAGAGATGGGGAGAGAAATGGGGAGAGAGATGGGGAGAGATGGAAAGAGAGATGGCGAGAGAGATGGGGAGAGATGGGGAGAGATGGGGAGAGAGATGGGGAGAGATGGGGGAGAGATGGGGAGAGAGATGGAGAGAGATGGAGAGAGAGATGGGGAGAGAGATGGGGAGAGAGATGGAGAGAGATGGGTGAGAGATGGGGGAGAGATGGAGAGAGATGGGGAGAGAGATGGAGAGAGATGGGGAGAGATGGAGAGAGAGATGGGGAGAGAGATGGGGTGAGATGGGGAGAGAGATGGGGAGAGAGATGGGGAAAGATGGAGAGAGATGGGGAGAGAGATGGGGAGAGAGATGGGGAGAGATGGGAGAGAGATGGGGAGAGATGGAGAGAGATGGGGAGAGAGATGGGGAGAGATGGAGAGAGATGGAGAGAGATGGGGAGAGATGGGGAGAGATGGCGAGAGAGATGGGGAGAGAGATGGGGAGAGAGATGGGGAGAGATGGGAGAGAGATGGGGAGAGAGATGGGGAGAGATGGGAGAGAGATGGGTAGAGATGGTGAGAGAGATGGGAGAGAGATGGGGAGAGATGGGAGAGAGATGGGGAGAGATGGGGAGAGATGGTGAGAGAGATGGAGAGATATGGAGAGAGATGGAGAGAGATGGGAGAGATGGGGAGAGAGATGGGGAGAGAGATGGAGAGAGATGGGAGAGAGATGGGAGAGAGATGGGGGAGAGATGGGGAGAGATGGGGGAGAGATGGAGAGAGAGATGGAGAGAGATGGGGGAGAGATGGGGAGAGAGATGGGGAGAGATGGAGAGAGATGGGAGAGAGATGGGGAGACAGATGGAGAGAGATGGGGAGAGATGGGGGAGAGATGGGGAGAGAGATGGGAGAGAGATGGGGAGAGATGGGGGAGAGATGGGGAGAGATGGGGAGAGAAATGGGGAGAGAGATGGAGAGAGAGATCGGAGAGAGATGGGGAGAGAGATGGAGAGAGATGGGGGAGATGGAGAGAGATGGGAGAGAGATGGAGAGAGATGGGTAGAGATGGGGAGAGAGATGGGGAGATATGGGAGAGAGATGGGGAGAGAGATGGGGAGAGAGATGGAGAGAGATGGGGAAAGATGGAGAGAGATGGGGAGAGATGGAGAGAGATGGAGAGAGAGAGGGGGAGAGATGGGGAGAGAGATGGAGAGAGATGGGGAGAGATGGGGAGAGATGGGGGAGAGATGGGGAGAGAGATGAAGAGAGATGGGGAGAGAGATGGGGAGAGATGGGGAGAGATGGGGGAGAGATGGGGAGAGATGGAGAGAGATGGGTGAGAGATGGGAGAGAGATGAGGAGAGGGATGGGAAAGAGATGTGGGAGAGATGGGGGAGATGGAGAGAGATGGGAGAGAGATGGAGAGAGATGGGTAGAGATGGGGAGAGAGATGGGGGAGAGATGGGAGAGAGATGGAGAGAGATTGGGAGAGAGATGGGGAGAGAGATGGGGAGAGAGATGGGGAGATAGATGGGGAGATGGGGAGAGAGATGGGGAGTGATGGGGAGAGAGATGGGGAGAGATGGGGGAGAGATGGGGAGAGATGGAGACAGAGATGGGGAGAGATGGGGAGAGATGGGGGAGAGATGGGGAGAGAGATCGGGAGAGATGGAGAGAGATGGAGAGAGATGGGGAGAGAGATGGGGAGAGAGATGGGGGAGAGATGGGGGAGAGATTGGGAGAGAGATGGAGATAGATGGAGAGAGATAGGGAGAGAGATGGGGAGAGAGATGGGGAGAGAGATGGGGGAGAGATGGGGAGAGATGGGGAGAGAAATGGGGAGAGAGATGGGGAGAGATGGAAAGAGAGATGGCGAGAGAGATGGGGAGAGATGGGGAGAGATGGGGAGAGAGATGGGGAGAGATGGGGGAGAGATGGGGAGAGAGATGGAGAGAGATGGAGAGAGAGATGGGGAGAGAGATGGGGAGAGAGATGGAGAGAGATGGGTGAGAGATGGGGGAGAGATGGAGAGAGATGGGGAGAGAGATGGAGAGAGATGGAGAGAGATGGGGAGAGAGATGGGGAGAGAGATGGGAGAGAGATGGGGAGAGATGGGAGAGAGATGGGGAGAGATGGGGAGAGATGGTGAGAGAGATGGAGAGAGATGGAGAGAGATGGAGAGAGATGGGGAGAGATGGGGGGGAAATGGGGAGAGATGGGGAGAGAGATGGAGAGAGATGGGGAGAGAGATGGGGAGAGATGGGGGAGAGATGGGGAGAGAGATGGAGAGAGATGGAGAGAGAGATGGGGAGAGAGATGGGGAGAGAGATGGAGAGAGATGGGTGAGAGATGGGGAGAGATGGAGAGAGATGGGGAGAGAGATGGAGAGAGATGGAGAGAGATGGGGAGAGAGATGGGGAGAGAGATGGGAGAGAGATGGGGAGAGATGGGAGAGAGATGGGGAGAGATGGGGAGAGATGGTGAGAGAGATGGAGAGAGATGGAGAGAGATGGAGAGAGATGGGAGAGATGGGGAGAGATGGGGGGGAAATGGGGAGAGATGGGGAGAGATGGGGAGAGAGATGGAGAGAGATGGGGAGAGAGATGGGGAGAGATGGGGAGAGAGATGGGGAGAGAGATGGGAGAGAGATGGGGAGAGATGGGGAGAGATGGGGAGAGAGATGGAGAGAGATGGGGAGAGATGGGGAGAGATGGAGAGAGATGGGAGAGAGATGGGAAGAGATGGGGAGAGTCCATATGGAGTTGAAAGACAAATATCCCCAAGGTAGCCTCTAGCAGGGCTGTAGGGGCAAGTGCTGTTACACAGACACAGACAAAGCTACCCCAGGTAGCCTCTAGCAGGGCTGTAGGGGCAAGTGCTGTTACACAGACACAGACAAAGCTACCCCAGGTAGCCTCTAGCAGGGCTGTAAGGGCAAGTGCTGTTACACAGACACAGACAAAGCTCCCCCAGGTAGCCTCTAGCAGGGCTGTAGGGGCAAGTGCTGTCAGCCGGCACTGTGGCGACAGACAGAGGGGGTGGGTGGCCAGCACCACGCTCGGCCGCCTTTGTCTCCCCAATGGCGATAACCACTGCACCACCACTCCCCACTCACACACACAGTGCGCTAACCACTGCACCACCACTCCCCACTCACACACACAGTGCGCTAACCACTGCACCACCACTCCCCACACACACACACACACAGTGCGCTAACCACTGCACCACCACTCCCCACACACACACAGTGCGCTAACCACTGCACCACCACTCCCCACTCACACACACAGTGCGCTAACCACTGCACCACCACTCCCCACTCACACACAGTGCGCTAACCACTGCACCACCACTCCCCCCACACACACACACAGTGCGCTAACCACTGCACCACCACTCCCCACACTCACACACAGTGCGCTAACCACTGCACCACCACTCCCTACTCACACACAGTGCGCTAACCACTGCACCACCACTCCCCACAGACACACACACAGTGCGCTAACCACTGCACCACCACTCCCCACTCACACACACACAGTGCGCTAACCACTGCACCACCACTCACACACACACACAGTGCGCTAACCACTGCACCACCACTCACACACACAGTGCGCTAACCACTGCACCACCACTCCCCACTCACAGTGCGCTAACCACTGCACCACCACTCCCCACAGACACACACACAGTGCGCTAACCACTGCACCACCACTCCCCACACACACAGTGCGCTAACCACTGCACCACCACTACCCACTCACACACACAGTGCGCTAACCACTGCACCACCACTCCCCACTCACACACAGTGCGCTAACCACTGCACCACCACTCCCCTCACACACACACACAGTGCGCTAACCACTGCACCACCACTCCCCACTCACACACACAGTGCGCTAACCACTGCACCACCACTCCCCTCACACACACACACACAGTGCGCTAACCACTGCACCACCACTCCCCACTCACACACACAGTGCGCTAACCACTGCACCACCACTCCCCACACTCACACACAGTGCGCTAACCACTGCACCACCACTCCCCACTCACACACAGTGCGCTAACCACTGCACCACCACTCCCCACAGACACACACACAGTGCGCTAACCACTGCACCACCACTCCCCACACACACACACACAGTGCGCTAACCACTGCACCACCACTCACACACACAGTGCGCTAACCACTGCACCACCACTCCCCACAGAAACACACACAGTGCGCTAACCACTGCACCACCACTCCCCACACACACACATAGTGCGCTAACCACTGCACCACCACTCACACACACAGTGCGCTAACCACTGCACCACCACTCCCCACAGACACACACACAGTGTGCTAACCACTTCACCACCACTCACACACACAGTGCGCTAACCACTGCACCACCACTCCCTACAGACTGACAGATGCGCCACTATCGCCCCCTGGTGGAAAACATCTGGTACTGAGTAGTTACCGCAACATCACCACCATCATTATCATCACCACTACCACAACCACCATCATCACCACCACCATCACCACCACCATCACCACCATCACCACCACCATCACCACCATCACCACGATCATCACCACCACCATTACCACCACCATCATCACCACCACCATCACCACCACCATTACCACCACCATCACCACCACCACCATCACCACCATCACCACGATCATCACCACCACCATTACCACCACCATCATCACCACCACCATCACGACCACCATCACCACCACCACCATAACCACCACCATCATCATCACCATCACCACCATCATCATCACCACCACCACCATCACCACCATCACCACCACCACCATCACCACCACCACCACCATAACCACCACCACCATAACCACCACCATCACCATCACCACCACCACCACCATCACCACCACCACTATCACCACCACCATCACCACCATCACCACCACCATCACCACCACCATCATCACCATCACCACCACCATCACCACCACCACCACTACCATCACCACCATCACCACCACCACCAACATCATCACCATCACCACCACCACCATCACCACCACCACCATCACCACCATTACCACCATCACCATCACCACCATCATCACCACCACCACCACCATAATCACCACCACCATCACCACCACCATCACCACTACCAACACCACCATCACCACCACCACCACCATCACCACCACCATCACCACCACCACCATCACCACCACCACCATCACCACCATCACCACCACCACCATCACCACCACCATCACCACCACCACCACCAACATCATCACCATCACCACCACCACCATCACCACCATCATTACCATCACCACCATCACCACTACCATCACCACCATCACCACCACCACCATCACCACCACCATCACCACCATCACCACCACCACCACCATCACCACCATCATCACCACCACCAACATCATCACCATCACCACCACCACCATCACCACCATCATCACCACCATCACGACCACCATCACCATCACCACCACCACCATCACTACCATCACCATCACCACCATCATCACCATCACCACCATCACGACCACCATCACCACCACCATCATCACCACCATCACCACCATCACCACCATCACCACCACCACCATCACCACCACCACCATAACCACCACCATCACCACCACCATCATCACCATCACCAGAACCATCACCACCACCACCATCACCACTACCATCACCACCATCACCACCACATGCACCACCACCACCACCAACATCATCACCATCACCACCATCACCACCATCATTACCATCACCACCATCACCACTACCAACACCACCATCACCACCACCACCACCACCATCACCACCACCATCACCACCACCACCATCACCACCACCACCACCATCACCACCATCACCACCACCACCATCACCACCACCACCACCAACATCATCACCACCACCACCATCACCACCATCATTACCATCACCACCATCACCACTACCATCACCACCATCACCACCACCACCACCATCACCACCACCATCACCACCACCATCACCACCACCATCACCACCATCATCACCACCACCAACATCATCACCATCACCACCACCACCATCACCACCACCATCATCACCACCAACACGACCACCATCACCATCACCACCACCATCACCACCACCATCACTACCATCACCATCACCACCATCATCACCATCACCACCATCACGACCACCATCACCACCACCATCATCACCACCATCACCACCATCACCACCATCACCACCACCACCATCACCACCACCACCATAACCACCACCATCACCACCACCATCACGACCATCACCATCACCACCATCACCACCACCATCACCACCATCATCACCACCACCATCACCACCACCATAACCACCACCATCACCATCACCACCATCACCACCACCATCACCACCACCACCACCATCACCACCACCACCATCACCACCATCACCATCACCACCACCATCATCACCACCACCATCACCACCACCACCATCACCACTACCATCACCACCACCATCACCACCACCAACATCCTCACCATCACCACCACCACCACCACCACCATCACCACCACCATCATCACCACCACCACCACCACCATCATCATCATCACCATCACCACCACCATCACCACCATCCCCACCATCACCACCACCATCATCTTCACCACCATCATCACCATCACCATCACCACCATCACCATCACCACCATAATCACCACCACCATCACCACCATCACCACCACCATCACCACCACCATCATCACCATCACCAGCACCATCACCACCACCACCACCATCACCACTACCATCACCACCATCACCACCACCACCATCACCACCACCATCACCACCACCACCACCAACATCATCACCATCACCACCACCACCATCACCACCATCATTACCATCACCACCATCACCACTACCATCACCATCACCACCACCATCACCACCACCAACATCACCACCACCACCATCACCACCATCACCACCACCATCACCACCACCATCATCACCACCACCAACATCATCACCATCACCACCACCACCATCACCACCATCATCACCACCATCACCACCACCATCACCACCATCACCATCATCACCACCACCACTACCATCATCACCATCACCACCATCACGACCACAATCACCATCACCACCACCATCACCACCACCATCACTACCATCACCATCACCACCATCATCACCATCACCACCATCACGACCACCATCACCACCACCATCATCACCACCATCACCACCATCACCACCATCACCACCACCACCATCACCACCACCACCATAACCACCACCACCACCATCACGACCATCACCATCACCACCATCACCACCACCATCACCACCATCATCACCACCACCATCACCACCACCACCACCATAACCACCACCATCACCACCACCATCACCATCACCACCATCACCACCACCACCACCATCACCACCACCACCATCACCACTACCATCACCATCACCACCACCACCAACATCATCACCATCACCAACACCACCACCATCATCACCACCATCACCACCATCACCACCATCACCACCACCACCATCACCACCACCACCATAACCACCACCATCACCACCACCATCACGACCATCACCATCACCACCACCACTACCACAACCACCACCATCACCACCACCATCACCACCACCATCACCACCATCACCACCACCATCACCACCATCACCACGATCATCACCACCACCACTACCACAACCACCACCATCACCACCACCATCACCACCACCATTACCATCACCACCACCATCACCACCATCACCACGATCATCACCACCACCATTACCACCACCATCATCACCACCACCATCACGACCACCATCACCACCACCACCATAACCACCACCATCATCATCACCATCACGACCATCATCATCACCACTACCACCATCACCACCATCACCACCACCACCATCACCACCACCACCACCATAACCACCACCACCATAACCACCACCATCACCATCACCACCACCACCACCATCACCACCACCACCACTATCACCACCACCACCACCATCACCACCATCACCACCACCATCACCACCACAATCATCACCATCACCACCACCATAACCACCACCACCACTACCATCACCACCATCACCACCACCACCACCACCAACATCATCACCATCACCACCACCACCATCACCACCACCACCATCACCACCATTACCACCATCACCATCACCACCATCATCACCACCACCATCATCACCATCACCATCACCACCACCATCACCACCATCACCACCACCACCATCATCATCACCACCATCATCACCACCACTATCACCACCATCACCACCATAATCACCACCACCATCACCACCATCACCACCATCACCACCACCATCATCACCATCACCAGCACCATCACCACCACCACCATCACCACTACCATCACCACCATCACCACCACATGCACCACCACCACCACCAACATCATCACCATCACCACCACCACCATCACCACCATCATTACCATCACCACCATCACCACTACCAACACCACCATCACCACCACCACCACCACCATCACCACCACCATCACCACCACCACAATCACCACCACCACCATCACCACCATCACCACCACCACCATCACCACCACCATCACCACCACCACCACCAACATCATCACCATCACCACCACCACCATCACCACCATCATTACCATCACCACCATCACCACTACCATCACCACCATCACCACCACCACCACCATCACCACCACCATCACCACCATCACCACCACCACCATCACCACCATCATCACCACCACCAACATCATCACCATCACCACCACCACCACCATCACCACCATCATCACCACCATCACGACCACCATCACCATCACCACCACCATCACCACCACCATCACTACCATCACCATCACCACCATCATCACCATCACCACCATCACGACCACCATCACCACCACCATCATCACCACCATCACCACCATCACCACCATCACCATCACCACCACCACCATAACCACCACCACCACCATCATCACCATCACCAGCACCATCACCACCACCACCATCACCACTACCATCACCACCATCACCACCACATGCACCACCACCACCACCACCAACATCATCACCATCACCACCACCACCATCACCACCATCATTACCATCACCACCATCACCACTACCAACACCACCATCACCACCACCACCACCATCACCACCACCATCACCACCACCACCATCACCACCACCACCACCATCACCACCATCACCACCACCACCATCACCACCACCATCACCACCACCACCACCAACATCATCACCATCACCACCACCACCATCACCACCATCAATACCATCACCACCATCACCACTACCATCACCACCATCACCACCACCACCACCATCACCACCACCATCACCACCACCATCACCACCACCACCACCATCACCACCATGATCACCACCACCAACATCATCACCATCACCACCACCACCATCACCACCACCATCATCACCACCATCACGACCACCATCACCATCACCACCATCACCACCACCATCACTACCATCACCATCACCACCATCATCACCATCACCACCATCACGACCACCATCACCACCACCATCATCACCACCATCACCACCATCACCACCACCACCATCACCACCACCACCACCACCATAACCACCACCATCACCACCACCATCACGACCATCACCATCACCACCATCACCACCACCATCACCACCATCATCACCACCACCATCACCACCACCATAACCACCACCATCACCATCACCACCATCACCACCACCATCACCACCACCACCACCATCACCACCACCACCACCACCATCACCACCATCACCATCACCACCACCATCATCACCACCACCATCACCACCACCACCATCACCACTACCATCACCACCACCATCACCACCACCAACATCCTCACCATCACCACCACCACCACCACCATCATCACCATCACCACCACCATCACCACCATCCCCACCATCACCACCACCATCATCTTCACCACCATCATCACCATCACCATCACCACCATCACCATCACCACCAAAATCACCACCACCATCACCACCATCACCACCACCATCACCACCACCATCATCACCATCACCATCACCACCACCATCACCACCACCACCACCACCAACATCATCACCATCACCACCACCACCATCACCACCATCACCACTACCATCACCACCATCACCACCACCACCACCATCACCACCAACATCACCACCACCAACATCACCACCACCACCACCATCACCACCATCATCACCACCACCAACATCATCACCATCACCACCACCATCACCACCATCATCACCACCATCACCACCACCATCACCACCATCACCATCATCACCACCACCACTACCATCATCACCATCACCACCATCACGACCACAATCACCATCACCACCACCATCACCACCACCATCACTACCATCACCATCACCACCATCATCACCATCACCACCATCACGACCACCATCACCACCACCATCATCACCACCATCACCACCATCACCACCATCACCATAACCACCACCATCACCACCACCATCACGACCATCACCATCACCACCATCACCACCACCATCACCACCATCATCACCACCACCATCACCACCACCACCACCACCATAACTACCACCATCACCACCACCATCACCATCACCACCATCACCACCACCACCACCATCACCACCACCACCATCACCACTACCATCACCATCACCACCACCACCACCACCAACATCATCACCATCACCAACACCATCACCACCATCATCACCATCACCACCATCACCACTACCATCACCACCATCACCACCACCACCATCACCACCACCATCACCACCACCATCACTACCATCACCACCACCACCACCATCACCATCACCACCACCATCATCACCACCACCACCACCATCACCACGATCACCACCACCATCACCACCATCACCACCATAACCACCACCACCACCGTCACCACCACCACCATCACCACCACCACCATCATCACCACCACAACCACCATCACCACCATCACCATCACCACCATCATCACCACCACCACCATCATCACCATCACCACCACCATCATTACCACCATCACCATCATCACCACCACCATCACCACCATCACCATCACCACCACCATCTCCACAATCACCACCACCATCACCACCATCACCACCACCACCACCATAACCACCACCATCATCACCACCACCACCACCATAACCACCACCATCATCGCCATCACCACCACCATCACCACCACCATCTCCACCATCGCCACCACCATCACCACCATTACCACCACCATCACCACCACCACCATCACCACCACCACTGCCACCATAACCACCATCACCACCATAACCACCACCACTACCACCACCATCATCACCACCACCACCACCATCACCACCACCACCATCATCACCATCACCATCATAACTACCACCACCACCATCATCACCACCACCACCACCATCACCACCACCACCATTACCATCACCACCATCTTTACCACCACCACCATCACCACCACCATCACCAACATCACCACCAACATCATCATCACC
This sequence comes from Petromyzon marinus, assembly GCF_010993605.1. NCBI lineage: Eukaryota > Metazoa > Chordata > Hyperoartia > Petromyzontiformes > Petromyzontidae > Petromyzon > Petromyzon marinus. The sequence goes on along the minus strand of NW_022639075.1, from coordinate 17,369 downwards.
ACCACCATCACTACCACCACCATCACCACCACCATCACCACCATCACCATCACCACCACCATCACCATCACCACCATCACCACCACCACCACCATCACCACCACCACCATCACCACTACCATCACCATCACCACCACCACCACCACCAACATCATCACCATCACCAACACCATCACCACCATCATCACCATCACCACCATCACCACTACCATCACCACCATCACCACCACCACCATCACCACCACCATCACCACCACCATCACTACCATCACCACCACCACCACCACCATCACCATCACCACCACCATCATCACCACCACCACCATCACCATCACCACCACCATCACCACAACCATCACCACCATCACCACCACCATCACCACCATCACCACCATCATTATCACCACCACCATCATCACCACCACCACCACCATCACCACCACCATCACCACCATCACCACCACCATCACCACCATAACCACCACCACCACCGTCACCACCACCACCATCACCACCACCACCACCACCATCACAACCATCACCATCAGCACCATCACCACCACCACCATCACCATCACCACCACCATCACCACCATCATCACCATCATCACGACCACCATCACCATCACCACCACCATCACCACCACCACCATCACCACCACCATCACCATCACCACCACCAACATCATCATCACCACCACCATCACCACCACCATCACCACCACCACCACCATCACCACCACCATCACCACCACCATCACCACCATCATCACCACCACCATCACCACCACCATCACCAACATCACCACCAACATCATCATCACCACCACCATCACTACCACCACCATCACCACCACCATCACCACCATCACCATCACCACCATCATCACCACCACCACCATCACCACCACCATCACCATCACCACCACCAACATCATCATCATTACCACCACCATCACCACCACCACCACCATCATCACCACCACAACCACCATCACCACCATCACCATCACCACCATCATCACCACCACCACCATCATCACCATCACCATCACCACCACCATCATTACCACCATCACCACCATCACCACCACCATCACCACCATCACCACCACCATCACCATCACCACCACCATCTCCACCATCACCACCACCATCACCACCATCACCACCACCACCACCATAACCACCACCATCATCACCACCACCACCACCACCATAACCACCACCATCATCGCCATCACCACCACCATCACCACCACCATCTCCACCATCGCCACCACCACCACCACCATCACCACCACCATCACCACCACCACCATCACCACCACCACCATCACCACCATCACCATCACCACCATCATCACCACCTCCACCACCACCATCACCACCATCACCATCACCACCATCACCACCACCACCACCATCACCACCATCACCATCATCACCACCACCACCTCTACCTTCATCACCATCACCACCATCACGACCACCATCACCATCATCATCACCATCACCACGACCACCACCATAACCACCACCATAACCACCACCATCATCACCATCACCACCACCATCACCATCATCACCACCACCATCACAAACATCATCATCATCACCACTGCCACCACCACCATCACCACCACCATCACCACCACCATCACCACCACCACCATCACCACCACCACCATCACCACCACCACCACCATCACCACCACCATCACCACCATCACCACCATCACCACCACCATCACCACCACCATCACCACCACCATCACCATCACCACCACCATCACCACCACTATCATCACCATCATCACGACCACCATCACCATCACCACCACCATCACCACCACCACCACCATCACTACCACTATCATCACCATCACCACCACCATCATCATCATCACCACCACCATCACCACCACCATCACCACCACCACCACCATCACCACCATCACCACCACCACCATCACCACCACCACCATCACCACCATCACCATCACCACCATCATCACCACCTCCACCACCACCATCACCACCATCACCATCACCACCATCACCACCACCACCACCATCACCACCATCACCATCATCACCACCACCACCTCTACCTTCATCACCATCACCACCATCACGACCACCATCACCATCATCATCACCACCACCACCATCACCACCACCATCACCACGACCACCACCATAACCACCACCATAACCACCACCATCATCACCATCACCACCACCATCACCATCATCACCACCACCATCACAAACATCATCATCATCACCACTGCCACCACCACCATCACCACCACCATCACCACCACCATCACCACCACCACCATCACCACCACCACCATCACCACCACCACCACCACCATCACCACCACCATCACCACCATCACCACCATCACCACCACCATCACCACCACCATCACCACCACCATCACCATCACCACCACCATCATCACCACCACCACCATCATCACCATCACCACCAACATTACCACAACCATCACCACCATCACCACCACCATCACCACCATCACCACCACCATCACCATCATCATCACCACCATCATCACCACCACCACCATCACCACCATCACCACCACCATAACCACCACCACCGTCACCACCATCACCACCACCATCACAACCATCACCATCACCACCATCACCACCACCACCATCACCACCATCACCATCACCACCACCATCACCACCACCATCACCACCATCACCACCACCATCACCACGATCACCACCACCATCACCACCATCACCACCACCACCACTACCATCATCATCACCACCACCACCATCACCACCATCATCACCACCCCCAACACCACGTGACTTGACTCGACCAATGACAAAGCGTTTGCGGTGCACTTTATTTCAAGCACATTTTCAAAGTGTACCCAATGAATTCATATTTCAATAGATCGAACTTTTTTCAAAGTGTACCCAATGAATCAACATCTCAATAGCTCGAACTTTTTTCAAAGTGTACCCAATGAATTCACATTTTCAAAGTGTACCCAATGAATTCATATTTCAATAGATCGAACTTTTTTCAAAGTGTACCCAATGAATCAACATCTCAATAGCTCGAACTTTTTTCAAAGTGTACCCAATGAATTCACATTTTCAAAGTGTACCCAATGAAATCACATTTTAACAGATCGAACTTTTTTCAAAGTGTACCCAATGAATTCACACTTTAACAGATCGAACTTTTTTCAAAGTGTACCCAATGAATTAACATTTTAACAGATCGAACTTTTTTTCAAAGTGTACCCAATGAATCAACATCTCAATAGCTCGATCTTTTTTCAAAGTGTACCCAATGAATTAACATTTTAAGAGATCGAACTTTTTTAAAAGTGTACCCAATGAATTAACACTTTAACAGATCGAACTTTTTTCAAAGTGTACCCAATGAATCAACATTTCAATAGGTCGAACTTTTTTCAAAGTGTACCCAACGAATCAACATCTCAATACCTCGAACTTTTTTCAAAGTGTACCCAATGAATCAACATTTTAATTGCTCCAACTTTTTTCAAAGTGTACCCAATAAATTCACACTTCGATAGATCCAAATTTTTCAAAGTGTACCCAATGAATTAACATCTCAATAGCTCAACTTTTTTCAAAGTGTACCCAATGAATTAACATTTTAACAGATCGAACTTTTTTCAAAGTGTACCCAATGAATCAACATTTCAATAGCTCGAACTTTTTTCAAAGTGTACCCAATGAATCAACATTTTAATAGCTCGAATTTTTTTCAAAGTGTACCCAATGAATTCACACTTTAACAGATCGAACTTTTTTCAAAGTGTACCCAATGAATCAACATTTCAATAGCTCGAACTTTTTTCAAAGTGTACCCAATGAATTAACATCTCAATAGCTCGAATTATTTTCCAAAGTGTACCCAAATCGTCCCCCTTTTAGAAGGTGTACCCAATGAATAGGCATCGCAATACCAATGTACATGTTTTTTTCAAAGTGCACCCAAATCAAACGTTCGTATGTACACGCAAATCGTTTCAAAGTGCACCCATTCCGAACTTTTTCATAGTGTACCCATTGAGTTGCAATTTTAATGAATGCTTTACTTTTCAAGGTGTACCCATTCGGCGCTTTTTCAAAGTGTACCCATTGAGTTAGAATTTAAATGAATGCTTTACTTTTCAAGGTGTACCCAATCGGCCCTTTTTCAAAGTGTACCCATTGAAATTCTTGGTTCTTCCGGTAAAGTCACCACCGCGTAGAAGGGAAACAATAAAATAATAAAAAATATAAAACAATATAAAATTCTCACGACGTTTCGACTGCAACACAAAGCAGCAATCATCATCAGGCGTGAAAACCACAGAATTTTATTGTTTTATATTTTTATAATTTTATTGTTTTATATTTTTAGTATTTTATTGTTTTTCACACCTGATGATGATTGCTTCTTGTGTTGCAGAATTTTATTGTTTTATATTTTTATTATTTTATTGTTTTATATTTTAATAATTTTATTGTTTTATATTTTTATTATTTTATTGTTTTTCACACCTGATGATGATTGCTTCTTGTGTTGCAGAATTTTATTGTTTTATATTTTTATTATTTTATTGTTTTATATTTTTATTATTTTATTGTTTTATATTTTTATTATTTTATTGTTTTTCGCACCTGATGATGATTGCTTCTTGTGTTGCAGAATTTTATTGTTTTATATTTTTATTATTTTATTGTTTCCCTTCTACGTGGTGGTGACCCTTCCGAAAAGAACCAAGAATATGAATCCCTGCGGTGAAGAAAACTTTAAATCAAAATTCAATAAAAAAAAATACTCTACTTTTCAAAGTGTACCCAATTCGCGCTTTTTTTCAAATTGTACCCAATTTAACTCACGTTTAAATGCGAACATACCAATCCCGCCCAATACGTACTGTTACCAAGAGGCGCTTTTTCAACGTGTACCCAATGAGAAAGAATTTCGCGCGTTAATGGCCTGGTTTTAAAGAGTGCACCCAACAAGCTTTAATTCAATTCACACGCAGCGAACAATTTCAGGGTGTAACCATTTGATGCGAATTTAAAAAAAATTCCAAAGTGTACCCAAAAAAACTCGTTGCTGTTTCAATGTAGCGCACTTTTTTCACAGTGGTAGGCCGATAGTAGTAGTTTATTTTTTATATTTTTTAAAAAGTGTTACCCAATATTTACCTTTTTAACAGCGGTACTCAATTTGTGATTTTTTTTCAAAGTGTACCCAATTGCGCCTTTTCAAAGTGTACCCAATTGTGCCTTTTCAAAGTGTACCCAATTGGCGATTTTTCAAAGTGTACCCAATTGATACCGTTTTACAGTGCACCAAATTGGTACTTTTTAAAAGTGTACCCAATATGTTCCTTTTCAAAGTGCACCCAATTGGTGATTTTTCAAAGTGTACCCAATATTTACCCTTTTAACAGCGGTACTCAATTTGTGATTTTTTTCAGAGTGTACCCAATTGCCGCTTTTTCCAAAGTGCACCGAATTGGAATCTTTTCAGAGTGTACCCAATTGGCGCTTTTTAAAAGTGTACCCAATTGGAATATTTTCAAAGTGTACCCAATTGTGCCTTTTCAAAGTGCACCCAATTGGTGATTTTTCAAAGTGTACCCAATTGATACCGTTTTACAGTGCACCAAATTGGTACTTTTAAAAGTGTACCCAATATGTTCCTTTTCAAAGTGCACCCAATTGTGCCTTTTCAAAGTGTACCCAATATTTACCTTTTTAACAGCGGTACTCAATTTGTGATTTTTTTTCAGAGTGTACCCAATATGTACCTTTTGAAAGTGCACCCAATTGTGCCTTTTCAAAGTGTACCCAATATTTACCTTTTTTAACAGTGGTACTCAATTGGTGCTTTTTCAAAGTGCACCCAATATGTACCTTTTCAAAGCGAAACTCAATTGGCGCTTTTTCAAAGTGTACCCAAATGGAATATTTTCAGAGTGTACCAAATATGTACCTTTTCAGAGTGTACCCAATTGGTGCTTTTTCAAAGTGTACCCAATTGGTGCTTTTTCAAAGTGTACCCAGTATGTACCTTTTCAAAGCGAAACTCAATTGGTGCCTTTTCAAAGTGCACCCAATTAATTTGAACTTGAACACGATGCACTTTCTCAGAGTGCACCCAATGAATCTGAATTTCAATACAAACTGTTGTTGTTTCAAAGCGAACCCCAGATGGTAACTTTTCAAAGTGTACCCCAGATGGTAACTATTCAAAGTGTACCCCAGATGGTAACTATTCAAGGTTTACCCCAGATGGTAACTTTTCAAAGTGTACCCCAGATGGTAACTATTCAAAGTGTAACCCCAGAAGGTAACTTTTCAAAGTGTACCCCCAGAAGGTAACTTTTCAAAGTGTACCCCAGATGGTAACTATTCAAAGTGTACCCCAGATGGTAACTATTCAAAGTGTACCCCAGATGGTAACATTTCAAAGTGTACCCCCAGATGGTAACTATTCAAAGTGTACCCCCAGATGGTAACTTTTCAAAGTGTACCCCAGATGGTAACTATTCAAAGTGTACCGCAGATGGTAACTATTCAAAGTGTACCCCAGGGGGTAACTATTCAAAGTGTACCCCAGATGGTAACTATTCAAAGCATACCCCAGATAGTAACTTTTCAAAGTGTACCCCAGATGGTAACTATTCAAAGTGTACCCCAGAAGGTAACTATTCAAAGTGTAACCCAAATGGTAACTATTCAAAGTGTACCCCAGATGGTAACTATTCAAAGTGTACCCCAGATGATTGTACACCGTTAAAGCTAGAAGCAATACACGCGTGACTGTGTGTGTGTGTCTGTGTGTGTGTGTGTCTGTGTGTGTGTGTATGTGTGTGTGTGTGTCTATGTGTTTGACTATGTGTCTGTGTGTGTGTCTGTGTGTGTGTCTGTGTGTGTGCGTGTCTGTGTGTGTCTGTGTGTGTGTGTGTCTGTGTGTGTGTGTCTGTGTGTGTGTGTGTCTGTGTGTGTGTCTGTGTGTCAATGTGTGTGTGTGTGTGTCTGTGTGTGTGTGTCTGTGTGTGTCTGTGTGTGTGTGTCTGTGTGTTTGACTATGTCTGTGTGTGTGTGTCAATGTGTGTGTGTCTATGTGTGTGTCTGTGTGTGTCTGTGTGTGTCTATGTGTTTGTGTGTGTCTATGTGTTTGACTATGTGTGTGTGTCAATGTGTGTGTGTCTATGTGTGTGTGTCTATCTGTGTGTGTGTCTATGTGTGTGTGTGTCTATGTGTTTGTGTGTGTCTATGTGTTTGACTATGTGTGTGTGTCAATGTGTGTGTGTATATGTGTGTGTCTATCTGTGTGTGTGTCTATGTGTGCGTGTGTCTATGTGTGTGTGTGTATGTGTGTTTGACTATATGTGTGTGTGTCTATGTGTGTGTGTGACTATGTGTGTGTGTCTATGTGTGTGTCTATGTGTGTATGTCTATGTTAGTGTCTATGTGTGTGTGTGTCTACGTGTGTGTGTCTATGTGTGTGTGTCTATGTGTGTGTCTACGTGTGTGTGTATGTGTGTGTCTATGTGTGTGTCTATGTGGGTATGTCTATGTTAGTGTCTGTGTGTGTGTCTGTGTGTGTCTACGTGTGTGTGTGTGTCTATGTGTCTATGTGTGTGTCTACGTGTGTGTGTCTATGTGTGTGTGTCTATGTGTCTATGTGTGTGTCTACGTGTGTGTGTCTATGTGTGTGTGTGTGTCTATGTGTGTGTGTGTCTGTGTCTCCCCGTGTCTAAGTGGTCGATTCTACTGCGGGTCAATGTCTCCGAGACCTTTGGCTTGGTACGAGCACATAGACAACATTCCTGCACTCAGACACACACAGAGAGACAAAGAGACACACAGACAAAGATGGCGTTACTCATGTCACCCAGGTAGCTTCTAGCAGGGCTGTAGAGAGTGAGTGGGTGAGTGGGTGAGTGAGTGAGTGGGTGAGTGGGTGAGTGAGTGGGTGAGTGGGTGAGTGAGTGGGTGAGTGGGTGGGTGAGTGAGTGGGTGGGTGAGTGAGTGAGTGGGTGAGTGAGTGGGTGAGTGAGTGAGTGGGTGGGTGAGTAAGTTAGTGAGTGGGTGGGTAAGTGAGTGAGTGGGTGAGTGAGTGGGTGGGTGAGTGGGTGAGTGAGTGAGTGGGTGGGTGGGTGAGTGAGTGGGTGAGTGGGTGAGTGGGTGGGTGAGTGAGTGAGTGGGTGAGTGAATGGGTGGGTGAGTAAGTTAGTGAGTAGGTGGGTAAGTGAGTGAGTGATTGGGTGGGTGAGTGGGTGAGTGAGTGAGTGGGTGGGTGAGTGGGTGGGTGAGTGGGTGAGTGGGTGAGTGGGTGAGTGGGTGGGTGGGTGGGTGAGTGAGTGAGTGGGTGAGTGAGTGAGTGGGTGAGTGAGTGAGTGAGTGGGTGTGTGGATGAGTGAGTGAGTGGGTGAGTGAGTGAGTGGGTGAGTGAGTGGGTGGGTGAGTGAGTGGGTGAGTGGGTGAGTGAGAGGGTGGGTGAGTGAGTGGGTGGGTGAGTGAGTGAGTGAGTGGGTGAGTGAGTGAGTGAGTGGGTGAGTGAGTGGGTGAGTGGGTGAGTGAGCTAGTGAGTGAGTGAGTGAGCTGGTGAGTGAGTGAGCTGGTGAGTGAGTGAGTGAGCTGGTGAGTGAGTGAGCTGGTGAGTGAGCTGGTGAGTGAGTGAGTGGGTGAGTGAGTGAGTGAGTGGGTGAGTGAGTGAGTGAGTGGGTGAGTGAGTGGGTGAGTGAGTGAGTGAGTGACCTGGTGAGTGAGTGACCTGGTGAGTGAGTGAGTGAGTGGTGAGTGAGTGAGTGAGTGGTGAGTGAGTGAGTGAGTGGTGAGTGAGTGACCAGGTGAGTGAGTGACCAGGTGAGTGGTGAGTGAGTGACCAGGTGAGTGAGTGACCAGGTGAGAGAGTGACCAGGTGACGAAGTGAGTGACCTGGTGAGTGACCAGGTGAGTGAGTGAGCTGGTGAGTGACCAGGGTGAGTGACCAGGTGAGTGAGTGACCAGGTGAGTGAGTGAGCTGGTGAGTGAGTGACCAGGTGAGTGAGTGAGCTGGTGAGTGACCAGGGTGAGTGACCTGGTGAGTGAGTGACCAGGTGAGTGAGTGAGCTGGTGAGTGAGTGACCAGGTGAGTGAGTGAGCTGGTGAGTGAGTGACCAGGTGAGTGAGTGAGCTGGTGAGTGACCAGGGTGAGTGACCTGGTGAGTGAGTGACCAGGTGAGTGAGTGAGCTGGTGAGTGAGTGACCAGGTGAGTGAGTGAGCTGGTGAGTGAGTGACCAGGTGAGTGACCAGGTGAGTGACCAGGTGACCAGGTGAGTGAATGACCAGGTGAGTGAGTGACCAGGTGAGTGACCAGGTGAGTGAGTGAGTGGTGAGTGAGTGAGTGGTGAGTGACCAGGTGAGTGAGTGACCAGGTGAGTGACCAGGGTGAGCGTGTGTCTTACCCGCCATGAAGGTGAGTGAACTGGTGAGTGAGTGAGTGGTGAGTGAGTGAGTGAACTGGTGAGTGGGTGAGTGAGTGGTGAGTGAGTGAGTGAACTGGTGAGTGGGTGAGTGAGTGGTGAGTGAGTGAGTGAACTGGTGAGTGGGTGAGTGAGTGGTGAGTGAGTGAGTGAGCTGGTGAGTGAGTGAGTGAGCTGGTGAGTGGGTGACCAGGTGAGTGAGTGGTGAGTGAGTGAGCTGGTGAGTGAGTGACCAGGTGAGTGACCAGGTGAGTGAGTGACCAGGTGAGTGAGTGACCAGGTGAGTGACCAGGTGAGTGAGTGACCTGGTTAGTGACCTGGTGAGTGAGTGAGCTGGTGAGTGACCAGGTGAGTGAGTGACCTGGTGAGTGACCTGGTGAGTGAGTGAGCTGGTGAGTGACCAGGTGAGTGACCAGGTGAGTGAGTGACCTGGTGAGTGAGTGACCAGGTGAGTGACCAGGTGAGTGAGTGACCAGGTGAGTGAGTGACCAGGTGAGTGAGTGACCAGGTGAGTGAGTGACCAGGTGAGTGACCTGGTGAGTGAGTGACCTGGTGAGTGACCTGGTGAGTGACCCGGTGAGTGACCTGGTGAGTGAGTGACCTGGTGAGTGAGTGACCTGGTGAGTGACCTGGTGAGTGAGTGACCTGGTGAGTGACCTGGTGAGTGACCTGGTGAGTGAGTGACCTGGTGAGTGAGTGACCAGGTGAGTGACCAGGTGAGTGAGTGACCAGGTGAGTGAGTGACCAGGTGAGTGAGTGACCAGGTGAGTGAGTGACCAGGTGAGTGACCAGGTGAGTGAGTGACCAGGTGAGTGACCAGGTGAGTGACCAGGTGAGTGAGTGAGCTGGTGAGTGAGTGACCAGGTGAGTGAGTGACCTGGTGAGTGACCTGGTGAGTGAGTGACCTGGTGAGTGACCAGGTGAGTGACCAGGTGAGTGAGTGACCTGGTGAGTGAGTGACCAGGTGAGTGACCAGGTGAGTGAGTGACCAGGTGAGTGAGTGACCAGGTGAGTGAGTGACCAGGTGAGTGAGTGACCAGGTGAGTGACCAGGTGAGTGAGTGACCAGGTGAGTGACCAGGTGAGTGACCAGGTGAGTGAGTGAGTGACCAGGTGAGTGAGTGACCTGGTGAGTGACCTGGTGAGTGAGTGAGCTGGTGAGTGACCAGGTGAGTGACCAGGTGAGTGAATGAGCTGGTGAGTGAGTGACCACGTGAGTGACCAGGTGAGTGAGTGACCAGGTGAGTGAGTGACCAGGTGAGTGAGTGACCAGGTGAGTGAGTGACCAGGTGAGTGACCAGGTGAGTGAGTGACCAGGTGAGTGACCAGGTGAGTGAGTGAGCTGGTGAGTGAGTGACCAGGTGAGTGACCAGGTGAGTGAGTGACCAGGTGAGTGACCAGGTGAGTGACCAGGTGAGTGAGTGACCAGATGAGTGAGTGAGCTGGTGAGTGAGTGAGCTGGTGAGTGAGTGACCAGGTGACCAAGTGAGTGACCAGGTGAGTGACCCGGTGAGTGATTGAGTGGTGAGTGAGTGACCAGGTGAGTGACCAGGTGAGTGACCAGGTGAGTGAGTGACCAGGTGACCAGGTGAGTGACCAGGTGAGTGAGTGAGCTGGTGAGTGACCAGGGTGAGCGTGTGTCTTACCCGCCATGAAGGTGAGTGAACTGGTGAGTGAGTGAGTGGTGAGTGAGTGAGTGAGTGAACTGGTGAGTGGGTGAGTGAGTGGTGAGTGAGTGAGTGAGCTGGTGAGTGGGTGACCAGGTGAGTGAGTGGTGAGTGAGTGAGCTGGTGAGTGAGTAACCAGGTGACCAGGTGAGTGAGCTGGTGAGTGACCAGGTGAGTGAGAGAGCTGGTGAGTGACCAGGTTAGTGAGCTGGTGAGTGAGTGACCAGGTGAGTGACCAGGTGAGTGAGTGACCAGGTGAGTGACCAGGTGAGTGAGTGAGTGAGCTGGTGAGTGAGTGAGTGAGCTGGTGAGTGAGTGACCAGGTGAGTGGCCAGGTGAGTGACCTGGTGAGTGACCTGGTGAGTGAGTGACCAGATGAGTGAGTGAGTGAGTGAGTTAGTGGTGAGTGAGTGATTGAGTGAGTGGTGAGTGAGTGAGTGAGCTGGTGAGTGAGTGAGTGAGCTGGTGAGTGGGTGACCAGGTGAGTGAGTGGTGAGTGAGTGAGCTGGTGAGTGAGTGACCAGGTGACCAGGTGAGTGTCCAGGTGACCAGGTGAGTGAGTGAGCTGGTGAGTGACCAGGTGAGTGAGTGACCAGGTGAGTGACCAGGGTGAGCGTGTGTCTTACCCGCCATGAAGGTGAGTGAGTGACCTGGTGAGTGAGTGAGTGAGTGATTGAGTTAGTGGTGAGTGAGTGATTGAGTGAGTGGTGAGTGAGTGAGTGAGCTGGTGAGTGAGTGAATGACCAGGTGAGTGAGTGAGCTGCTGAGTGAGCTGGTGAGTGAGTGACCAGGTGAGTGAGTGAGCTGGTGAGTGAGTGAGCTGGTGACCTGGTGAGTGACCAGGTGAGTGACCAGGTGAGTGAGTGACCAGGTGAGTGAGTGACCAGGTGAGTGACCAGGTGAGTGAGTGACCAGGTGAGTGAGTGACCAGGTGAGTGAGTGACCAGGTGAGTGACCAGGGTGAGCGTGTGTCTCACCCGCCATGAAGGTGAGCATTAGCGCGGCCCAGCTGAGGAAGTATGACCACGAAAACTTCCAGTCCGTGTAGCGCTTGGCATGGACGTTGGCGGCGCTCGAGGAATAGACGGCCAGGGCCAGAGCCAAAAGCAGGGCTGGAGGGCACGGAGGAGGGAGGGTGGAGGTGCTGAGTCTATGGTGGCAGTGTTGAGTCTATGGTGGCAGTGTTGAGTCTATGGTGCAGTGCTGAGTCTATTGTGCAGTGTGCAGTGTTGAGTCTATGGTACAGTGCTGAGTCTATGGTGCAGTGTTGAGTCTATGGTGCAGTGTTGAGTCTATGGTACAGTGTTGAGTCTATGGTGCAGTGTTGAGTCTATGGTGCAGTGTTGGGTCTATGGTGCAGTGTTGAATCTATGGTGCAGTGTTGAGTCTATGGTGCAGTGTTGAGTCTATCGTGCAGTGTTGAGTCTATGGTGCAGTGTTGAGTCTATGGGTGGCAGTGTTGAGTCTATGGCAGTGTTGAGTCTATGGGTGGCAGTGTTGAGTCTATGGAGCAATGTTGAGTCTACGGTGCAGTGTTGAGTCTATGGGCAGTGTTGAGTCTATAGTGCAGTGTTGAGTCTATGGTGTAGTGTTGAGTCTATGTTGCAGTGTTGAGTCTATGGGTGGCAGTGTTGAGTCTATGGTGCAGTGTTGAGTCTATGGTGCAGTGTTGAGTCTATGGTGCAGTGTTGAGTCTATGGTGCAGTGTTGAGTCTATGGGGCAGTGTTGAGTCTATGGGGCAGTGTTGAGTCTATGGTGCAGTGTTGAGCCTATGGGTGGCAGTGTTGAGTCTATGGTGCAGTGTTGAGTCTATGGGCGGTGTTGAGTGTATGGGCAGTGTTGAGTCTACGGTGCAGTGTTGAGTCTATGGTGCAGTGTTGAGTCTATGGTGCAGTGTTGAGTCTATGGTGCAGTGTTGAGTCTATGGTGGCAGTGTTGAGTCTATGGGGCAGTGTTGAGTCTATGGGCGGTGTTGAGTGTATGGGCAGTGTTGAGTCTATGGTGGAGTGTTGAGTCTATGGTGCAGTGTTGAGTCTATGGGTGGCAGTGCTGAGTCTATGGTGCAGTGCTGAGTCTATGGGTGGCAGTGTTGAGTCTATGGGCAGTGCTGAGTCTATGGTGCAGTGTTTAGTCTATGGTGCAGTGCTGAGTCTATGGTGCAGTGCTGAGACTATGGTGCAGTGCTGAGTCTATTGTGCAGTGTTGAGTCTATGGTGCAGTGCTGAGTCTATGGTGCAGTGCTGATTCTATGGTGCAGTGCTGAGTCTATGGTGGCAGTGCTGAGTCTATGGTGCAGTGTTGAGTCTATGGTGGCAGTGTTGAGTCTATGGTGCAGTGTTGAGTCTATGGTGCAGTGTTGATTCTATGGTGCAGTGTTGATTATATGGTGCAGTGTTTAGTCTATGATGCAGTGTTGAGTCTATGGTGCAGTGTTGAGTCGATAGTGCGGTGTTGAGTCTATGGTGCAGTGTTGAGTCTATTGTGCAGTGTTGAGTCTATGGTGCAGTGTTGAGTCTATGGGGCAGTGCTGAGTCTATGGTGCAGTGCTGAGTCTGTGGTGCAGTGCTGAGTCTATGGTGCAGTGTTGAATCTATGGTGCAGTGTTGAGTCTATGGTGCAGTGCTGAGTCTACGGTGTAGTGTTGAGTCTGTGGTGCAGTGTTGAATCTATGGTGCAGTGTTGAGTCTATGGTGCAGTGTTGAGTCTATGGTGCAGTGTTGAGTCTACGGTGCAGTGTTGGGTCTATGGTGCAGTGTTGAGTCTATGGTGCAGTGTTGAGTCTATGGTGCAGTGTTTAGTCTATGGGTTGCAGTGTTGAGTCTATGGCAGTGTTGAGTCTATGGGTGGCAGTGTTGAGTCTATGGAGCAATGTTGAGTCTATGGTGCAGTGTTGAGTCTATGGGCAGTGTTGAGTCTATGGTGCAGTGTTGAGTCTATGGTGTAGTGTTGAGTCTATGTTGCAGTGTTGAGTCTATGGTGCAGTGTTGAGTCTATGGGTGGCAGTGTTGAGTCTATGGGCGGTGCTGAGTCTATGGTGCAGTGTTGAGTCTATGGTGCAGTGTTGAGTCTATGGTGCAGTGTTGAGTCTATTGTGTAGTGTCCAGACTACGGGCAGTGCTGAGTCTATGGTGCAGTGTTGACTCTCTGGTGCAGTGTTGCGTCTATGGTGCAGTGTTGAGTCTATGGTGCAGTGTTGAGTCTATGGTGCAGTGTTGAGTCTATGGGTGGCAGTGCTGAGTCTATGGGGTAGTATTGAGTCTATGGGCAGTGTTGAGTCTACGGTGCAGTGTTGAGTCTATGGTGCAGTGTTGAGTCTATGGTGCAGTGTTGAGTCTATGGGCAGTGTTGAGTCTATGGTGCAGTGTTGAGTCTATGGTGCAGTGTTGAGTCTATGGTGCAGTGTTGAGTCTATGGGTGGCAGTGCTGAGTCTATGGGGTAGTATTGAGTCTATGGGCAGTGTTGAGTCTACGGTGCAGTGTTGAGTCTATGGTGCAGTGTTGAGTCTATGGTGCAGTGTTGAGTCTATGGGCAGTGTTGAGTCTATGGTGCAGTGTTGAGTCTATGGTACAGTGTTGAGTGTATGGTGCAGTGTTGAGTCTATGGTGCAGTGTTGAGTCTATGGTGCAGTGTTGAGTTTATGGTGCAGTGTTGAGTCTATGGTGGCAGTGTTGAGTCTATGGGGCAGTGTTGAGTCTATGGGCGGTGTTGAGTGTATGGGCAGTGTTGAGTCTACGGTGCAGTGTTGAGTCTATGGTGCAGTGTTGAGTCTATGGTGCAGTGTTGAGTCTATGGTGCAGTGTTGAGTCTATGGTGCAGTGTTGAGTCTATGGGGCAGTGTTGAGTCTATGGTGCAGTGTTGAGCCTATGGGTGGCAGTGTTGAGTCTATGGTGCAGTGCTGAGTCTATGGTGGCAGTGTTGAGTCTATGGGGCAGTGTTGAGTCTATGGGCGGTGTTGAGTGTATGGGCAGTGTTGAGTCTATGGTGGAGTGTTGAGTCTATGGTGCAGTGTTGAGTCTATGGGTGGCAGTGCTGAGTCTATGGTGCAGTGCTGAGTCTATGGGTGGCAGTGTTGAGTCTATGGGCAGTGCTGAGTCTATGGTGCAGTGTTTAGTCTATGGTGCAGTGCTGAGTCTATGGTGCAGTGCTGAGACTATGGTGCAGTGCTGAGTCTATTGTGCAGTGTTGAGTCTATGGTGCAGTGCTGAGTCTATGGTGCAGTGCTGATTCTATGGTGCAGTGCTGAGTCTATGGTGGCAGTGCTGAGTCTATGGTGCAGTGTTGAGTCTATGGTGGCAGTGTTGAGTCTATGGTGCAGTGTTGAGTCTATGGTGCAGTGTTGATTCTATGGTGCAGTGTTGATTATATGGTGCAGTGTTTAGTCTATGATGCAGTGTTGAGTCTATGGTGCAGTGTTGAGTCGATAGTGCGGTGTTGAGTCTATGGTGCAGTGTTGAGTCTATTGTGCAGTGTTGAGTCTATGGTGCAGTGTTGAGTCTATGGGGCAGTGCTGAGTCTATGGTGCAGTGCTGAGTCTGTGGTGCAGTGCTGAGTCTATGGTGCAGTGTTGAATCTATGGTGCAGTGTTGAGTCTATGGTGCAGTGCTGAGTCTACGGTGTAGTGTTGAGTCTGTGGTGCAGTGTTGAATCTATGGTGCAGTGTTGAGTCTATGGTGCAGTGTTGAGTCTATGGTGCAGTGTTGAGTCTATGGTGCAGTGTTGGGTCTATGGTGCAGTGTTGAGTCTATGGTGCAGTGTTGAGTCTATGGTGCAGTGTTAAATCTATGGGTGGCAGTGTTGAGTCTATGGCAGTGTTGAGTCTATGGGTGGCAGTGTTGAGTCTATGGAGCAATGTTGAGTCTATGGTGCAGTGTTGAGTCTATGGGCAGTGTTGAGTCTATGGTGCAGTGTTGAGTCTATGGTGTAGTGTTGAGTCTATGTTGCAGTGTTGAGTCTATGGTGCAGTGTTGAGTCTATGGGTGGCAGTGTTGAGTCTATGGGCGGTGCTGAGTCTATGGTGCAGTGTTGAGTCTGTGGTGGCAGTGTTGAGTCTATGGTGCAGTGTTGAGTCTATGGGTGGCAGTGCTGAGTCTATGGTGCAGTGCTGAGTCTATGGGTGGCAGTGTTGAGTCTATGGGAAGTGCTGAGTCTATGGTGCAGTGTTTAGTCTATGGTGCAGTGCTGAGTCTATGGTGCAGTGCTGAGTCTATGGTGCAGTGCTGAGTCTATTGTGCAGTGTTGAGTCTATGGTGCAGCGCTGAGTCTATGGTGCAGTGCTGATTCTATGGTGCAGTGCTGAGTCTATGATGGCAGTGCTAAGTCTATGGTGCAGTGTTGAGTCTATGGTCGCAGTGTTGAGTCTATGGTGCAGTGCTGAGTCTATGGTGCAGTGTTGAGTCTATGGTGGCAGTGTTGAGTCTATGGTGCAGTGTTTAGTCTATGGTGCAGTGCTGAGTCTATGGTGCAGTGTTGAGTCTATGGTGCAGTGCTGAGTCTATTGTGCAGTGTTGAGTCTATGGTGCAGTGCTGATTCTATGGTGCAGTGCTGAGTCTATGATGGCAGTGCTAAGTCTATGGTGCAGTGTTGAGTCTATGGTCGCAGTGTTGAGTCTATGGTCGCAGTGTTGAGTCTATGGTGCAGTGCTGGGTCTATGGTGCAGCGCTGAGTCTGTGGGTCTCAGTGCTGAGTCTGTGGCAGTGCTGAGTCTGTGGGTCTCAGTGTTGAGTCTGTGGGTCTCAGTGCTGAGTCTGTGGCAGTGCTGAGTCTGTGGGTCTCAGTTCTGAGTCTGTGGGTCTCAGTGCTGAGTCTCTGGGTCTCAGTGCTGAGTCTGTGGGTCTCAGTGCTGAGTCTGTGGGTCACAGTGCTGAGTCTGTGGGTCTCAGTGTTGAGTCTGTGGGTCTCAATGTTGAGTCTGTGGGTCTCAGTGCTGAGTCTGTGGGTCTCAGTGTTGAGTCTTTGGGTCTCAATGTTGAGTCTGTGGGTCTCAGTGCTGAGTCTGTGGGTCTCAGTGTTGAGTCTGTGGGTCTCAGTGCTGAGTCTGTGGGTCTCAGTGCTGAGTCTGTGGGTCTCAGTGCTGAGTCTGTGGGTCTCAGTGCTGAGTCTGTGGGTCTCAGTGTTGAGTCTGTGGGTCTCAGTGTTGAGTCTGTGGGTCTCAATGCTGAGTCTATTGGTCTCAGTGTTGAGTCTTTG
>NW_022639074.1:0-76691 GCF_010993605.1 Petromyzon marinus | reverse complement strand
AGTGAGTTAGTGAGAGAGTGAGTTAGTGAGATAGTGAGTTAGTGAGATAGTGAGTTAGTGAGAGACAGTGAGTTAGTGAGATAGTGAGTTAGTGAGATAGTGAGTTAGTGAGAGAGAGTTCATCTTCTTTGGTTCTTTCGGTAAAGTCACGTATTCTCATTCTACGTGACTTTACCGAAAGAACCAAAGAAGATGAATCATTGCAGTCACGAAAGCTTTAAATCGAAATTGAGAGAGAGTTAGTGAGAGAGAGTTATTGAGAGAGAGAGTCAGTGAGTTAGTGAGAGACAGTGAGACAGTGAGTTAGTGAGACAGTGAGTTCGTGAGAGACAGTGAATTAGTGATAGACAGTGAGTTACTGAGAGACAGTGAATTAGTGATAGACAGTGAGTTAGCGAGAGACAGTGAATTAGTGAGAGACAGTGAGTTAGTGAGAGACAGTGAATTAGTGAGAGACAGTGAGTTAGTGAGTTAGTGAGACAGTAAGTTAGTGAGAGACAGTGAGTTAGTGAGTTAGTGAGACAGTAAGTTAGTGAGAGACAGTGAGTTAGTGAGAGACAGTGAGTTAGTGAGAGACAGTGAGCTAGTAAGAGAGAGTGAGTTAGTGAGAGTGAGAGAGTCAGTTATTGAGACAGTGAGTTAGTGAGATAGTGAGTTAGTGAGAGAGAGTTAGTGAGAGTTATTGAGAGAGAGAGTTAGTGCGACAGTGAGTTAGTGAGAGACAGTGAGATAGTGAGTTAGTGAGACAGTGAGTTAGTGAGAGACAGTGAGTTAGTGAGAGACAGTGAGTTAGTGAGAGAGTGAGTTAGTGAGACAGTGAGTTAGTGAGAGTGCGTTAGTGAGAGAGTGAGTTAGTGAGACAGTGAGTTAGTGAGAGACATTGAGTTAGAGAGAGTGAGTTAGTGGGACAGTGAGTTAGTGAGAGAGAGAGAGTTAGTGAGAGAGTGAGTTAGTGAGAGACAGTGAGTTAGTGAGAGACAGTGAGCTAGTGAGGATAGTGAGTTAGTGAAAGACAGTGAGTTAGTGAGACAGTGAGTTAGTGAGTTAGTGAGAGAGAGTTAGTGAGAGAGAGTTATTGAGAGAGAGAGTTAGTGAGACAGTGAGTTAGTGAGACACAGTGAGACAGTGAGTTAGTGAGACAGTGAGTTAGTGAGAGACAGTGAATTAGTGAGAGACAGTGAGTTAGTGAGAGACAAAGAATTAGTGATAGACAGTGAGTTAGCGAGAGACAGTGAATTAGTGAGAGACAGTGAGTTAGTGAGACAGTAAGTTAGTGAGAGACAGTGAGTTAGTGAGATAGTGAGACAGTGAGTTAGTGAGAGACAGTGAGTTAGTGAGTTAGTGAGAGACAGTGAGTTAGTGAGAGACAGTGAGTTAGTGAGTTAGTGAGAGACAGTGAGTTAGTGAGAGACAGTGAGCAAGTAAGAGAGAGTGAGTTAGTGAGAGAGAGAGAGTGAGTTATTGAGACAGTGAGTTAGTGAGATAGTGAGTTAGTGAGAGAGAATTAGTGAGAGTTATTGAGAGAGAGAGTTAGTGAGACAGTGAGTTAGTGAGAGACAGTGAGATAGTGAGTTAGTGAGACAGTGAGTTAGTGAGAGACAGTGAGTTAGTGAGAGACAGTGAGTTAGTGAGAGAGTGAGTTAGTGAGAGAGTGAGTTAGTGAGTTAGTGAGAGAGTGAGTTAGTGAGAGAGAGTTAGTGAGACAGTGAGTTAGTGAGAGACAGTGAGTTAGTGAGAGAGAATGTGGCAGAGTGAGTGGGTGTGAGATTGAGTGGGTGGGTGAATCGTTGAGAGATTGAGTGAGTGGGTGTGAGTGAGTGATTGAGTGGGTTAGAGCTGGAGTGAGTGTGGCAGAGTGAGTCAGTGAGTGTGATAGAATGAGAGACAGTGAGTTAGTGAGAGACTGATTTAGTGAGAGATAGTCAGTAAGTGAGGGAGTGAGTTAGGGAGAGACAGTGAGTTAGTGAGAGACAGTGAGTTAGTGAGAGAGAGAGAGAGAGTTAGTGAGACAGTGAGTTAGTGAGAGACAGTGAGATAGTGAGAAATAGTGAGTAAGTGAGGGAGTGAGTTAGGGAGAGAGTGAGTTAGTGAGAGACAGTGAGTTAGTGAGAGACAGTGAGTTAGTGAGAGAGTGAGTTAGTGAGAGAGTGAGTTAGTGTGAGTGCGTTAGTGAGAGAGTGAGTTAGTGAGACAGTGAGTTAGTGAGAGACATTGAGTTAGAGAGAGTGAGTTAGTGGGACAGTGAGTTAGTGAGAGAGACAGTTAGTGAGAGAGTGAGTTAGTGAGAGACAGTGAGTTAGTGAGAGACAGTGAGCTAGTGAGAGAGAGTGAGTTAGTGAGAGAGAGTGAGTTAGTGAGACAGTGAGTTAGTGAGTTAGTGAGAGAGAGAATGAATGAATCAAACCCATAATGAATCAAACCCATAAGCCAGAAACACGAAAAACCAGATGTCGGTCATAAACAGACCATTAAGAAATAAAGAAATAATAAAACTCTCGAGGCGAGGATGTAACAGCTATCGGCGAAAATCTCCAGATGAACAAGAGTTTGATGGGCCCCTTAGGAAAGGTCCCCCCGAGGTCAGAACACCAAGAGAGCAGACACCAGACGCCAACAGGGTAAATCGTATACATATTCTTTTCCTTATTTTCCAGTAAACAACGGTTCAAAAATTTAAAATGCAACTAACAAGAATGAGCTAAAGTTAGCGAGTCCTACGCGCTCACTCCAATCAAGACCAGGCCACCAGATACATCAGTGAATTATTATCCAATAATTAATTCGCTATCAAATGATTTTCACCTTTAATACTTTTACTGTTAAAACAAAGCTTGGAGACAAGAATACCGAGTCACATCAAAGGTTATCGAGAAGGAATGAGGACGAACGAGGCAAACTTACGAAAGAGTTTAAACAATATCCCAAGCAACCCCGACCACCTTTGTCTCTCTCACAGCGCAGAGAAGCAGGAATTAAACCTTATCACAAGGGGCCATCTGGAAAAGCCAGCCGGATTTGATGAGGAGACACACCCCACCCCACACACGGCAACCAGGACAAAGCAAGTTTTAAAGAAATTGCAAAATAACTATTAATAATAACTGTGTTAACCTTACACGATATTCCATTATAGAACCTTACAGAACCAAGGGATATGGATTCCAACAATCAGGAAATGGACCTCTTAAACTCAGGATGATAATTATTTTTCTTTTTAATAATTCCATCATAACAATTCGAACCTCGGTAAACCGAGAGGTGTCGGGAGGACGTAGTTACAAACACGAGTCTTGGCGAACATGGGACCAAATGGTATTTGAGCAATATAAGTCAAAAGTATAAAGAGGTGCTCCCGGCCACCTTTGTCTTTCCCTGCAGCACGTGATAAAATGCATACGCTCGGAAGAGCATCTTCACTTGGAAATAAATCAAATACTATGAATCACAAGCAGGATCATAACTGTGTATGATAAGATACCAACTGTGATGTGAAATGTTAAACTTAAAAAAAAATCTTAACCATTTCTTTGTGCGTCGGAACGCGTACGGAAAAGGGGGGGGGGGAACCCGCCCCTCTCTCTGGGTGGAGGGATTAGACAACCAGACGCCACCAAGATGAATCGAGGTGTCTGTTGTCTTGATGTTTATGGCTTGAGGAAAGACCCGAACAGGGCCATGTCATAAATGACACACACACAAACATACACACTGACACACGAACCCCCCCCACCACCGACACACGAACCCCCCCCCACCGACATACGATCAGATCAAAGATAGCTCCACCTCGTGAGGGGGAGCCGAGAAGGGGAGAGATTTTTGGCATAAAAAGGAGCCGTTTCAGCATTGAAACCAGCTCATCAGCCCTCGGGGCCAGCTCATCAGCCCTCGGGGCCAACTCATCAGCCCTCGGGGGCAGCTCAACAGAAGAAGACTCATCTCAACTCAGCTCAACAGAAGAAGACTCATCTCAACTCAGCTCAACAGAAGAAGACTCATCTCAACTCAACTCAGCAGAAGAAAAACTTGACCTGTCGCTCGCGAGCGCAGCGTCAGCTACTACAGCAGCGGAAAGAGCGCGCGCCGGCGTAGCTCATCCAGCAGTGGAGGAAACTGCTGTCAGCGAATCAGCACGGGCGCGTTCGCGCATCTTCAAGGAGAAAGAGCGCGGCCAGCAACGCCAAGCAAGAGCGTGCAGCAGCTCAGCCAACAGTGGAGAGAAACTGCTATCAGCGAACCAGCACGGGCGCGTTCGCGCGTCTTCAAGGAGAGGAAGCGCGCGCCACCAGCGTGCCATCAGCACCAGCATCAGCACCAGCGCGCCGCTGCGGGCGTGCTTCTAACGCCGTCTACCAGACGGTCATCTCAGCTACAACAACGCATCTACTCGTTGACCAACGTCCGTCGAGTCCGAACCAACTACTGAAAGAAGAATCAACTGATACGTATGATACACTGCCCCCCACTACACACAAACCAGACGTCTGCTTGACGCAAAGAATCGATTCCGAACATTGGCCTACTCTTTCACCACTCACACCATTCAACACACACACACACGGGTCATTAACAAAGCCTAAAAACCTCAAGCCATTGAACCATCCGTGATTGTGGAAACATCGCAACGACCGAGTGAATAATCTATCGTTTTTAAGAGTGTTCATAATTTTCTCTGTAATGTTGTGCTGGGGCTGTACTTCTAACCGCATAAATTACCAACTGACCCATTAACAAGGATTCATTCTTGGCACCTCACCACGGAGCGCCGCTCGCGGGGTTGAAGAGCGGGTTCAACCGGTTCCCTGTCAGGGGTCTGGCCTCTCAGACTTATTTTGTTCTTGGTTGCCTCACGTACTTTGGAGTTGTACGGCGCTGCGACACTCAAAAGAGCCTCGCATTGCAGAACGCTGCTGCTGCTGTGTAGAGAGGCGTCGAGAAACGACTGACACCTCTCCCTTTCAACGGCCAAACCGGTTCTGTGGGATTTTTCCCCACATTTCATGAGGGTGTGGGCGAGTGCCGATGGGTTGTGTAAATATTACACAGGTTCTAGATTTGAAGCTTTCGTGACTGCAAGGATCCATACTCTTTGGTTCTCTTCGGTAAAGTCACGTAGGTAAAAAATAAAACAACAAAAATCACGACGTTTCAGCCACAACACAAGTAGCCTTCTTCAGGTGAAGGAACAGAACTGTCGGGACGACAGAGCTTCAATGAACGCTGCTAAGATTCGTGGCGTCTTTTTAAGCTGGGTGAGAGAAGTGAGGCACTTTGTTAAAGGAGTTTACATATCAAACATGAGAATTTAGCATTGAAATACCTGAGGGATTAGCTTGTGACTGGTTACAGAAATAGCTATGTTCAAGTCAAAGTTTACACATCCACAGAAGCACCTAGTACATGGGCGCCAAAGGGGCTGCGCTACCCAACTATCATACAGTAAACCGATGTGAAAAAACTAAGTCTAAATTACATCAATATAATAAATGTACTCAATATATTCTTCAATAAGCTGAGCTATTAACAGCAACTGGGTATACACTTCGATGGTGTGAAAAGGGAATTTTAAGAGCTGCGAATGTTTGGGGTACCACTACTTGAAAAAAAATATACTGTACCATTGAAAATTAGTTTAATGTTTGGTTCGATTTAGAACATCTTTCCAATGGTTGCTTAATTTGAAACCATCTTCTCGGTTGAAATTGTGTCTGTATTTGTAAATCTGAATTGCCTCGTCAACAAATCTCTGATAAAAACCCGTGGGTTTGCAAAGAACCTTGGTATCGGAGAAAATTATATCGTGATCACCCACAGCGTTGTAACAGTGATCAGCTACGGCAGAAGAATTCGTTCTGCCGTGTTTCAAATCTGATTTGTGCTCGCGAATTCGGTCAGAGACATGTCCCTTAGTCTCCCCGATATAGCAATCGCCGCAGGTACAACTCAATTTGTAAACCCCGGGGTACTGTAAATCAGGAATGACATCCTTCACGGATGGGATCAGATCACGAATTTTGTGTACTGTATTGAACCGGACCTGGATCTTGTGTTTGTTTACTAAAAAGATTTCCAAAATTCTAAACAAACACAAGATCCTGGTCCGGTTCAATACAAAGTGAGTTAGTGAGACAGTGAGTTAGTGAGAGATAGTGAGTAAATGAGGGAGTGAGTTAGGGAGAGACGGTGAGTTAGTAAGAGACAGTGAGTTAGTGAGAGAGATTGAGTTAGTGAGAGAGAGAGAGTGAGACAATGAGTTAGTGAGAGAGAGTGAGTTGGTGAGAGAGAGTGAGCTAGTGAGACAGTGAGTTAGTGAGAGACAGTGAGTTAGTGAGAGAGAGAGAGTGAGTAAGTGAGAGACAGTGAGTTCGTGAGATACAGTGAGTTAGTGAGAGACAGTGAGTTAGTGAGAGATAGTGAGTAAGTGAGGGAGTGAGTTAGGGAGAGAGTGAGTTAGTGAGAGAGAGTGAGTTAGTGAGAGAGAGTTAGTGAGACAGTGAGTTAGTGAGAGCCAGTGAGTTAGTGAGAGAGAGTGTGGCAGAGTGAGCGGGTGTGAGATTGAGTGGGTGGGTGAATCTTTTAGAGATTGAGTGAGTGGGTGTGAGTGAGTGATTGAGTGGGTTAGAGCTGGAGTGAGTGTGGCAGAGTGAGTCAGTGAGTGTGATAGAATGAGAGACAGTGAGGTAGTGAGAGACTGATTTAGTGAGAGATAGTGAGTAAGTGAGGGAGTGAGTTAGGGAGAGACAGTGAGTTAGTAAGAGACAGTGAGTTAGTGAGAGACAGTGAGTTAGTGAGAGACAGTGAGTTAGTAAGAGACAGTGAGTTAGTGACAGAGAGGGTAAGTGAGAGACAGTGAGTTAGTAAGAGACAGTGAGTTAGTGAGAGTGAGTTAGTGAGAGACAGTGAGTTAGTGAGAGAGTTAGTGAGACAGTGAGTTAGTGAGAGACAGTGAGTTAGTGAGAGAGAGAGTAAGTGAGAGACAGTGACTTAGTGAGAGACAGTGAGTTAGTGAGAGACAGTGAGTTAGTGAGAAATAGTGAGTAAGTGAGGGAGTGAGTTAGGGAGAGAGTGAGTTAGTGAGAGAGAGTGAGTTAGTGAGAGAGAGTAAGTTAGTGAGAGAGATAATTAGTGAGACAGTGAGTTAGTGAGAAACAGTGAGTTAGTGAGAGACAGTGAGTTAGTGAGATATAGTGAGTGAGGGAGTTGGTTAGGGAGAGACAGTGAGTTAGTGAGAGTGAGTTAGTGAGAGAGTGAGTTAGTGAGAGAGAGTTAGTGAGAGAGAGTGAGTTAGTGAGAGAGAGAGAGAGTTAGTGAGACAGTGAGTTAGTGAGAGACAGTGAGTTAGTGAGAGAGAGAGTGAGTTAGTGAGACAGTGAGTTAGTGAGAGACAGTGAGTTAGTGAGATAGTGAGTTAGTGAGAGAGAGTTAGTGAGAGAGAGTTAGTGAGACAGTGAGTTAGTGAGAGACAGTGAGATAGTGAGTTAGTGAGACAGTGAGTAAGTGAGAGACAGTGAGTTATTGAGGGACAGTGAGTTAGTGAGAGTGAGTTAGTGAAAGACAGTGAGTTAGTGAGATAGTGAGTTAGTGAGAGAGAGTGAGTTAGTGAGAGACAGTGAGTTAGTAAGATAGTGAGTTAGTGAGAGACAGTGAGTTAGTCAGAGATAGTGAGTGAGGGAGTGAGTTAGGGAGATAGTGAGTTAGTGAGAGAGAGTGAGTTAGCGAGAGACAGTGAATTAGTGAGACACAGTGAGTTAGTGAGAGACAGTGAGTTAATGAGAGACAGTGAGTTAGTGAGAGACAGTGAGTTAGTGAGATAGTGAGTTACTGAAAGACAGTGAGTTTGTGAGAGACAGTGAGTTAGGGAGAGGCAGTGAGTTAGTGAGACAGTGAGTTAGGGAGAGACAGTGAGTTAGTGAGAGAGCGTGAGTTAGTGAGATAGTGAGACAGTGAGTTAGTGAGAGAGAGAGCGAGTTAGTGAGAGAGAGTGACTTAGTGAGAGACAGTGAGTTAATGAGAGAGTGAGTTAGTGAGATACAGTGAGTTAGTGAGAGACAGTGGGTTAGCGAGAGACAGTGAGTTAGGGAGAGACAGTGAGTTAGCGAGAGACAGTGAATTAGTGAGAGACAGTGAATTAGTGAGAGAGTGAGTTAGTGAGATAGTGAGTTAGTGAGATAGTGAGTTACTGAAAGACAGTGAGTTTGTGAGAGACAGTGAGTTAGGGAGAGGCAGTGAGTTAGTGAGACAGTGAGTTAGG
Organism: Petromyzon marinus; assembly: GCF_010993605.1. NCBI lineage: Eukaryota > Metazoa > Chordata > Hyperoartia > Petromyzontiformes > Petromyzontidae > Petromyzon > Petromyzon marinus. Next base: position 68,440 of record NW_022639074.1, on the reverse strand, counting down.
GAGAGACAGTGAGTTAGTGAGAGAGCGTGAGTTAGTGAGATAGTGAGACAGTGAGTTAGTGAGAGAGAGAGTGAGTTAGTGAGAGAGAGTGACTTAGTGAGAGACAGTGAGTTAATGAGAGAGTGAGTTAGTGAGATACAGTGAGTTAGTGAGAGACAGTGGGTTAGCGAGAGACAGTGAGTTAGGGAGAGACAGTGAGTTAGCGAGAGACAGTGAATTAGTGAGAGACAGTGAATTAGTGAGAGAGTGAGTTAGTGAGATAGTGAGTTAGTGAGATAGTGAGTTAGTGAGAGAGAGAGTTAGTGAGAGAGAGTTATTGAGAGAGAGAGTCAGTGAGACAGTGAGTTAGTGAGAGACAGTGAGACAGTGAGTTAGTGAGACAGTGAGTTCGTGAGAGACAGTGAATTAGTGATAGACAGTGAGTTACTGAGAGAGTGAGTTAGTGAGAGAGTGAGTTAGTGAGTTAGTGAGAGAGTGAGTTAGTGAGAGAGAGTTAGTGAGACAGTGAGTTAGTGAGAGACAGTGAGTTAGTGAGAGAGAATGTGGCAGAGTGAGTGGGTGTGAGATTGAGTGGGTGAATCGTTGAGAGATTGAGTGAGTGGGTGTGAGTGAGTGATTGAGTGGGTTAGAGCTGGAGTGAGTGTGGCAGAGTGAGTCAGTGAGTGTGATAGAATGAGAGACAGTGAGGTAGTGAGAGACTGATTTAGTGAGAGATAGTGAGTAAGTGAGGGAGTGAGTTAGGGAGAGACAGTGAGTTAGTAAGAGACAGTGAGTTAGTGAGAGACAGTGAGTTAGTGAGAGAGAGGGTAAGTGAGAGACAGTGAGTTAGTAAGAGACAGTGAGTTAGTGAGAGAGAGGGTAAGTGAGAGACAGTGAGTTAGTAAGAGACAGTGAGTTAGTGAGAGTGAGTTAGTGAGAGACAGTGAGTTAGTGAGAGAGTTAGTGAAACAGTGAGTTAGTGAGAGACAGTGAGTTAGTGAGAGAGAGTAAGTGAGAGACAGTGACTTAGTGAGAGACAGTGAGTTAGTGAGAGACAGTGAGTTAGTGAGAAATAGTGAGTAAGTGAGGGAGTGAGTTAGGGAGAGAGTGAGTTAGTGAGAGAGAGTGAGTTAGTGAGAGAGAGTAAGTTAGTGAGAGATAATTAGTGAGACAGTGAGTTAGTGAGAGACAGTGAGTTAGTGAGAGAGAGAGTGAGTTAGTGAGACAGTGAGTTAGTGAGAGACAGTGAGTTAGTGAGATAGTGAGTTAGTGAGAGACAGTGAGATAGTGAGTTAGTGAGACAGTGAGTAAGTGAGAGACAGTGAGTTATTGAGAGACAGTGAGTTAGTGAGAGTGAGTTAGTGAAAGACAGTGAGTTAGTGAGATAGTGAGTTAGTGAGAGAAAGTTAGTGAGAGAGAGTTATTGAGAGAGAGAGTCAGTGAGACAGTGAGTTAGTGAGAGACAGTGAGACAGTGAGTTAGTGAGACAGTGAGTTCGTGAGAGACAGTGAATTAGTGATAGACAGTGAGTTACTGAGAGAGTGAGTTAGTGAGAGAGTGAGTTAGTGAGTTAGTGAGAGAGTGAGTTAGTGAGAGAGAGTTAGTGAGACAGTGAGTTAGTGAGAGACAGTGAGTTAGTGAGAGAGAATGTGGCAGAGTGAGTGGGTGTGAGATTGAGTGGGTGAATCGTTGAGAGATTGAGTGAGTGGGTGTGAGTGAGTGATTGAGTGGGTTAGAGCTGGAGTGAGTGTGGCAGAGTGAGTCAGTGAGTGTGATAGAATGAGAGACAGTGAGGTAGTGAGAGACTGATTTAGTGAGAGATAGTGAGTAAGTGAGGGAGTGAGTTAGGGAGAGACAGTGAGTTAGTAAGAGACAGTGAGTTAGTGAGAGACAGTGAGTTAGTGAGAGAGAGGGTAAGTGAGAGACAGTGAGTTAGTAAGAGACAGTGAGTTAGTGAGAGGGAGGGTAAGTGAGAGACAGTGAGTTAGTAAGAGACAGTGAGTTAGTGAGAGTGAGTTAGTGAGAGACAGTGAGTTAGTGAGAGAGTTAGTGAAACAGTGAGTTAGTGAGAGACAGTGAGTTAGTGAGAGAGAGTAAGTGAGAGACAGTGACTTAGTGAGAGACAGTGAGTTAGTGAGAGACAGTGAGTTAGTGAGAAATAGTGAGTAAGTGAGGGAGTGAGTTAGGGAGAGAGTGAGTTAGTGAGAGAGAGTGAGTTAGTGAGAGAGAGTAAGTTAGTGAGAGATAATTAGTGAGACAGTGAGTTAGTGAGAGACAGTGAGTTAGTGAGAGAGAGAGTGAGTTAGTGAGACAGTGAGTTAGTGAGAGACAGTGAGTTAGTGAGATAGTGAGTTAGTGAGAGACAGTGAGATAGTGAGTTAGTGAGACAGTGAGTAAGTGAGAGACAGTGAGTTATTGAGAGACAGTGAGTTAGTGAGAGTGAGTTAGTGAAAGACAGTGAGTTAGTGAGATAGTGAGTTAGTGAGAGACAGTGAGTTAGTGAGACAGTGAGTTAGTGAGAGACAGTGAGATAGTGAGTTAGTGAGACAGTGAGTAAGTGAGAGACAGTGAGTTATTGAGAGACAGTGAGTTAGTGAGAGTGAGTTAGTGAAAGACAGTGAGTTAGTGAGATAGTGAGTTAGTGAGAGAGAGTGAGTTAGTGAGAGACAGTGAGTTAGTAAGATAGTGAGTTAGTGAGAGACAGTGAGTTAGTCAGAGATAGTGAGTGAGGGAGTGAGTTAGGGAGATAGTGAGTTAGTGAGAGAGTGAGTTAGTGAGAGACAGTGAATTAGTGAGACACAGTGAGTTAGTGAGAGACAGTGAGTTAATGAGAGACAGTGAGTTAGTGAGAGACAGTGAGTTAGTGAGATAGTGAGTTACTGAAAGACAGTGAGTTTGTGAGAGACAGTGAGTTAGGGAGAGGCAGTGAGTTAGTGAGACAGTGAGTTAGGGAGAGACAGTGAGTTAGTGAGAGAGCGTGAGTTAGTGAGACAGTGAGTTAGTGAGAGCGAGAGTGAGTTAGTGAGAGAGAGTGACTTAGTGAGAGACAGTGAGTTAATGAGAGAGTGAGTTAGTGAGAGACAGTGAGTTAGTGAGAGACAGTGGGTTAGCGAGAGACAGTGAGTTAGGGAGAGACAGTGAGTTAGCGAGAGACAGTGAATTAGTGAGAGACAGTGAGTTAGTGAGAGACAGTGAATTAGTGAGAGAGTGAGTTAGTGAGATAGTGAGTTAGTGAGATAGTGAGTTAGTGAGAGACAGTGAGTTAGTGAGAGACAGTGAGTTAGTGAGATAGTGAGTTAGTGAGAGAGAGTTAGTGAGAGAGAGTTAGTGAGACAGTGAGTTAGTGAGAGACAGTGAGATAGTGAGTTAGTGAGACAGTGAGTAAGTGAGAGACAGTGAGTTATTGAGAGACAGTGAGTTAGTGAGAGTGAGTTAGTGAAAGACAGTGAGTTAGTGAGATAGTGAGTTAGTGAGAGAGAGTGAGTTAGTGAGAGACAGTGAGTTAGTAAGATAGTGAGTTAGTGAGAGACAGTGAGTTAGTCAGAGATAGTGAGTGAGGGAGTGAGTTAGGGAGATATTGAGTTAGTGAGAGAGTGAGTTAGTGAGAGACAGTGAATTAGTGAGACACAGTGAGTTAGTGAGAGACAGTGAGTTTGTGAGAGACAGTGAGTTAGGGAGAGGCAGTGAGTTAGTGAGACAGTGAGTTAGGGAGAGACAGTGAGTTAGTGAGAGAGCGTGAGTTAGTGAGACAGTGAGTTAGTGAGAGCGAGAGTGAGTTAGTGAGAGAGAGTGACTTAGTGAGAGACAGTGAGTTAATGAGAGAGTGAGTTAGTGAGAGACAGTGAGTTAGTGAGAGACAGTGGGTTAGCGAGAGACAGTGAGTTAGGGAGAGACAGTGAGTTAGCGAGAGACAGTGAATTAGTGAGAGACAGTGAATTAGTGAGAGAGTGAGTTAGTGAGATAGTGAGTTAGTGAGATAGTGAGTTAGTGAGAGACAGTGAGTTAGTGAGATAGTGAGTTAGTGAGATAGTGAGTTAGTGAGAGAGAGTTCATCTTCTTTGGTTCTTTCGGTAAAGTCACGTATTCTCATTCTACGTGACTTTACCGAAAGAACCAAAGAAGATGAATCATTGCAGTCACGAAAGCTTTAAATCGAAATTGAGAGAGAGTTAGTGAGAGAGAGTTATTGAGAGAGAGAGTCAGTGAGTTAGTGAGAGACAGTGAGACAGTGAGTTAGTGAGACAGTGAGTTCGTGAGAGACAGTTAATTAGTGATAGACAGTGAGTTACTGAGAGACAGTGAATTAGTGATAGACAGTGAGTTAGCGAGAGACAGTGAATTAGTGATAGACAGTGAGTTAGCGAGAGACAGTGAATTAGTGAGAGACAGTGAGTTAGTGAGTTAGTGAGACAGTAAGTTAGTGAGAGACAGTGAGTTAGTGAGTTAGTGAGACAGTAAGTTAGTGAGAGACAGTGAGTTAGTGAGAGACAGTGAGTTAGTGAGAGACAGTGAGCTAGTAAGAGAGAGTGAGTTAGTGAGAGTGAGAGAGTCAGTTATTGAGACAGTGAGTTAGTGAGATAGTGAGTTAGTGAGAGAGAGTTAGTGAGAGTTATTGAGAGAGAGAGTTAGTGCGACAGTGAGTTAGTGAGAGACAGTGAGATAGTGAGTTAGTGAGACAGTGAGTTAGTGAGAGACAGTGAGTTAGTGAGAGACAGTGAGTTAGTGAGAGAGTGAGTTAGTGAGACAGTGAGTTAGTGAGAGTGCGTTAGTGAGAGAGTGAGTTAGTGAGACAGTGAGTTAGTGAGAGACATTGAGTTAGAGAGAGTGAGTTAGTGGGACAGTGAGTTAGTGAGAGAGAGAGAGTTAGTGAGAGAGTGAGTTAGTGAGAGACAGTGAGTTAGTGAGAGACAGTGAGCTAGTGAAGATAGTGAGTTAGTGAGAGAGAGTGAGTTAGTGAGACAGTGAGTTAGTGAGTTAGTGAGAGAGAGTTAGTGAGAGAGAGTTATTGAGAGAGAGAGTTAGTGAGACAGTGAGTTAGTGAGACACAGTGAGACAGTGAGTTAGTGAGACAGTGAGTTAGTCAGAGACAGTGAATTAGTGAGAGACAGTGAGTTAGTGAGAGACAAAGAATTAGTGATAGACAGTGAGTTAGCGAGAGACAGTGAATTAGTGAGAGACAGTGAGTTAGTGAGTTAGTGAGACAGTAAGTTAGTGAGAGACAGTGAGTTAGTGAGATAGTGAGACAGTGAGTTAGTGAGAGACAGTGAGTTAGTGAGTTAGTGAGAGACAGTGAGTTAGTGAGAGACAGTGAGTTAGTGAGTTAGTGAGAGACAGTGAGTTAGTGAGAGACAGTGAGCTATTAAGAGAGAGTGAGTTAGTGAGAGAGAGAGAGTGATTTATTGAGACAGTGAGTTAGTGAGATAGTGAGTTAGTGAGAGAGAATTAGTGAGAGTTATTGAGAGAGAGAGTTAGTGAGACAGTGAGTTAGTGAGAGACAGTGAGATAGTGAGTTAGTGAGACAGTGAGTTAGTGAGAGACAGTGAGTTAGTGAGAGACAGTGAGTTAGTGAGAGAGTGAGTTAGTGAGAGAGTGAGTTAGTGAGTTAGTGAGAGAGTGAGTTAGTGAGAGAGAGTTAGTGAGACAGTGAGTTAGTGAGAGACAGTGAGTTAGTGAGAGAGAATGTGGCAGAGTGAGTGGGTGTGAGATTGAGTGGGTGGGTGAATCGTTGAGAGATTGAGTGAGTGGGTGTGAGTGAGTGATTGAGTGGGTTAGAGCTGGAGTGAGTGTGGCAGAGTGAGTCAGTGAGTGTGATAGAATGAGAGACAGTGAGTTAGTGAGAGACTGATTTAGTGAGAGATAGTCAGTAAGTGAGGGAGTGAGTTAGGGAGAGACAGTGAGTTAGTGAGAGACAGTGAGTTAGTGAGAGAGAGAGAGAGAGTTAGTGAGACAGTGAGTTAGTGAGAGACAGTGAGATAGTGAGAAATAGTGAGTAAGTGAGGGAGTGAGTTAGGGAGAGAGTGAGTTAGTGAGAGACAGTGAGTTAGTGAGAGACAGTGAGTTAGTGAGAGAGTGAGTTAGTGAGAGAGTGAGTTAGTGAGAGTGCGTTAGTGAGAGAGTGAGTTAGTGAGACAGTGAGTTAGTGAGAGACATTGAGTTAGAGAGAGTGAGTTAGTGGGACAGTGAGTTAGTGAGAGAGAGAGAGAGTTAGTGAGAGAGTGAGTTAGTGAGAGACAGTGAGTTAGTGAGAGACAGTGAGCTAGTGAAAGATAGTGAGTTAGTGAGAGAGAGTGAGTTAGTGAGACAGTGAGTTAGTGAGTTAGTGAGAGAGAGAATGAATGAATCAAACCCATAATGAATCAAACCCATAAGCCAGAAACACGAAAAACCAGATGTCGGTCATAAACAGACCATTAAGAAATAAAGAAATAATAAAACTCTCGAGGCGAGGATGTAACAGCTATCGGCGAAAATCTCCAGATGAACAAGAGTTTGATGGGCCCCTTAGGAAAGGTCCCCCCGAGGTCAGAACACCAAGAGAGCAGACACCAGACGCCAACAGGGTAAATCGTATACATATTCTTTTCCTTATTTTCCAGTAAAACAACAACAAAAAAATTAAAAGGCAACAACAAGAATAAGATAAAAGTAGCGAGCCTAACGCTCACTCCAATTAAGAACAGGCCACCAGACACATCAGTGAATTATTATCCAATGATTAATTCGCTATCAAATGATTTTCACCTTTAATACTTTTACTGTTAAAACAAAGATTGGAGCAAGAATACCGAGTCACATCAAAGGTTATCGAGAAGGAATGAGACAACGAGCAAACTTGCGAAAGAGTTTAAACAATATTCCAAGCAACCCCGACCACATTTGTCTCTCTCACAGCGCGGAGAAGCAGGAATTACACCTTATCACAAGGGGCCATCTGGAAAAGCCAGCCGGGTTTGATGAGGAGACACACCCACCCCACACACGGCAACCAGGCAAAGAAAGTTTTAAAGAAAATTGCAAAATAATATTAATAATAACAACGTGTTAACCTTACACGACATTCCATTATAGAACCTTACAGAACCAAGGGATATGGATTCCAACAATCAAGAAATGGACCTCTTAAACTCAGGATGATAATTATTTTTCTTTTTAATAATTCCATCATAACAATTCGAACCTCGGTAAAACCGAGAGGTGTCGGGAGGACGTAGTTACAAACACGAGTCTTGGCGAACATGGGACCAAATGGTATTTGAGCAATATAAGTCAAAAGTATAAAGAGGTGCTCCCGGCCACCTTTGTCTTTCCCTGCAGCACGTGATAAAATGCATACGCTCGGAAGAGCATCTTCACTTGGAAATAAATCAAATACTATGAATCACAAGCAGGATCATAACTGTGTATGATAAGATACCAACTGTGATGTGAAATGTTAAACTTAAAAAAAAATCTTAACCATTTCTTTGTGCGTCGGAACGCGTACGGAAAAGGGGGGGGGGGGGGGAACCCGCCCCTCTCTCTGGGTGGAGGGATTAGACAACCAGACGCCACCAAGATGAATCGAGGTGTCTGTTGTCTTGATGTTTATGGCTTGAGGAAAGACCCGAACAGGGCCATGTCATAAATGACACACACACAAACATACACACTGACACACGAACCCCCCCCACCACCGACACACGAACCCCCCCCCACCGACATACGATCAGATCAAAGATAGCTCCACCTCGTGAGGGGGAGCCGAGAAGGGGAGAGATTTTTGGCATAAAAAGGAGCCGTTTCAGCATTGAAACCAGCTCATCAGCCCTCGGGGCCAGCTCATCAGCCCTCGGGGCCAACTCATCAGCCCTCGGGGGCAGCTCAACAGAAGAAGACTCATCTCAACTCAGCTCAACAGAAGAAGACTCATCTCAACTCAGCTCAACAGAAGAAGACTCATCTCAACTCAACTCAGCAGAAGAAAAACTTGACCTGTCGCTCGCGAGCGCAGCGTCAGCTACTACAGCAGCGGAAAGAGCGCGCGCCGGCGTAGCTCATCCAGCAGTGGAGGAAACTGCTGTCAGCGAATCAGCACGGGCGCGTTCGCGCATCTTCAAGGAGAAAGAGCGCGGCCAGCAACGCCAAGCAAGAGCGTGCAGCAGCTCAGCCAGCAGTGGAGAGAAACTGCTATCAGCGAACCAGCACGGGCGCGTTCGCGCGTCTTCAAGGAGAGGAAGCGCGCGCCACCAGCGTGCCATCAGCACCAGCATCAGCACCAGCGCGCCGCTGCGGGCGTGCTTCTAACGCCGTCTACCAGACGGTCATCTCAGCTACAACAACGCATCTACTCGTTGACCAACGTCCGTCGAGTCCGAACCAACTACTGAAAGAAGAATCAACTGATACGTATGATACACTGCCCCCCACTACACACAAACCAGACGTCTGCTTGACGCAAAGAATCGATTCCGAACATTGGCCTACTCTTTCACCACTCACACCATTCAACACACACACACACGGGTCATTAACAAAGCCTAAAAACCTCAAGCCATTGAACCATCCGTGATTGTGGAAACATCGCAACGACCGAGTGAATAATCTATCGTTTTTAAGAGTGTTCATAATTTTCTCTGTAATGTTGTGCTGGGGCTGTACTTCTAACCGCATAAATTACCAACTGACCCATTAACAAGGATTCATTCTTGGCACCTCACCACGGAGCGCCGCTCGCGGGGTTGAAGAGCGGGTTCAACCGGTTCCCTGTCAGGGGTCTGGCCACAATCAATTAAAAGATTGGCCCGAGATAAGGATCTCAAAAGGAAACATCACCACCCATTGAGTCGCATTGAGAAGTTGATTAGGAATACTTGAGTCGTTCGTTAATATTTGTCTTTCTGCATAATCTTGCCGGTATCCACGAATGAAATAACGAATTCAAACGCATATTTGTGCCTCCAAGAATAATACTGGTTGGAGTGCCCTGTCAACGAGTAGCATTGCATAATAATCAGTCATCCTATTGTTAACAACGTGACAATAATTGCATTAAGGGCCGCGCATGATCAGTGACCGAATGCTGTTTTGTGTGACAATTCAAGTAACGAAGCATTGCGGCCATCGAGTGGTGTTGATAAGGCAATTAGAAGTATTCCAGTCGAACGCTTTAAATTCATAATCGTTATGAATCAATGAACGAACATCAACGTGGTACTGTGCTGACGATTTCAAGCATAATAACTTCGCATATCAGAATGTATTAAGGATTGGATACGAATCAAAGACCAAGTGCCGTGTTGTGTAACAATTCAAGCATACGAGTTTGCATATTATAAAGTTAAGGTTTGATAGAATAGTTCGCATGTTTTAATCTCTCTCTCAACAACCGATCGATTGCGTTACGCGTCGGGAATTAACCACAGGTGCCGCTATCGAGGTGAAACAACGCAATCGTGATGGTATCATGTTAACGCTGTGTTGAAATTCCAAAATCCCGAGATTGAGTTTTTCATATTATCCAAAAATTAAAGTTAGCTAGAAATAAAATTGATTAAAGCAGAAGGTTTGTGTGATTCTTCCTGAAATTCTGCATAATATTGTTCTGCGTATGAGATCTGAATCCTGGGGACCTATCATAAGCACACTATCACCACATAATCCATAACACACATAATCCGTAATGTTCAATCGAGAGTAATCGTATCCTTATCGATAATACGGAATTAAAGAGCAGAGTCGAATCGTCTCTCTCTCATTCACGCTCACAACGCCTGCGTCACTGCATACGATTAATTGCGTTATTCCAATTCATAACACAATCCTCGTCACCGAGGCTCGACCTGATAATCCATAACGACCTGCATTATCATAACCACGCCCACTCGCATAAATTAATACGATTATCTCTCGAATCAGCATAATTTATGCGCATAATTACACTAATTAACATAATTTCGGATAAATTCTGCAAATCTCTAATTTCATTTAATTTTCATTATTTTCATCAATTTTCATAACACCTATATATACAACACGCTGCTGTCTCAACTTCTCGCCAACTCCCCCGCCGTCCAAATCACCTAGCGTTTTTATCCCCTTTCCAATCAGCCTTAATTAATTGCCACGTGCCTCGCTGGCATTTTCCCGCCAGCTCCGCACCTGTCCAACGGCCCAGACTCCGTGATGCCGCCACTTAACGCTAACAGCCTCTCGACCAATCACAGCCCTCATCCCTTGACTCCCTTAATTACTTTGGCTTGTTTATGCCACCCGTGACTTCATTACCCTCCCGACCTTACATGACCCACACTGTTTGTATGTACTGTATATGGCCAATTTACACACGTGTATTTTCTACTCCACTATATCACCCCCCCCCCCCCCCGTGATGAAAGAACCTAGCCGTCCCCGGCTACGCTATACTCGAATTGGAGTAGTGGAGTGAAGTGGACGGAATGATGATAACATATATACAGAACGCACTCGCAACACATAACCATTTTGTACAACCACCCGACACGCACAACACAACGACACTCACATAACACCTTTATACAGAATCCCCAAACCCCCCAAAGTCAACGTAGTGTACTTCTCCTGGAACGGTAAGGGAGGGCCTCGCTCGTCTCGCCAACGAGGGGCGCTCCTCGGCTCCACCCTGCACCCCTCCCTGTCCCAGCGACACTGCTGGCGGGGCTGTCCGTCGTTCCCGGTCGGGACGGACATTGGTCCGGATCTGTGGCCGTTCAGTCGGCGTCCGGTCAGCAACTCTGCCCAAAAGGGGCGATCCTGCAGGCACACGGGGGGCAGATCTCTGGGATGCGCGCACTTGTGACCTCTCCACAGGTTCGTCAGACACATCCAATACAGGCCGCTCTCGGATGGGGGATGACGTGTCATATGGTAACACAAATTTCTTCAGGCGCGACGGGTGAACAAACCATGTCCGACGACCGAATTTTATTCGCACACTCTGATTCCGTAAAACCTCCACAATATCAACGTGCCCCTACCAGGGGCGGTGAAACTTTGGGGACGTTCCCACCGGCACCATGGGGCAGTGCAACCAGGCTTTATCTCCAACACTCCACGGCTCTCGTGGCCGCTGCCTGCCGTACAATCTTTCGTTAGCGGCTTGTTGTCGTGCCGTATTTTTCAATGCAGCCTCCCGGGCTTCCCTCAGACGGTCTAAAGCCACCTGCATTGGAGCAGGCACCGTCGTAGATTTCTCTCGCTTCCGAATTCCCAATTTAACAATAGCCGGCGCTTCTGGTTCCCGTCAATACATTAGAAAAAATGGCGAGTACCCTCGTTGAGGCATGCGGGGCCAATCTATACGCGGCCAGCGTCGCTGCAACATGCAGGTCCCAATCATCTTGAGCGGTGTTTACTTGGTGACAAAGCATGGACGTCAGTGTCCTATGCAGCCGCTCGACCATCCCGTCAGTCTGCGGGTGGTACGGGGACGTCCGGATTTTTTTGGTCCCCAGCGAGTCACACACATCTTTAATCAATTTCGATGAAAATTTTCTGCCTTGGTCAGTAAGCAAATGTTCCGGGGCCCCCTTATCTAAGACGTACCCTTTCAAGAAAGCCTCAGCGATCGACATCGCTGACTGGTCTATTAGCGGCCATGCCATCGGCCAACGAGTTAAGTATTCTACCCTGACGAGCAAATATTTATGCCCTCGGGGGGTGACGGGGAACGGACCCGAAATATCTAGTGCCACAATTTCGTTCACTCTCGAAACTTGAATCGATTGCAATGGGACACGATATGGCCGTGCCGGCGCTTTCCTCCGCGCACATTCTTGGCACGCTTTTACATGCTGTTTCACATCATTAAACATTCCCGGCCAGTAAAATTCATTCCCCACTGTCAACGCGGTCTTCTTCTCCCCAAAATGCATCAATTTCTCATGTATCTCGTTAATGAGTTTCCCCCGCAACACCCTCGGGACAACAATACATATTTTTTGTGCTTCCACATCCCAGCGAACAAGCAACCCCTCCGTCAACATCAAAAATTGGCGATCCTCTGATCCCCTTGAACGAGAGGCACGCAGCCTCATCCTGGTCAGCGAGGAATCCTCTACCTGCAGTTGCTTCCACTGTTTCAATGACAACCCCAACAATCCAATTTCTGCTCCAGGACTTATCCCTGGCAATCCCGAACCTGCTGCAGCGACCGTTTGCGGACCCTCCTGCAGCGGCGGGCCACAACGCAGTGAGCCCTCTGCGCACCGACACGTCTCAGCCGGTCGCGGCAACCTCGACAAAGCATCCGCGTTTACATGGCGCGTTCCTTTCCTATGTTGGATCGTGAAAGAGTACTCCTGGAGGGTCTCAAGCCAGCGAGCCATCTGCCCCGATGGCTGATCCACGCGCAGCGAGTACTGTAGTGCCGCGTGATCAGTGCGGATCAAAAATTCCCTGCCGTACAGATACGGTTTGTACTGCCGAACAAAATGGACAATCGCCAACAATTCTCTACGCGTCACACAGTATTTTTGCTCCGCCGGCGATAACACCCGGCTGCCATATGCCACCACTGTCTCGACGCCCTCAACCATCTGTGACAAAAACGCACCGATGCCCGTATCACTGGCATCCGTGTCAAGTATAAATTGCTTCGTAAAATCTGGGTATCCCAACGGCGGTGCGTCCGCCAATGCGGCCCGCAATGCTTCGAACGATTTTTGTTCTGCAATCCCCCATTGAAACTTCACACCTTTCCTGGTCAGCGTATGCAATGGTCGAGCAATGGTGGCAAAATCCTTAACGAACCGCCGATAATATGACGTAAAGCCCACAAAGCTACGTACTTCCCCTGCTGTTCTCGGCACTGGCCATGTTCGCACACAACTCATCTTTTCCGGATCAGTGGCCACTCCTGACGCGCTAACAACGTGCCCCAAATACTTCACCGATGTTGTTAACAATTGGCACTTCTTTGGTTTAAATTTCAATCCGGCACGCCGCACTCTGCCAAAAACGGCGCGCAGTCGTTGCAAATGTTAATCGAAATTCCTACTGAAAACAATCACATCATCTAGATATATCAAGCATGACTCCCACTGTAGGCCCGACAACACGAGTTCCATTAATCGCTGGAAGGTCGCCGGTGCGGAGTGGAGTCCCATCGGGAGCACGTTAAATTTATACAACCCTTGTGATGTCCGAAATGCCGTTTTAGGTCTTGACTCCTCATCCAGGGGCAATTGCCAAAAGCCCGACAACAGATCGAGGGTCGAAAAGATTCTGGCGCTGGACAGGGCGTCCAGTGAATCATCAATTCGTGGAAGCGGGTACGATTCCGCCACCAAAACTTTATTCAATTTCTGATAGTCAACACAAAATCGCATGGTTCGATCACGTTGTTTAACGAGGACAATAGGGGCTCCCCACGGGCTGGACGATGGGGCAATAATATCTTGCTCTAGCATTTCATCAACAGATCGCCGAATACATTATTTCTCAAGCGGACCTACACAATGCGAATTTAACCTGATCGGAGGTGCGTTTCCTGTGTCAATACGATGCCACAACAACGTCGTCCGACCCACGTCGTATTTCCCTGACCTGAACACATCTTTAAATTCCATTAGCAACGCATGCAAACTCGACCGTTGCACAGGCGATAACTCTGGGTTTTGTTTGTAAAGATCGCTTAACCATTCCGGATCGTCTTCCTCCCTTGACAACATTTAATTCTGTCCCATAGCAAAACACGTTTTCGTTTCTGGACCCGGCGCACCCATTGCGTGCGCCAACATAGTGCCCTCTTGAATAACAACCTCTTCGTGTCCCGCGTTTACAATTTGAATGAAAGGATCGAAATATGTTGTTATTATGGTCAAAGCCCCTACCACGGTGGGCATTCTCGATACAGCGTTTGAGGGTGTTAACAGCACTCCCTCCTGCAGCTCATCCCAAGGCAATTCTTTCTTTAACCATAGCGGCACCAATATTTGCGATGCAGGTGGGACGCGCACGGTGCGGCTCACCACGGCCTGCACCACAGTGTTCGCCACCGCAAATTTTGAAGGCGTCCCCAAAAATTTCATACATCTCCCCGACGGTAATTCCAAACAACCTTTTTCCACTGAAATCTTAATCGGCATCTTTCGCAAAAAATCCGTGCCCAACAAACACGGTACCGCCAAGGCCGTTAAAAATCAAAACACTTCCCGTCACAATCACCTCCCCAATTTGAATTGTCGCAACCACGCAGCCCATAATGCCCAAACTACCCCCGTTTGCCGCTACGCATGGCCCTCCCACCGGCCCCAACGATCCAGGCGACGTCGGCAGCGACCGAAAAATTTGCAACAAAATGAGAGTTGCCGACGCCCCGGTATCTACAATAACCCATACCATAACACCTTGAATGCATGCCATCACATCCGATGATCCCGGCACGGCCCCCAACACACGATGTACCAACGCGCCTCACGTATCCCGGCCATGCGTACTATCCGAACTCGATGAATACGGGTGAGATAACGCGGATGAGTGATGTGGATAGGGCGGCCCTGTATTGAATGCATCTCGACTCACCCGGGATCCTTGGTCTTGGGGAAACCGCCGACTGTAGTTGTTCAGCGCCCTTGGAGGACCACCTCTCCGTCTCCAGCAGTCGCGGGCGAGATGACCCCTCCGCCCGCACTCATAGGATGTCCGATGCACGCCGTCTCCATACACCCCGGGACGACGCCGTCGTTCTCCGGTCGACACCCCGGCCGCCGCTGCCATCGGCGGCGTCTCGTCCACCGCCACCATGCTCCCGGCCCCGGCAGGGGTCGTCAGCGACGGCTGCGCCACCGCCGCCGCTGGTCCGTCTCGTATGTCAAGGTTTACTTGTATGTTCCTGGCGATCAGCAACGACGACACGTCGTTGTCATCGTCGTTGTCCGGGAGTGACAAGACGACTTCAGCTCCTTCGCCAGCTGTAGCATCTTCTCCTGCAGCAGGGAGTCCCAGCCCTCCTCGTCCATCGCCGGGTACGCAACCTGGGCGAGGGCCAGCAAGGCGCTGCGGAATGCCAGGGGGGACTCCGTGGCCTCCCGTTTCCTCTGTTGAAATCGATGTTTGGCGACCGAACGCGGCTCGTAGACTTTCCTCATTGCCGCAATAGCACCATCCAATGTTGTTCTGACAGCGGCAGGGAGTCCATTAAAAGTCACCAAGGAGTCATCATCCAATGCCGTCGGCAGTGAGCGTAACGCGGCACTCTCCGTCCATTTCAGAGACTCATAAGCCGCACGGAATCTTCGTATGAACGCCGTCCAATCTCCCACTTTGGCCTCAAATCGTTGTACGTGTAGCCGTCGTGGCGGTCCCGCCGACCGGTCGTCTTCGACGTCAGAGTCCTCCACCCGCTCCGGCTGAACGGCAACCTCCGGCGGTAGACCCGGTACTGGTTGTTGAATGCGGTTCTCCGTCAAAAAGTTCCGGAACTCCTCCGACAACTTCTCCATCCTGGCCTCCCACTGGTTCATGAGGACTCGCCAATCCTCTGGCGATCCCAGCCCTCAGCACCACCCGAACCGCTGTCCCGGTCAGGAGTACTGCTGGCCATCTGGCCAGGCTGTACATCGTCGTTGTTGCTGTCACTGCCCGAGTCCACTGGCACATTTGTTTTCTTTGCTGCTTTTTTTGACATCGTGGCGTGTTCCGTAGTTTTTCTGACACCAAATGTAATGCCTTGGAGTCACTCGTACGACAATCGCCTTTCTTCCACCGTCACTTTTATTTCCATCGTTCCGCACACACACACACTATATAATTTCTCCTCTCCGCGCTCCGCCAACTCGAACACTCGAATTCCCCTCAGCACTGTCCGCTCATACTCCTTGTCTCCCCACACAGTCTCTTCTTCTCTCACCGCACACACAGTGGTTCTATCTCTATCTCCTCACACACAGGGACTCGTCTATCTCTTCACATGCAGTGACCTGTCTATCTCCTCACACAGTGACTTGTCTATCTCTTCACACACAGTGACCTGTCTATCGATAACTCTCCCTGTACCTACCTATACCGTAATCTCCACTCTGCTAACGCTAACTCTCGCTATCGCTATTTATTGTCCTCTGGGTTCAGCTCTCAATCTATTTCCCACTAACACTTACCGGCTTCCACTCTTCGCATCTCTCTCTACCCGCTGCTGTCTCCACTTCTCGCCAATTCCCCTGCCGTCCAAATCACCTAGCGTTTTTATCCCCTTTCCAATCAGCCTTAATTAATTGCCACGTGCCTCGCTGGCATTTTCCCGCCAGCTCCGCACCTGTCCAATGGCCCAGACTCCGTGACGCCGCCACTTAACGCTAACAGCCTCTCGACCAATGACAGCCCTCATCCCTTGACTCCCTTAATTACTTTGGCTTGTTTACGCCACCGGTGACTTCATCACCTGCCTGACCTTACATGACCCACACTGTTTGTATGTACTGTATATGGCCAATTTACCCATATGTATTTTCTACTCCACTACATCAGTTTTCTTGTGGTTGTTTTTGTTGTTTGACTTGCATCCCACTGGGATCTTTTGCACACAGCGTTGGTGTACGGTGCTTTTTTCAGGAATATTTTCATGGATTTTCTGTTTGCACAGGCATATAGTCACTTTAAGATGTTTTTTCTTGTTCGTGTTTTAGGTTTTTTTTGTTTGTTGTGGTTGCACCCGATTCAAGAGCCGAATGGCTCACAGGGCTATACCAAAATAAAGAAACTGAAACTGGTCTCACGCCCAGTCGGTTCAATGGGCGCCGTCGTCGTTGCAGTTTTCCTGCCCTCACGCCTCGACCGTCAGAATGACTACTCTCCTCGCATTGACGTCCATCAAGCGGCTCGAGTCACGGTAACGCGATGGATAACCCCTCCATTTGTTATTAAACCCCTCGATTGGTTTAATAACAAGTTGTGCACTTACCAACGTAATGGAACGTCTGTCCCTGCGACCTGTTGATTGTGATAGCGAATGCGGAGAGAATGGGAAATCGTCGTCATCATCGGTGGTGAGGGCCTCGTTCCCTCTCTCAAGCGGTCATCATATTCATCATATATAGATAGAGAAAGTTGTTTACGTATTATTATCACTTCACATCTGGGAACGCTTCATTGCAAACGACATTTCGCGTGAATTTTCTGTCGTATTAAACATTTCCGTTGCTTTGGGAGCGATTTAGAGCTCAAAGTTTTAACTGAACTCGGCCCCCTCAGACGGAGCCTGAATCCACGTGAGGCAACGATTGGCGAAGCTTCCCTCCAGCAGTAGACTGAGCATGGCTGCTGCTGGTGATTAATGGGGAACGGTGGTGCAGCAGTTAGCGCGCTGCGATACGAACCCGGCGACCCAGTGACGATTATCTGAGCCGGGCCTGGTCCTCCCCTAGGTCGACTCGGCCACAAACAAGTACCTGGTGTACTTGTTTGTGGTGGACAAACATCGCCACGAGGGAGACAAAGGCGACCGGGCGTGCCGTGGCCTCCACAGCCGCTCGCTACGAACATCGCTCACCTCGAGTTTGTTAGTTTCAAGTTTTCAAGTTTCATTTATTAGGTATAGCCCTGTGAGCCATTCGGCTCTTGAGTCGGGTGCAACCGCAACAAACACAATATGAACAGAGAACATCTTAAAGCGACGACGCGCAACAGAAACGTCCTGGATAAACCAGCAAATCTTCAAGAAAAAAACACCGTATTACAACGCTGTGTGCAAAAACCCCAGTGTGATGCAACACAAACAATAACAACCGTAAGACAATTTAGATTCAAGTTATCAGGCCAAATCTGCACTTCCGCAAGAAACATGGCTTAACCATATGTTTTAGAAATCACCAAAATAAAGCTATAAAAATAACATTTCGTGTGTTAGAGGCTGCATGGTTGGAGGGGGGGTCTTTCGCGAGGGTGAAGTCCACGGCTGGCGAGTGAGGGGCCCTGCTGAGGGTGAAGTCCACGGCTGGCGAGTGAGGAGCTCTGCTGAGGGCGAGGCAGCAGTGCGTCGTGGTTCACCTCACGGAGCCGACGTCTCGGCCGCCCCGTGCAGCTGTGGCCGTGAGTGCCGCACCGAGCCGTGAGTGCCCCACGGAGCTCTCTGTGGGCGGCATCGTCGTCGTCTTCGTGGCGGGTGCCACCACCCGCGCCTTGGCCATACTTCACCGCGCTGGTCGTGGATTAGTGCATTGTAAAGTTCGACAATATAATTTGATTATTTATGTTCAGCAGTCAGTGCGGTGATGGTGGTGATGTTGTCTCTAAGCTGCGTGCAGGGCCGGGTTAGTCCAGAGGCTCGTGAGGCCCTCTCGCGTTGCTGTGGGCCCAGGATCTCTGCATTATGATGGCATCACTCACGCACGACTTTGCTACAGCTATGAGCTAAACTTGTTTTTTTGTTTGAAAGAATGGATGTGAATTGACCTTGAGTCGAATAAATGTGTTAATTTTAACATTGGCAAATACATGTATTTCACTACTTCGTTTTTTTGTCCTGTATGTAATGCATATTTAGGCTGTAACCCTCCTATCAGCCTGAGCCCACTCGTTACTTTATTTCGGCACTGCCTCTGTGAGTCGTCTAATCCACGTGTTCCTCGCTGTGATCCCATGCATGCATCTCTCTATGTCATCATCATCGTGGTATATCCACTCCTGGATGGAGATCAACGTGAGGATGGTGTCTCTACCCTGCAAATATAATCAAATCCACGTGTTTACGTCTTTCAATTTAATCATAATCATGGTCTTATCCGCTGGTGGATGGAGATAAACGTGATGAATCTACCCTGTGTGTGTTCTCTACGTGTCCCTGTCTGTCTCCCAGTGTAATTGTCAATGTGACACCTTTCCACGTTTTTTTGCATCATTTTCAGCTTGTCAGAGAATCCTGTTCCCAATACCTCATATATATTAAAATAAACTTAAATTGGAAAATATCACCTGTTTAATTTACCATGAATTGCATTTCACTCGATATTGTGTCAAACACTGTGCTGCTGCTTTAATATAGTTTGATTGTTCAATACCTAACTTTATTAAAATATTTGCTTTGGAGTAAAGTGCATTAATAATTTCAATGTACGGTCGACCCTTCCACATAGCGGGGGTTAGGGGCACAGGCCCCCTGCGATGGCCCCTTGGTCTCCTTGGCGAACAAAGTGAGCACCTCCTGCATTAATATTATACAGTACTGTACATATATTTTATTCATGTATGAGTTACTAAACTTTTTGCGTGTCGTCTGCTGGCCTTCGCATGTCGTCTGCGGCTTTCGCAAAACTCCCAAATAATTCCCATTTTATTTCTTATGCCGACCCCGCAAATTATCGAAACCGCCATGGGGAAAGTCGCGATGCAGAAGGGTCGACTGTAGATCGAGTTCTTCAGACTAAAAAGGTAATTGTGTATAATATTTGTCTGAGTTTGCTTTCCCTACTGATTGAAGCAAGGGTTAGGAACACTGGCTTGGCGCATGTGGCATAAAGTAATGGCCACGTAAACATCAATCAAGGGATGTCACAGGAGATCATCGTGAACGTGACTGGGCCCAGCAGCAGCGCGTTCACCACTTGTTGGGGAGGTTGGCAGTTTGAATCCGGCAGGCCGTCCTGGTCATTACTGTGGGTGTGTGCAATTATACGCTCCGTTTGATTCAGAGTGGACGTCAAAGATCCCCTGACACAAAGCCGTAGTAATAATAATAATATATATTGGTGGGGACACATACCCCCCATAATTAAATATGCTCAAAATGTCCCCCCCAGTATATTGCTATAAAATAGATTTCTGTTTATATGATTGTGGTTATGGTTGTACTTTATTAATCCCGAATCTGTACCATTACATACAATGCTGACGTGTATGTATTTGCAGCCTATCGGTAAAGTCACGTAGGTAGAAAAATAAAAATAAAAAATGAAAACAACTTATAATCCTGATTAGTACTGCTACTGCGTGTTTAATTGAATAACAAACTATTTAACGTTCCGTTTCTCGGTATACAGTATTCATTTTCGGACACACCCAGTACATTGCAGTCTATTTAGAGCACCTCCCATGAAATGCACGCGAGTTCGTGTTTGTGTGCCGAGTTCTGACGTCCGTGGATTTTACATTCCCAAACTGGTCCGACCGGGTCCGTAAGGTAAATATTTCACGGTTGCCTGGGTTAAAATGGGTTAGGTTTATTTACCAATTATGCCCAGTTGGCTCAACACATCAAATAAATGAAGTAACACACAGAGATAGACTCATAGAGACACCCAGCTATGCATAGAGGATTTGTGAAAAGTGGGCTAGTTTTTTCCCAGTCCTGGCCCAGTTCTATCAACAAACTTAATAAGTAAATTAACTAACATAGAGAGACTCATAGAGATACATAGCGATGTATAGAGACTCATAGAGATACATAGAGAGACTCATAGAGATACACAGAGAGACTCATAGAGATACATAGAGAGACTCATAGAGATACACAGACTCAGAGATACATAGCGATGTATAGAGATACATAGCGATGTATAGAGATTCAGAGATACATAGAGAGACTCAGAGATACACAGAGAGACTCATAGAGATACATAGAGAGACGCATAGAGATACATAGCGATGTATAGAGATTCAGAGATACATAGACTCATAGAGATACACAGAGAGTCTCAGAGATACACAGAGAGACTCATAGAGATACACAGAGAGACGCAGAGATACATAGAGAGACGCATAGAGATACATAGCGATGTACAGAGATACATAGAGACTCATACATATACATAGAGAGACTCAGAGATACACAGAGAGACTCAGAGATACATAGAGAGACGCATAGAGATACATAGCGATGTACAGAGATACATAGAGACTCATACAGATACATAGAGAGACTCATAGAGATACAGAGAGACTCATATACATAGAGAGACGCATAGAGATACAGAGAGACTCATAGAGATACATAGAGAGACGCATAGAGATACATAGCGATGTACAGAGATATATAGAGACTCATACAGATACATAGAGAGACTCATAGAGATACATAGCGATGTATGGAGACTCATAGAGATACATAGAGAGACTCATAGAGATACATAGCGATGTATAGAGACTCACAGAGATACAGTGAGGGAACAAGTATTTGATCCCCTGCTGATTTTGTACGTTTGCTGACTGACAAATAAATGATCAGTCTATAATTTTAATGGTAGGTTTATTTGAACAGTGAGAGACAGAATAACAACAACAAAAATCCAGAAAAACGCATGTAAAAATGTTATAAATTGATTTGCATTTTAATCAGGGAAATAAGTATTTGACCCCTCTGCAAAACATGACTTAGTACTTGGTGGCAAAACGCTTGTTGGCAATCACAGAGGTCAGACGTTTCTTGTAGTTGGCCACCAGGTTTGCACACATCTCAGGAGGGATTTTGTTCCCACTCCTCTTTGCAGATCTCCAAGTCATTAAGGTTTCGAGGCTGACGTTTGGCAACTCGAACCTTCAGCTCCCTCCACAGATTTTCTATGAAATTAAGGTCTGGAGACTGGCTAGGCCACTCCAGGACCTTAATGTGCTTCTTCTTGAGCCACTCCTTTGTTGCCTTGGCCGTGTGTGTTGGGTCATTGTCATGCTGGAATACCCATCCACGACCCATTTTCAATGCCCTGGCTGAGGGAAGGAGGTTCTCACCCAAGATTTGACGGTACATGGCCCCGTCCATCGTCCCTTTGATGCGGTGAAGTTGTCCTGTCCCCTTAGCAGAAAAACACCCCCAAAGCATAATGTTTCCACCTCCATGTTTGACGGTGGGGATGGTGTTCTTGGGGTCATAGGCAGCATTCCTCCTCCTCCAAACACGGCGAGTTGAGTTGATGCCAAATAGCTCCATTTTGGTCTCATCTGACCACAACACTTTCACCCAGTTGTCCTCTGAATCATTCAGATGTTCATTGGCAAACTTCAGACGGGCATGTATATGTGCTTTCTTGAGCAGGGGGACCTTGCGGGCGCTGCAGGATTTCAGTCCTATTCGGTAAAGTCACGTAGGTAAAAAATAAAACAACAAAAATCACGATGTTTCGGCCACAACACAAGTGGCCTTCATCAGGTGAAGGGACTGTACTGTCCAGAGGACAGCGTTGGAGTGAAGACAGCCAAGCCCAGGTCGCGTCCTTTAAGCTGTGTGAATCTGTTTAGAATTCGGTGAGGACACAGCAGCAGAAGTGAGTGTGACGGCGATGGGTATTACCTTGTGGTCGCGGCATCTTTTGAGGAAGGTTAGCGTCTCGATGAGCTGTGACTTCTTGTCTCGTCTGTTAAAAGCTCTAACAGATAGGTGAAAACCCTCCCCGTAGAGGCTATCAATTCTAGATTTGAAGCGTTTGTGACTGCAAGGATCCATACTCTTTGGTTCTATTCGGTAAAGTCACGTGGGTAAAAAATAAAACAACAAAAATCACGACTTTTCGGCCACAACACAAGTGTCCTTTTGTGTTGTGGCCGAAACGTCGTGATTTTGGTTGTTTTATTTTTTAACTACGTGACTTTACCGAATAGAACCAAAGAGTATGGATCCTTGCAGTCACGAACGCTTCAAATCTAGAAAGGATTTCAGTCCTTCACGGCATAGTGTGTTACCAATTGTTTTCTTGGTGACTATGGTCCCAGCTGCTTTGAGATCATTGACAAGATCCTCCCGTGTAGTTCTGGCCTGATTCCTCACCATTCTCATGATCATTGCAACTCCACGAGGTGAGATCTTGCATGAAGCCCCAGGCCGAGGGAGATTGACAGTTCTTTTGTGTTTCTTCCATTTGCGAATAATCGCACCAACTGTTGACACCTCACCAAGCTACTTGTCAATGGTCTTGTTGCCCATTCCAGTTATGTGTAGGTCTACAATCTTGTCCCTGACATCCTTGGAGAGCTCTTTGGTCTTGGCCATGGTGGAGAGTTTGTAATCTGATTGATTGTTTCTGTGGACAGGTGTATTTTACACAGGTAACAAGCTGAGATTAGGAGCACTCCCTTTAAGAGTGTGCTCCTAATCTCAGCTCATTACCTGTATAAAAGATACCTGGGAGCCAGAAATCTTTCTGATTGAGAGGGGGTCAAATAATTATTTCCCTCATTAAAATGCAAATCAATTTATAAAATTTTTGACATGCGTTTTTCTGGATTTTGTTGTTGTTATTCTGTCACTCACTGTTCAAATAAACCTACCATTAAAATTATATACTGATCATTTCTTTGTCAGTGGGCAAATGTACAAAATCAGCAGGGGATCAAATACTTTTTTTCCCTCACTGTACATAGAGAGACTCATAGAGATACACAGAGGGAATCATAGAGATACATAGAGAGACTCATAGAGATACATAGAGAGACTCATAGAGATACACAGAGAGACTCCTAGAGATACTTAGAGACTGCTTGAAAAGTGGGCTGGGTTTCTACCAAATTCTCACCCAGCCGGCTCAACGAAACTTAACACACTAACGAGCAAGTGTTTAGACGTCTGCTACAGGTTGCTTAGATGGTGGGGTAGCGTGTAAAGGTGGGAGTGGAGGTGGGGTAGGGTGTAGAGGTGGGAGTGGAGGTGGGGTAGGGTGTAGAGGTGGGAGTGCACGTGGGGTAGGGTGTAAAGGTGGGAGTGGAGGTTGGTAGGGTGTAGAGGTGGGAGTGGAGGTGGGGTAGGGTGTAAATTTGGGAGTGGAGGTGGGGTAGGGTGTAGAGGTGGGAGTGGAGGTGGGGTAGGGTGTAGAGGTGGGAGTGGAGGTGGGGTAGGGTGTAAAGGTGGGAGTGGAGGTGGGGTAGGGTGTAGAGGTGGGAGTGAAGGTGGGGTAGGGTGTAGAGGTGGGAGTGGAGGTGGGGTAGGGTGTAAAGGTGGGAGTGGAGGTGGGGTAGGGTGTAGAGGTGGGAGTGGAGGTGGGGTAGGGTGTAAAGGTGGGAGTGGAGGTGGGGTAGGGTGTAAATTTGGGAGTGGAGGTGGGGTAGGGTGTAGAGGTGGGGAGTGGAGGTGGGGTAGGGTGTAGAGTTGGGAGTGGAGGTGGGGTAGGGTGTAGAGGTGGGGAGTGGAGGTGGGGTAGGGTGTAGAGGTGGGAGTGGAGGTGGGGTAGGGTGTAGAGGTGGGAGTGGAGGTGGGGTAGGGTGTAGAGGTGGGAGTGGAGGTGGGGTAGGGTGTAAAGGTGGGAGTGGAGGTGGGGTAGGGTGTAGAGATGGGAGTGGACGTGGGGTAGGGTGTAGAGGTGGGAGTGGACGTGGGGTAGAGTGTAGAGGTGGGAGTGGAGGTGGGGTAGGGTGTAAAGGTGGGAGTGGAGGTGGGGTAGGGTGTAGAGGTGGGAGTGGAGGTGGGGTAGGGTGTAGAGGTGGGAGTGGAGGTGGGGTAGGGTGTAGAGGTGGGAGTGGAGGTGGGGTAGGGTGTAGAGGTGGGGAGTGGAGGTGGGGTAGGGTGTAAAGGTGGGAGTGGAGGTGGGGTAGGGTGTAGAGGTGGGAGTGGAGGTGGGGTAGGGTGTAGAGGTGGGAGTGGAGGTGGGGTAGGGTGTAGAGGTGGGAGTGGAGGTGTTGAGGTAAAATAATTCCGCCACCTCTAAGGAAGTTGACTCCCCAGAGCAGAGTTCTGAGAGACCGCGCGTAGCGAGCAGGGGACTCAGGTGGGTGGCGTTCTCCCTCTTCGGTGCACGGACATGGGACGACATTTCCATGATGATGATGATCATAGTGTAGATGCCCAGACACGGGCCCACGGGCCCACGGTTGTGTTTTAGTTGACAGCCTAAATAGTTGAACGTTTCAGCACCGTCCTGACTGCGAGGATCGTGCTGAGGTGGCACTGCATGAGTGGTGTACTCTGTGGGTGTACTGTACTCTGTGGTGTACTGTAATCTGTGGGTGTACTGTACTCTGTGGGTGTACTGTACTCTGTGGGTGTACTGTACTATGTGGGTGTACTGTACTCTGTGGGTGTACTGTACTATGTGGGTGTACTGTACTCTGTGGGTGTACTGTACTCTGTGGGTGTACTGTACTCTGTGGGTGTACTGTACTCTGGGTGTACTGTACTAGGTGTGTACTGTACTCTGTGGGTGTACTGTACTCTGTGTTTGTACTGTACTCTGTGTGTACTGTACTCTGTGGGTGCACTGTACTCTGTGTGTACTGTACTCTGTGGGTGTACTGTACTCTGTGTGTATGTGCACTGTACTCTGTGTATGTATGTCTATTGTACTCTGTGTACTGTACTCTGTGTGCATGTGTACTGTGCTCTGTGTGTACTGACTGTGGACTCTATATACTGTGTGGTCTACTGTGTGTGTACCGTACACACTCTGTGTAGTCTGTGTATACTGTGTGGTGTAGTCTGTGTGTACTGTGTGGTTTAGTCTGTGTGTACTGTGTGCACACTGTGTATACTGTGTGGTGTAGTCTGTGTGTACACTGTGTGTACACTGTGTATACTGTGGTGTAGTCTGTGTGTACACTGTGTGTACACTGTGTATACTGTGTGGTGTAGTCTGTGTGTACACTGTGTGTACACTGTGTATACTGTGGTGTAGTCTGTGTGTACACTGTGTATACTGTGTGGTGTAGTCTGGGTGTACTGTGTGTACACTGTGTATACTGTGTGGTGTAGTCTGTGTGTACACTGTGTATACCGTGTGGTGTAGTCTGTGTGTACTGTGTGTACACTGTGTATACTGTGTGGTGTAGTCTGTGTGTACACTGTGTGTACACTGTGTATACTGTGTGGTGTAGTCTGTGTGTACACTGGGTGTACACTGTGTATACTGTGTGGTGTAGTCTGTGTGTACACTGTGTACTGTGTGGTGTAGTCTGTGTGTACACTGTGTGTACTGTGTGGTGTAGTCTGTGTGTACACTGTGTATACACTGTGTATACTGTGTGGTGTAGTCTGTGTGTACTGTGTGTACACTGTGTGTACTGTGTGGTGTAGTCTGTATGTACACTGTGTATACTGTGGTGTAGTCTTTGTGTACTGTGTGTACACTGTGTACTGTGTGGTGTAGTCTGTGTATACTGTGTGGTGTAGACTGTGTGTACACTGTATACTGTGTGGTGTAGTCTGTGTATACTGTGTGGTGTAGACTGTGTGTACACTGTGTACTGTGTGGTGTACTCTGTCTCTGCATCGTGTGCATACTATGTGTACACTGTTTATACTGTGTGGTGTGCTGTGTTTGTGTGTACACTGTGTATACTGTGTGGTGTGCTGTGTTTGTGTGTACACTGTGTATACTGGGTGGTGTAATCTGTGTGTACTGACTGTACACTATTTATGTTACATGGTGGACTGTATGAGTGTATATACTGTGTTTACACTGTGTATACTGTGTGTGCACTGACAATGTGTACACTGTGTATACAGCGTGGTGTACTCTGTGTATGTGCTGGCTGAGTGTACTTTGTGTATACTGTGTGGTGTATTGTGTGTGTGGACTAATGTGTGCACACTGCATACTGTGTGGTGGTGTACTCTGTGTGCATTGACTGTGTTTACACTGTGTAGACTGTGTGGTGTACTCTATGTGTATTGACTGTGTTTACACTGTGTAGACTGTGTGGTGTAGTCTGTGTGTATTGACTGTGTTTACACTGTGTAGACTGTGTGGTGTACTCTGTGTGTACTGTGTGTACACTGTGTGGTGTACTCTGTGTGCATTGACTGTGTTTACACTGTGTAGACTGGTTTATTATTGTGTGAACTGACTGTAAGTACACTGTATACTGTGTGGTGTAATCTGCGTGTGTGTACTGACTGTGTGTACTGACTGAGTGTGGCATACTAACAGTATATATTCTGTGTGTATTGTTGTTTTGTATTGTTGTTGATTTAATTCTCTGATCCATAACTCTTTACTGGACATCTGAAACAAAGAGCTTCATAGCTCCATCCGGATTACTCCTTCAGTTGATAAATACAGATCCTCACATTGTCTATAACAGCGGCGCCAACCCGATTGGTCGCGTTAACCAGTAAACCCAAGGAATCATAACCTGGCCAACAATTACGTGGCCTTGAGGGGGGTGGTGGCTTTGACGGCTTCTTCGTTCTGTGGCAGGGTCAGATTTCGGCCTCGGCTAAGTGAGCTACAGATAAGTCAGCCTAGCATTCATTAACGACGGGGGCCCTCTTAAGTGTGAACAAAACTTACAATCGTACACACGTTCTACTTTTTTTTACATGGCCCGTTGAAAAATAGAGATATCTTAGGGCCCCAGCATTGTCATAAATCGCCCATGCTTGGGGCTCTGCGTATCTCCACTTCATGGTAGCTACGTAGATGTTGACTACCTCGCCCGGGATACAGGAGGTCGTGGGTTCCATCCCGACCCTGACGATGCCTGCTGCTGTTTATTTGTAATTTTTGTCTCTCCCCGTGGTTGTCACTGCGTGGATTTTTCTCCGGGTTCTCCGGTTGTTCCCTCACCTTCAGAATCAACGTGATGCGTTTAGAGTATTTGGCTGCAGCTTTAAATCTCCACATAATGGTGATGATAATGAGCCACTTCGTTGAGCTATAATTTGTGGTGGCCAGGTCGCTTCTGAAAAAGATCTACACAGCTCAGTGGACCTTACCTGGTAAAATTAACATAGATTAGTCTATATGTATCTCTGCATTTCTATGCATCTCTGTGGTGTCTCTATGGGTATCTGTGTACTGTATTTTAATTCCGATATGATGGGGCCTCTTAAGCTCGACGTAGCTTAGGGCCCCAGCATTTTCATAACCTGGACCTGTTCCAGGGTGACATCGATCAATTAATCAGTCTTTGTTTTATTTGCTAATCTCGCCCTCAAGCAGGCACCAGTGCAGATTTCCCCGCACCTCCATGTAGCATGGTTGGCTATTTACGGTGTGAAATAAGTTTAATAAACATGCATATAAACCTGTATGGTTCTCATTGCCTATCTGTGCGTCTCTATGAATCCCTAGGCATTTTGATCACTGTAAATTTGGACGTGATGATAAGCTACTTCTTTGAGCTATAATTTGTGGCCTGGTTGCTTCTAAAAAATAACTACATAGCTCGGTGAGCCTTACCTGTTGAAATAACGAAAAAATATAGTTTAGTTGAAATAATTTTTAAACGGGAAATGAAATAAATAAAGAAGCAGATACAGGGTAGACGAGTCTGACCAGGTGCGTCTTGCACAGAGCACGATTATTGAGCGCGATGCTCGACACGTTTTGGATGTCGCTATTGCAGATACGCAATTGCCCTTCGGAAGAACAAGTTTGATCTAAAGTTCAGCCATTCCGCAAACACCCTCGTGCTCAGCTGTTGTCGAGTCGCCCCACTTTTCCGGAGGACAGAACACAACGCAGAGATACACCTACTCAAAATTGTCTCCAAACTTTATGATTTTGTTGTTGTTGTCTATTTCGGCCACCTGTCCCACCTCGTTAGGATTTGCTGGAGCAGAGGGACAGCAGACCGGATCGGCTCCACTCAGCATGGCAGCGGCGGCAGCAGCAGGTGGCCGGGACCGGGGCCTGGAGGAGGAGCTGACTTGCTCCATCTGCCTGCACCTCTACGTCGACCCCGTGCTGCTGGGCTGCCCACACACCTTCTGCAGAGAGTGCATCGTGAGCGTGTGGCGCGACGGTGCCTGCGCCTGCCCAGAGTGCCGCAGGGTCTTGCCCTTTGGCTCCAAGGAGGAGATGCGGAAGCAGCTCGAGAAAAACTTCAAGCTGGCCAGCATCGTGGACAGGTTCTGTTCCCGGGAAAAGATAGTTAGTTGGTTAGTTGGTCGGTTAGTCCATTGGTTTAGTGAATTACATTTGTTGAGCCAGCTGGCTCGGATTGGGAAAAATTTAGCCCACTTTTCACAAAGTCTCTGTCTATCTCTATGTGTCTCTATGTAACTCTGTGAGTCTCCCATGTGTCTATATGTATCTCTATGAGTCGCAATATAGCTCTATGAGTCTATGTATCCCTTTCTTATTCTTTTGTATGGCATTTTTGGGGACAGCAACAGATAACAAATTGATTTCGAGATTTGATATTGATTCGACTTCTCCAGGAGTAGCCGCATGTATTTGTTTCAGATCGCCATTGAATGATCTGATATGTTGCACGATCTGAGATCTTGCACCACAGTCACAAGTGTCCACATCTTCCACGGAGTGTCCGGATCTGATTCAAGGAGGACCAGATCTTCTTCGGTAGATGAGATCCTGTTTGGAGGATTTCAGGGTCGCTGATGATGGGTTTCTGCAAGATTTTGGTGTTTGTCCAGGTTTCCTCTCATCGTGCTTTGGTGGTCTTGTCATCATCATGTATGTTCCTTGCATATTGCCAGAAAAGTTTTCTGGATTTGAGCCTGTGTGGTGGGGTCATGGAGATGTCTTTGTTTATTGGGAGGTTTGGATTTACGATGGCCTTGCAGTACTCCGTCATAGATGCAGCATCGCGACAGAGCTGCGTAGGATCGATATTTGCGAGGACCGAAAGCCACTGCAACGGTGTGCTCTTTAGCATCCCTGAGATGATCCTCATGGATGCATTTACCTTTGTGTCCACCACCTTTGTGTGCACGCTTTTGTTCCAGGCTCAGGCACAATATCCTGCCGCAGAGAAGACTAGTGCTGTGGGGGCCGTCCGGAGGGTTGTTGCAATTTGCTCCCCATGTTGTTCCGGCCAGTTTATGAACGAGATTAACTCGCAATTTTGTTTTTACAGCAGTATTCTGCAGGTTTTGTGGAAGGTGAGGCTGCTGGCAAGAGTTACACCGAGGTATTTGATGTACTTGTCGTGCTGGACCTCTTCGCCACAGAAAGTGACGGCCAGTTTCTGGTCGGCGCTTGCATTGTTCAGGTGGAATAACGTTACAACAGTTTTCCTTGGGTTTGGGCGGAGCCTCCAGTACTTGAAGTACGTTTCAAGTTTCTTGAGGTCTTCGCACAGGTCATTTTGCACCTCAATTTTGAGTCGTTCTTTGGACGGCAAGTGCTAGGTCATCGGCGTAGCCAAATTTTCGGCCGACGGTGACAGGGAGGTCACTTATATCTATATGTTAAAAGTGCCACAGCAAGCACTGATCCTTGTGGGAGCCCGTTACTGAGGAAGTGGGCTCTGCTGACAGTGTTCTCTAGGTGGACACGGTATGGCCGGTTGGACAGTAGCGATGATAGAAGTCTGAGGGTTTGCTGGGATCTGATGACCTTAGCTTTAGCATGAAGCCTTCCCACCATACTGTGTCATAGGCCAGTGATTGGTCGATGAAAGCGGCCCCTGTGATGTTTTTGCACTTGTAGCCAGCTTTAATGTGTGTGGTGAGTTACAACACTTGATAGCAAATGCTGTGGCCAGGGCTGAAGCCAGCCTGTTCAGTTGATATAGTTTCCTCGAAGGATCGGTGACATACAGGTCAGTAGCATCCTCTATAGAAGTCTGTACACTGTAAAAAGCAGAGATATGGGGCAGAACTTATTTGGGTTTGCGGTTGATTTCCAGAATGGCAATGACCTTCATTTGTCGCCATTTTTGGGGAACTTGCCTAAGGACATAATGTCTGAAAACAATCTGGCCAGCCAGTGGCATCCTTTTTGGCCAAGGTGTTTAAGGAACTCGGGATAAATCCCATTTAATCCTGTGGCCTTTCCTGATCTGGTGGCTTTCATGGCATCAATGACCTCTTCTTCATTGAAGGGGGATAACAAGGCTGTTGTCGGTGCACATTCCGCTATTAATTGGTGGAGTTTTCATTTCACTCGCTGTCTTGTTTGCCGATCTGTAGAGATCTTTCCATTCAATAGCATCTGTGTGGCGATGGCATTGATGGGTACATTGGCGGTCTTGTTTCTCGGTGGTGGTGCCGCTCCTTGGTATCTCAGGAGGCACCAGGCTTTATGGCTTGAAATCTAATGACTGCATCGCTTCTGTCCACCTTTGGCTCCTGGATTCATTTAGGGAGTCCAGGAGAGCTTTTCCACACTCTGGGCTTCCTGACTGTATTTCTGGAGCAGGAACTCGCTTTTTCCTTTCCAGCATGGAGTGTATTCTGCCCAGTAACTCCATGGAATTTGTGAGCGGGCTGCTTGAGGACAATCTTGGTGAAACGTTCATAGTTTTCTGACTTTGGTGGATTCTGGTAGACAGTGCACACGATGGCTTCAATAAAAGGTTCCCAGTTGCACTTTCTTAAGTTGCATCATGGCACAGGGGTGGACGTGATCATCAGAATTTTGACCCTGATATGCACCGAGCCTGGCCTGTGCTAACTGTTCGGGAATTGTCCAGAACCATTCTGGAAGCACACGGCAGTTCACCCGAACTTGAACACGACACAAAGCACAGGTAAAGGTTTGAATTCTTCCTCCATCGTGCGGAATGGATGGTGCCTTCATCTTTAGCGTCAAACAGAATGAACAGGTAACTAGTTGCTGCCCAGTCGATGACCTATTCACCGGCGAAAACCGCGGGATTGGTCACAGCAGGCAGCATGTTTGGGCTCCATGTGGTTCTTGGAGGTTTATATACATTTATCACAGATACATAATTGATTTTGACGATGATGATGGCTGTCAGTATGTTGTTTTCTGCGTTCATTGTGGTGAGGTCCTTGAAATGGAATTTCACGTGACGTTGGTAGTCCCTGCTTAGGATGGTGGTAGCTGGCTCTCGTCGTCGGCTGTACAGGAAATTATTGGAGCAGGAGCGCGTCGAACCATCTGGATTATGAGGAAACGTCCCAGCAAGTCGCACTTGGGCCTTGATAGGTGCCTCTACGTTTAGATGGCAAACACGTAGTGACGGCCCTATTCTGCGGTAAGTTTGGCCATGAAAAGTATCTTTGGTGTTGTAATCCTGATCAGGAGGGCCATTTTGGCATTCAATCGCTGGGATGATAACATTAGTTTGTGACAAGCACGTAACAGTGCAGACCATGGGAAGATTGCCATCTTCTCCACCTATATATCGCTTTTAGTCTCTATGTATCTCTTAGTCTCTGTATCTCTATAAATCTCCTATGTGTCCCTAATGAGTCTATATGTCTATGAGTCTATACGTATCTCATCTCTATGAGTCTGTTTAACACGTAGGCTTTCGCCAGCAATATCCTCCATAATACATGTTTTTTGGGTTAGATCATGTAAATATATAAATGTGTCATTAAACCCGCCACCACCTGACACAGCCAATTTAGTAAGGTTTTTCACGTAGACAGAACATGCCAATTCGTTACTAGTACAGCACACAGCATTTACAAGCTGAGTACTCAGATTGTCAATGTTGTGGTTTTGCTCTCCAACACACCGGTGTGCTGTATTAGTAACAAATTGGCATGTTATTTTTAATTGACAAACCTTACTAATTGGCTGTGTCGGGTGGTGACGGGTTTAACGACATATTTATGTATTTACTCAATGAGTCTCTATGTATCTCTATACATCTCTATGTATCCCTGTGAGTTTCTGTGTATGTCTATGAGTATCTAAATATCTTGATCTCTACGAATCTATACGTATCGCTACGTATCTCTATGAGTATGTATCTCTGTGGCTCTGAATCTCGATGTATCTCTATGAGTCTGTTTGTTCATTAGTTTATTAAGTTTGCTGAGCCAGCTAGCCAGGATTTGGCAAAACCCCATCCCACTTTTCACCCAGAAATCTGAAGAGCCGCACATACTAAGTGTTACTCACCTTACATTAAAACTGACAACATTTCAGAATAAGAGTTAAAATTAAACAACATTATTTCCTATCATATGTTAATTCGAAATAGAAAAATGGAGGACCCGGAGAAAAATCCATGAAATCACCATGGGAGAGGGAGGCAGACTCCAAATATACAGAAGCAGCCATTGTCAGGGTATGGGATCGAACACGACCTCCTGCATACCAGGCGAGGTATTTAACATCTCAGCACCGCGGTACCCCAGTGTTTATTATAAATGCAGAGGAAAAAAACTTGACAACAAGGGAAACATCCATAAGATCACAGGGAGAATGAACACCCACACTCTAAATGTATAGCAGATATCGGGGTCGGGATCGAACCCACGACCTCCTGTGCACCAGCCAAGGTAGTTAACATCTTGCCACCGTGGTGCCCCAATGTGGACAAGTGAACTACGGGAGATCCGGCCACTATTCACGGTCGCTCAGTGAAGACGGTTTGTACCCATAGGTTCTCAAGTCTCAGCACGGAAGGGGAACGGCCGCTGAAGGAGCTCAACCCGAGCTTGGCACGAGTGAGGCTCCTGAATCTGGACCTCTGTGCTCAGCATGGCAAGGCACTCGACATGTTCTGCCGGGAGCACGGTGCGTTTGTGTGCGCTGACTGCGTCACGAGCGGTGCGCACCAGGGCCACAAGCTGATGTCAGCAGAGGAAGTTGGTCGGCAGGCAAAGGTGAGGTGCTCTGAGCGCGGCGACCGCGTGGTGATGGTGGTGGTTGTGGTGATGATGGTGGTTGTGGTGATGGTGGTGGTAGCAATGGTGATGGTGGTAGTGGTGGTGATGTTGGTGCCGGACGGTAAAGCTATGGTGAGCAGTGCCATGTGGGCAGGGCGAATTTACATTGGCCATTCCCCTCATCGCGTTTGTAGCCACCACAGCATCCAAAGTGTGCTCTAGACAGGTGCGAGGGGCTGGTAACCCCTCCACCTTCAATTATCACTAATCCACGAAAAAAATATACAGCTAAGCTTGTGCCGGAGGCCCCGGGGGAATAGTCATCAATGATGTCTCCTGGCCAAACGACATTTGGCGGAGCCAGGAGATTGAATCCTTACCCTCGGGGTTACTCCAGAAACAGCAAAAAGCCACTACGGGTAGCCACGTGGAATGTTCGAATGCTCACTGCGGAGGAGAGGCTGTCACTCCTCTGTCGGGAGCTCGACCAGTACCACCTGTATCTCTGGTATTCAGGAGGTCCGGTGGACCGGCTCTGGGTCCTGCCACCATGAGGGGTAGACAGTCCTGTACTCGGGGCAGGAGACTGCCAAACAACAGGCAGTGGCTCTTCTTCTGAATAAAATAATGAAGGAGGTGTGGGAGCGTGGCGGTGAGGTGTGGGAAGCTGTAAGCCCCAGGCTACTTTGGGCTCCCCTTCCTATCAACCAGAGGCGAGGAGTGGTGGTCGTGGTTACTTATGCCCCCACCGAAGATGAACATCAGTGGAGGGATGCAGGCAAGGCCGATGAGTCAGATGCCTTTTATGACCTCCGGTCACAAGTGGCCCCTCAGGATAGTCATCCTGTTGGGTGACTTTAATGCCCGAGTTGGTCATGATGCTGGCACCTGGTCTGAAGTGATGGGAAGGCATGGGCCGGATCAGCTCAATAACATTGGTAGGAGGCTGCTGGCTTTTGTGCAGCCCATGATCTTGTAATTACCAAGACGCTTCTCCGGCATCGGCACATCCACCCAACATCATTGATGCACACCTGGTCAAAGCAAGAACTTCTGCTGGACTATATAGTGACAAAACAGTGGATGCAGATCCATATCCTTGGCACCAGGACCCACTGTGAAGCTGATCTGCCCACTGACCATCGACTTATCATCTGTAAGATGCACCTGCCATTCTTCCACTCTGCTTTTGGGTGGATACCCAGGACCCCATTCAAACACACAATGGCCTGATCTGAGCTAGCTGATGAAAGTTGCAAGCGAGAATTTCATCATTGTTTGCAGCTGAGGTTGACCTCATCCCGGACTCCTCATGATGCTGAGAGGAAATGGGTGAGATTTAGGACTGTGGCTCATGCAGCTGCAATGGCTGCTTTAGATACACGGTCCAAACCTCCCAGAGACTCTGGTGGACAGAGAAGGTATTCAGGCTGGCTGATAAAAAGCGCCAGGCCCACTCTCACCATCTATAGCATCCCACATCAGAGAATGAGGAGGCTTACCGCAGCTTTCACTCAGAGGTTCGGAGAGCCGTGAGGAGCTGCAAGGACGGGTGGTGGTCGCGGGTTGCTGAGGAGATGGAGTCTGCCTCAGTTGCTCGTGACCACAAATCACTCTAATGCCATCAAAAACGTCATTTGCAGTGCCACAACTATCACCATCATTAGGGGAAAAAACGGTGATCAAATTCCGACCCCCAGGAACAGGTTTTCAGATTTGCTGAACATTTCTGTGAGGTCTTGGGGGAGAGGAAATCCCTCAGCCTGGAAAACATAATGGGGCAAAGTGGGGATGACCCTGCTCAGGCTGCAGTGTCTTAAATATTGGAAGACGTAGTCACCCCCTGTGAGTGGCTGGCTGAGGTGCCATCTGTTAAAGAAGAACAGAAGGCAATCCAGAGTCTGAGACCGGGAAACGCACCAAGCAGAGATGATCTCCCAAGGAAAATGCTGAGGGAGGGTTGCGTTTGGGCACAGACTGCCCTTCATGACATCATAATAACAAACGGGATCACTGGACAGGTTCTACAGGATTGGAAGGATGCCCTGGTGGTCCCTCTCTTTAAGAAGGAGGACCACACAGACTGTAACAACTACAGGGGCATCTCACTCCTCTGTGCTGGGAAAGGTTCTGGCAAGGATTATTCAACATCGCCTTGCAAGTCATGCTGAGGAGAGGCTTGCGGAGCCCCAATGTGGTTTCAAGGCCTATGATATCATTAAAAGGCTAGGGCTCTGGGCTGTTCTTCGTGCTTTCGGAATCCCTTAGTCTCTGCTCACAATCATTAAGGACCTTAATGATGGTGAGCGAGCCCCGGGTTAAACTACGTGGCCGGGAGTCGGAGCCATTCCCTTTTCACCTTGGGGTGCGACAGGGATGTCCTCTGGCTCCCACATTACTTAACATCTATTTCGACTATGTAGTTCGTGAAGTTTTCAGTAGCTGTACTGGAGGAATTTCCATTTGGTACAGATATAATGGGAGGCTGATCAATGCCTGGGTTCGGTCAAGGGATGGCTCCCTATTGGTCAACCATGTTACGTATGCCGATGATCTGGTGATTGCTGCTCACTCAGAGGAGGAGTTGGAGGCACTGCTGCTGAACCTGGAGCGTGCAACTAAGAGGTGGGGCCTTATCATCAGTCCCACCAAAACTAAGCACCTGCCTGGGCATTTTGTACCATCAGATACTCCACCCCCACAACTCTCAATTGGTGATGGGGCAGTTGTGGAGATAGTGGAGTGTTTCCCATACCTGAACAGTGTGCTCTTGTCCGGTTCTGGTTTGACAGCAGAGGTCTTACTCCAGATCAGTCAAGCGGCATTAACTTTTCATCGGCTGCGTAACACTGTGGAAGCTACCTGGTCTGTTGCTCCACACAAAGCTTTGCGTCTTCTCTGCCACTGTCATGCCCTCCCTTCTCTATGCTTGCAAAACGTGGACCCCCCTAATGAAACATCTTTGCCAGTTGGAAACATTTAAGCTGGCCTGCCTACGATCTATCCTGGGTTTAACCAGGTTGGATTGTGTAAGGAGCTCACAAATCTTTGAAAATTTTGGACAATGTCCCAATGGTGAGCTCCTCCGGCAGGCAAGGCTGTGTTGGCTGGCCTAACCAAAAGCCACCGCATGCTTTTGGTTAGGCCAGCTAAACGGGCACCGCACGGGATAGAGAAGAGATGGAGTGATGTGGTACAAGAGGATGTAGAGCTGATTGGACATGCCAATGACTGGTACAAGCGGTGTCAAGATCGGCCTCTGTGGTGGAGGCTCGTTAAGGACGCTACTGGGCAGTTGGAGGCAGTCGCCCTCCAGCAACAACGGAGGGCAGAGGAGTGACGCTCACAACAATGAGCAGAATGTCGGGTGGCTAAAACATAGCAACTTGGCATAGTAGGGGGCACAGGTGGTGCATCGGCCAGTTATCTCAGTCAGTCGACCCATAGCACCTGGGTCTGCCACGTGACCTACTGCTGGCGGGTGTTTGACACTTCACATAGCCTTAACATGCACATAGCCTGGCACGAGTGCCGTGGTGATGTCACTGCCACTTAGTGGGAAATGGTGGTTGTTGTTGTTGGTGGTGGTGGTGATGATGATGGTGGTGGTAGTAGTGATGGCCGTGGTGTGGCTCAGAGGTCAGATTGGAATCTGGGTTTGGGCCAAGCATGGTTGTGACTGGCCTCCTCAATTGATGCGACTTCGTGGGATGAATGTGGTCGCGAAGCAATAAAACGTTGTAGTTTTGCACTCGAACTTTGTTTTAAACTCGACTTGTGAATGCCCACTAGTACACGCAAAACTAAAACAAAAAATCCACATTGAAAATAAAGGACTAGTCCATCTATATTCTGAAAAGAGGAGGGGGGAGACGAAATTTTTATAATGTATGCTGTCTGAAAGCCACTGTAAGCGTGAACAATCAATTAAGACCTGAAATGGTTTATCAAATCTTTCCAATGATTGCTAAGATAGAATCCATCTTCTCGGTTGAAATTGTCTCTGTGCTTGTATATGTGGATAGCCTCATGAACGAATCTCTCATGGAAGCCAGATGGCTTACAAAGAACCTCTGTCTTAGAAAAATCAATGGCATGTGAGCCTACTGAATTAGAACAATGATCTGCCACGGCCGAGGTGTTGGTCCTACCGTGTTTAAGGTCTGCTTTGTGTTCACGAATGCTGTCCGAGACATGGCGTTTGGTTTCTCCAATGTAACTACTACCACAACCTTATGCGCCCAACCTTATGGAAGAGGTACGTGGATGACACTTTTGCCATCTGGCCACATGGCCGGCCTGCTCTAGACCAATTCTTCGACCACATCAATTCCATACACCCAGCCATCAGATTTACCATCGAAATAGATGGCAAGATACCTTTTTTGGATGTCCTAATTAAAAAGAGACCTGATGGTTCAATGAGCCACTCTGTCTACAGGAAAGCTACCCATACGGATGCTTATCTGACACCGGATTCCCACCACCATCCATCACAGAAGAATTCTCTCATCAAGACTCTGTATCATAGAGCCCAATGCATATCCGACCAGGAACACATAAGCAGTGAACTCAAGCACGTACACCAAGCTCTTAGGGCTAATGGTTACTCTGACTATACAATCCGCAAAGCTATCACTCAAACCATGAAGAAGAACCCTCTTGAGGAGCCTTTCAAAACCATCACTTTACCCTACATTGCGGGGATCACAAAAAAAGATCTCCAAAATCTTGAATAAACACAAGATCCAGGTCCGTTTCAACACATTACATAAAATCCGTGATCTGGTTCCGTCTGTAAAAGATGTGATTCCGGACATACAATACCCTGGTGTCTACAAACTAAGTTGCCTCTGTGGTAGTAGTTACATTGGAGAAACCAAACGCCATGTCTCGGACCGCATTCGTGAACACAAAGCAGACCTTAAACACGGTAGGACCAACACCTCAGCCGTGGCAGATCATTGTTCTAATTCAGTAGACTCACATGCCATTGACTTTTCCAAGACAGAGGTTCTTTGTAAGCCATCTGGCTTCCATGAGAGATTCGTTCATGAGGCTATCCACATATACAAGCACAGAGACAATTTCAACTGAGAAGATGGATTCTATCTTAGCAATCATTGGAAAGATTTGATAAACCATTTCAGGTCTTAATTGATTGTTCACGCTTACAGTGGCTTTCAGACAGCATACATTATAAAAATTTCGTCTCCCCCCTCCTCTTTTCAGAATTTAGATGGACTAGTCCTAAATAAACTGGCAAATCGTTGCGCGTGGCGCTAACGTTTTTTTTATTATAAATAAATAAATGCGCCGTTTAAAAATAAATTTATGCAAACCAACACACCTGAAGACGACCGTTTGAGTTATGGTCGAAACGTCGTGAGAATTTTTTATTGTTTTATATATATTTTATTATTTTGTTGTTTCCCTTCAACGTGACTTTACCGAAAAAACTAAGAATATGAATTACTGCAGTCACGAAAGCTTTAAATCAAAATAAATAACCTTGCCAAAATCGACAGTGTTGCTTTGAACACTCCTCGCGATGTTTCAGGACTGTGTGCATTTAGTAAACGATAATCTAACAAAAACTACAAGCTTTTTTTTATTTTACCAGGAAAGGCCCACTTAGCTTATACAGCTATTTTTCAGAATCTACCTGGCCATCACAAATCATAGCTGAAGCAAATTGCATATCATTTGGATATTTATAGTAGCAGTGACACACTCTAAACAAGTGATGTTTATTCTACATGTGGATGGAAAACTGGAGGACCCAGATTCAA
This sequence comes from Petromyzon marinus, assembly GCF_010993605.1. Lineage (NCBI taxonomy): Eukaryota > Metazoa > Chordata > Hyperoartia > Petromyzontiformes > Petromyzontidae > Petromyzon > Petromyzon marinus. Next base: position 29,305 of record NW_022639074.1, on the reverse strand, counting down.
ATCCACACGACTGTGGGAAGAGAAAGAGGGAGAGACACGCAAACTCCACATATACAGCAGACGTCAGGGTTGGGATCAAACCCCCTACCTCCTGTATACCAGGCGAGGGAGATAAGACTTCCTTGCCATTCGTGAGTAGGCTGTATGAATCCTGGTCTCCTCCCGCTCCTCAATGAACCATTCAATGAGGGATTTGTCGATCGCTCATAACGCAAGACCTTCGGGAGAAAGCCTTGGGAAATCAGCGGAGGGCTTCCCATGGGTAAATTATCATCACGATCCATGGGACAGATAGCCCGTAGTAGGTGTCCACTGCACTTTACGTCACTCATTGCTGTTTTCACTTTCGTTTCTCTGTCTTGTAGTGCCAATATGGCTCACGTTATTGGCACATCTTGGTCGTGTAGTATATCGTGTAGTGCATAGCAGAGTGTATAGTAGTGTAGTGTATAGTGTAGTATATAGTAGTGTAGCATATAGTGTAGTGTATTTTAACATAGTGTATGGTAGTGTAATGTAGGTATAATGTAGTGCAGTGGTTCTTAACCTTTACTGCAGCCTTGCACCCCTTTGGTTTTAAATCGTGAAAATATCTCTTCTCTCTTCTTCGGGGTTGTCCATTGTATCCGATGATGACCTTCCACCTCTGCCTCTATTTGTGGGATTTTGTGTGACTGTGAAGTCCAATCCTCAACCCACAGCGTCTGCTACAGACAGAGCAGGCAAAGTCGCTGATTGGAGGTGTAGGTATGGTTCTGGCTTCACGTCTCTTGAGACGCTTCCTTTTCCGTAGCTCACTTCGGTCCTCTTCGAGCTTCGACACTCTTTGCTGGCACAGCTGGCTCCAGATGGAGCATTCTGCAGTCATGTCCTCCAGCTGGCTAGGGTTCAGGCTGCACTTTTTCATGGCCGTCTTCAGTTGGTCCTTGTAGCGCCTTTTCTGGCCCCCTGTAGAGCGGTGGCCTAGGTGCAGCTGGCCATACAAGACCTTACATACAAGATGCTCCTTTGGCATCCTGATGACGTGACCGAGCCAGCGGAGTGTGTGCTGGATGATGGTAGCCTCCATAGTGATGCAGTTGATTTTGCAGAGTATCTCAGTTTGGGGCACTCGGTCACACCAGGTTATCCCCATGATGCATTGAAGACACCGAATATGGAAGGCCTCAACCATCCAGATGTGGCGACTGTACAAGGCCCTGGTCTCACAGCTGTAAAGGAGTGCTGTGATGACCATTTCCGGGTAAGCAGATGTTTTAGTGTGTAGGCTGAGGTCCTTGTTCTGGAATACCCTTTTTCTGAGCCTGCCAAAAGAGGATGACACCTGCTTTACTCGGTTTTGTATTTCCCTTTCAATGCTGTAGACGCCAGACAGAAAGCTGTACAGGTACATAAAGGATACCACTATTATGAGTGGTTTCTCAAAGACGGTGATGGTGGGTGGATAAGGTGGATTAGTAGATGCCCACTGGCATACTACTTCAGTCTTCATGATGTTCACCAAGAGACCCAATCTATGATATGCACTTGCAGCAGCTGTAAGCGTGACTTGCAGGATCTCTGGTGTGTTGGCCACGAGCGTGCAGTCATCAGCATACTGCACCTCGATGACAGGCTCGGATGTTATTTTTTTGACAGCTCAGAGCCTCCTGATGTTAAAAAGTTTGCCATCCAGCCTGAAGTCCACTGTAACACCACTATTCTTCTCAATCTCCTTGTGCAGTAGCGTGTTGACACATAGGAGGAAAATGTTGAAGAGTACCGGAGCAAGGACTCATCCCTGGCATATGCTGGTGCACACCCTGAAGGGCTCGGACTCCTGGCCTCCTATGGTCACCCCTGCCATCATCCCCTCATGAAATTGACGCAGGATATTGACACATTTTCTTGGACAGCCAAACTTCAGCAAAACGTCCCCCAGAAACTCCCTGTTAACTGTGTCGAAGGCCTTCGGCAGATCGACAAAAGCCATGAAGAGGTCCTGGTGCTGCTCTCAACACTTCTCCTCGAGCTGCCATGCTGTGTTAACAGGAGCACTGTCTACAGTGCTCCTGTTTAGCCTGAAACCACACTGTGACTCAGGCAACAGCTCCTCTGTGACGTTCTGCAACAGTCTGTGGAGCGTTACTTTGGCAAGGACCTTGCCAGCAACAGCCAGTCGTGAAATGCCACGGCTGTTGCCACACATGGACGTATCACCCTTGCCTTTGTAGATGGTGATGATGTTTGCGTCCCGCCATTGCTGGGGGATGATTGCATGCTCCCAAACTTGAGTGATGAAGAGGTGTAGTGCTCGGATGCAAAGGTAACCTCCTTGTTTGAAGATCTCCGCAGTGATTCTGTCAGGACCTGGGGTCTTGTTGTTTTCAAAAACTTTACTGCTGACTGAACCTCTGTGAAGGTCGGTGGGAGATCCAGGTCTTGAATAGTGGGGCAGTCAGGTAGTTCATCCAGAACAGAGTGGTCTGCAGGGGAGGGTTGGTTGAGAAGGGCTTCGAAATGTTCGGCCCATCTCTGTGTGATCTTTTTCTGGTCCTTTATGAGGGTCAGGCCATAAACCGATTTCAGGGTAGAGACAGAGCAGTTTCATGGGCCATAGATGGTTTTCACTGCACCATAAAAGTTGTGCATATCATTTTTGTCGGTGTAGGATTGTATTTCGTTCACCTTCGATACCCAGCACTCGTTCTGCAGGGCACACATTGTAGACTGCACCTCCTTTATTATTGCTCGCCATCGCTGCCGAAATGTGTCTGATGTGGGTTGTTGATTATAGCACTGTGACCTTTGTGCATATCTTTGAGTAAGGAAGTTATTGGTGCAGAGTTTTAATCGAACCAATCCTTGTGTCTTATGCGCTTGTGGCTGAGGGAGCCGGCTGCTGCCTCATAGAGCCTTGAGCTGATAGAGGACCACTTTCCATCAATGGAATCCTCTGCGCTTAGGAGAGGCTCAACGTCTTCCAATTTCTCAGCCAGAGATCATCAAAGGTCGTTCCGGACCACAGCATTTCAGAGCCGGGCACAGTCAAGTTGCTTCTTTCCTGACTTTTGGAGACAGGAGGGCGCACTCTCACCTGTAGTTTGGTCGTGATAAGTCTGTGATGTGTCCAGCACTTAGCACCTCTCATTGCACGGGTGAATAAGACATTTTATATCAGAACGTCTCACAATGATGTAATCCATTAAGTGCCAATGTTTGGAACGTGGGTGCTTCCAGGATGTCTTATATTTGTCTTTTAGTTGAAATATGGTGTCCGTGATGGTCAAGCTATGTTCAGCGCAAAGGGTCAATAACGTCATGCCATTTTGCATAAGCTTGCGCAATGCCATGCCTACCAATAACTCCACTCCACACCTGGTTGTTTTTTCCCACTCTAGCATTGAAGTCACCCAGCAAAAATATATCATTGCTGAGGATGCGACGGTGGGCCTCATCTGGTGCTTGGTAGAAGCGATCCTTAACCTCGCTCTCTGATGGTAAAGTCGGTGCATAGCCACTTATAAGTGTGGCATAGCGCTTCTTTGGTAGCGAGAAGCATACCGTAATGAGTCTCTTACTCATGCCAATCAGACTCTCTGTGAGATTGGGTAGGAGACTGTTTTTTATTGCAAATCCCACACTATGTCGATGTTGTCCTCTTTGGAGGTATCCGTTCCAGAAGAAGGTATAACCCTGGCCGCCCTCCTTCAGGGAGTCTTCATCCAGGAGTCTTGTTTGGCTAAGTGCAGCAATATCAATGTTTTATCGCTTAAGTTCCGCTGCAACTACGGCAGTTCTTCGATGGGGTCTCTCAGTGTCCCGGTCAGCATCCAATAGGGTTCTTACATTCCACGTTGCCAGTTTAACGGAGATTATTTTCTTATTATATTATTGGGTCTTTCAGTAAAGTCACTTAGATAGGTTCAAAGAAAATAACCTATCTACGTGACTTTACCGAAAGACCCAAGAATATGAATTCCAGCAGTCACGGAAACTTTAATTCAAGATTTATATTCTTATTGTGTTTTCGACTGCAGACTGGAACAACCCTATAGGTGCGGTTACCTATCCACATAAGTTTGAGTTTGCAATGTTTAGGCCACCTTTTCAAGGCCCCTCCCCATGGGTGATCAGTGCGGATCCTATATAGGACTACTCAGTCACACAGAGGTCTGCCGAGAGCAGCTGCAACTCAGCCCCAGCTGCTAGTGACCAAATGCCCTGTGCCGCTGGCGTGCAGGGGTCTGACTAGGAGCTTCGGATATGTTCGTACCTACTCCCGTCGCCACACCACTCAACGCCGCCAGACTTTTGTCCAGTTTTCCAGATGCTCGATTCACAGAGGCAGAAGTGGATACCTGCGCAAAGAGTATATTTAGAGTGCGGTTGAGGGTGCGTAAGTCCCAACAGCACTTCTTCACTGCAATAGGGTGGAATCCAGTGCAAAGGGAGAACCCAGGATGACTGGCCCTCTTCCACAGTTGCAGGAGGCTGCCGGAGCTCCAGTCTATCGGAGGACCGCCTTTCGCGCGCCACCAGCACGTTGCTTTAATCTCAGGGTGTGCTCCCCTAGCTTTTGTCTTCCCAGACTTATCCACAAGGCAGCGGGAACACGGCTATAGACACAAAGACAGATACAACATTTTTTTTATTGTAATAATGTTAATAAATACATAGGTTTGAAGAAATATAGTAGTGGGACTTGCATACCTGTGCTTAATTTGTGTTCAACGATTTAGCTTCTAAAAACATCTGGCATGTCTCACACCCCCAGAAAGGGCATCTCGCACCCCCAGGGGGTGCGTGCACCCCAGGTTTAGAACCACTGGTGTAGTGTATAGCGTAGTGTATAGTGTAGCGTATAGTCGTGTCATGAATAGTAGTGTAGTATATCATTATCACGATCCATGAGGCAAGATAGCCCGGAGTAGGTGCCCACTGCACTTTTCTTCACTTGTTGTTTCCACTTTCTCCTTTGTCTTGAAGTGCAAATATGGCTCAAGTTAGTGGCTACATCTTTCTGGCACCAATCCCCTGATGACGCTTTCTTCAAGCCATAATTTTCTGTGTTTGGTCTTCCTCTCTTTCTGGTTCCTTACATTTTTTCTGAACAACAACAACAACCCTTTTCATTTAATGGGTAAATATCGTGTATGATTTAAATCGTTTTGCTATAGGCTTTTTTTGTTTGGTTTGTTTTCTTCTTCTTAAACAGGAATCCCTATCGCGTTCACTCCAACAACTTATGACACATAATGGGAAAGTTGCAGCAAGATTGAATATACTGAAGAACACGGAAGCCAATGTAGAGGTGAGACCCAATAACACAATAACACAAATTCCCATGAAATGAAGATGATTGATGATACAAATAATCGATTTTATTACCCTTCCTGGCAATAATAATAATAATTATAGAGTTGGTGTTTACGATGTTCAAACAGCAAATAGACACCAATTATATAATTCACTGTGTAACAAAATTAGTTTTTTTGTTCCTGGGTAGTAAGTAAGCAAAGTTTGTGGGGAATAATAGCCATTTTCTATACTTTTGAGGCATAAGCAATTAGAAAATAACACTACCCAGGAACAAAAATCGTGTTACATCGTGAATTATCACGACAAGGCATGATCAAGTCTGCACCAACCACAACATCACACTTGTGGTAAAACGTTAAAACAAACGTGCTTTGATAGTAACATACCCACTAGCTTTGAAACAGAAAAAAAGCAGCTATATTGGCCAACCCGAGCTATTGATACTTTGATATTTGCATTGTCATCGTGCTGTGTTCGCCTTTTGGCGTTATACTTTGGTATAACACCGGGACCCATTTTTTTACCAGTATCACTGATTGTCGTGCACCAATATCAGGATGATCACCTTGATACATCTGATGGTCATCTTGAAAAATCTTGATTCTGGTTGCAGGTCAATCAGTTCCAAGGAGAATGCCTACTTTATAATCAAAGCAGTTTTTTTTGCATATTTTACCACAAGCATGGTGTGTGGTTAATGCAGTCTTGATTAGGCCTTGTAGTGATAGTCGCTGTCCATTTCGGTTTTTGGGTGCCCTCGTGGCTAGGAGATGTTATCTCCCATGCCTCGTATGCAGGAGGTTGTGGGTTCGATCCCGACCCTGACGATGCCTGCTGCTGTATCTTTTGAGTTTGGTTCTCTCTCTCGCTCTCCTCATGGTTGTGTGGATTTGTCTCCAGGTCCCCTGTTTTTTTCCGTACACATTTAGAATCAATGTCAGGCATTTAGATTATTTGACTGCTGCTTTAAATTTCCACCTGATGATAATAAGCTATTTGGTTGAGCTATCAAAAATATGTTTGAACATCTTAACACCTCGTATTTTTATCAGAAACAGTAAAGCCTATTCTTACGTAATTTTGTCCTTCCTCCACGAATTCCTTTGTTTAGATCAATACCTCACATGCTCATTTTCGTGCTGCCCTTTGATTCAACACATTAATACCGATTCCACTTCATGCCGATATCAAACCGGCCACCACCCGACATAGCCAATTAGTATGGTGGTTTGTCATGCCAATAAAACGTGCCAATTTGATATTTGTTGGAGAGTAAAACCCCCCACAACATTTGCAATTCATATACTGATGTTTCGCCAGTAATTATAAACAACCAGCCATATCAGGTGACAGCCAGAATTGTGGAGAAATCCTCCTGTTTCGGTCTTAAATATAGGAGAAATAAATGTGATGTCAATTGTGAACCAATCAGAAGAGAAGAGGGGGGTTAATATATTAATATAAATTGCAATAGACATCTACTATTGGTTGGGTTTTTGCAAGCTGCCGTCATGCTGGTGTGGCGTGTTGCTGATGCTCCTACCAGCTAACTGTTGGCGAATTGAGCGGCAGCTCCGTCAATTGTTCTTTCTCGCACGCCACAGAATGTCCAATGCCCCTTCGCCTCCGCCAACCCACACTCTCATCCACGTGGCGAACTTTGGACGAATGACAGCTCGCAACTCACGTGGGTCATGCTCATCCATGCAGCGGTGGTACTTGTAGCTAAAACTGTAATCTTTTCACGCGGAAAATTATATTCTCGTCCCATTTCAGGGAACGTCGGCAGCTTTTGACAAATCCATAGACGACGCTTTTAACGCTGCAATCAAGTCCCTCGAGGAAGAAAGGGCCACACTCAAGCAGTTGGCGCATGCAGAGCAGAGTAAACTATTGGGCCTAATCCATGGCCAGATGGCGCCCCGAGAGAAGATGGTCGCTGAGATGGTGGCTGTCACCAAAGAGGTGCAGGCGGCTTTGCAGGAAACGAATCACGTGCGGGCTATCCAGGTACGTGGAGAACAGAGGGCACCAGTAGTGTGGAAATCGTCAATAGCACCTTCTGCTACTGCTGCTGCATTGGCTGAACGAATACAGTGTTAAAAGGTCGCGTTCATGACACACACACACAAAGTGCCTGCCACGAATGAACCACACAATACTTTTGGTGATCTCGTCAAGGAGCTGTATACCACCATCACGCGAACTCCTGTCATCCTCGCAGCAGCAGCAGCAGCGGCGGTTATTGGCTCAGCCGTCGAACAAAAGCGGTCAACTCTTCATTTCGTGGCATTTTCAAACACGCTGCTTCTGCGGCCATCTGGGAAAATGTTTCCTTCTGATATTAGGAAGCCACTGAGAGCTACGATGCACCTTTACATCATCTAGATTGACAAACCCATTTCTTTAGTTTAACACGTAGGCTTTTTTTGTTGAAAGAGAAACCCTATTTTTGACTTAAAACCATTAAATTTGTATTTCAATTTTTTAAGTAAAGTCTTAGGCTCGCAAACCAACTGACCTGGAAGAACTAAAACATGGTATTGTGAATGCTGAGTCATCATGCATGCCTACAGCTGTGTTTTAAAATGTTTTTTTTTTTTCTGAACGATGGGCAACATATACAAGTTTATTAATAATTCGAGCATATCTAATCAATACCATAACATTAAATAAACTAAAACGTAAATGTCTATTACGTGCAGCATTCATATTAAATTCATATCAGCATCTCGAATGACAATACAGATATTCTTGGTTCTTTCGGTAAAGTCATGTAGTAGGGAAACAATTAAATAATAAAAATATAAAACAATAAATTCTCACGACATTTTGACTGCGACACAAGCAATCATCATCAGGTGTGAAAACCTTCTACGTGACTTTACCGAAAGAACCAAGAATATGAATCCCTGCAGTCACGAAAGCTTTAAATCAAGACAATACAGATATTCAACTTTTTTTTGGTGTAGTATTCATTTTGGTACACTCCGTATATCAACATGAGATGAGGTTACCCTGAGATGGTGACCAGCTTACCAATGGATGTCTCACGCGTGCACCCCTGTCCCTCTGTCGCAGGTGAGCGGTGATTTGGAGAGAAGGTAGGTCGCACACCTTCACGTCACTCCACCGCCACTCAACTCCCCAATCCCAGTTTAATTGAACATTCAAGATCCATGTTTTACTGGTACCACGATGGTGAATAAATAATATGCTCACTTTACCCTTCCCCGCAATGATAACACCGGAGTTGTATTAATATGTCGAGACACCTACGATCACAAGGCCATCATCAAGTTGTGTTCACCCGCACATCATGCTTGTAGTGAAATGTGCAAACACACTTCCATCATAATAATCTATGCATTGTCCTTGGAACTGATTGGCCTACACCAGAGCTACAGTCTCCTTTATGGCCTTGTCATGAAGGAAGCTGTATTATTGCCATACTTTTATTTTATCATCATCATGATAGTACCGACCCTGACGCCTGCTGCTGCATATTAGGAGTCTGCATGTCTCTCTCTGTCCTGGTGGTTGCGTGGATTTTTTCTCCGGGTTTTCCCTCCACATTTAGAAACATGCATCTAGACTATTTAGATTTTTTTTTTGCTGCTGTAACCGTCAAATTTCTAAGCCTCTTTGTTGAGTTATCATGTGTGTCCAGGTAGCTTTAAAAAAAAGTTATTACCTCAGTGGGCTTTGCCTGGTAAAATCGGGTTGGTTTTGTTTTATTTGTATGTGTTTGGGTCATTTGTTTTTTTACCTTTCTTGTACTTTTCACTGCGATCATGTTTTTTTGTATTGTTTGTTTTAACGTTGTTACCCGTGCCTACTGGACATCTGTGAAAAAGAGCTTTATACCTCATCGGATTCCTCCAGGAGGCTGTTGCTCTGGTGCAGGCCAATCAATTTTGAAGACAATGCATACATTATTATTATTATCAGTGAACGTTTGTTTTCATGTTTTACAACACGCATGATGTGTGGTTCACCCAGACGTGATGATGCCTTGCAATAAGGGGTGTGTCTATTTAGTGTTTGAACATCTTAACACAACTCCTGTATTATGATTCTTATTCTTACCGGGAAGGGTATTGCAAGCCTATTCTTTGTAATCATCTTGATACTGGCCAACAAAGGTTTTCCCATAGATCCACGATATTCTTATTCCTTATTTGTTTCTTCCACGTTCAGGATAACGGCCGTGATGATGAAGAACCCGCCAAATGACAACATCGTGACTAGAGACCTATTTTCATCCTTGCATGGCCTGCTGCAGAGTCTCTCCCCCAGAATCTCCAATTGGAAGACAGAAAACGCGATGCTCAGAAGTAAGTTTGTGTGCGTGCGTGCGGTGGCACAGTGGTTAACGAGTGGCTGCGTTGCGAACCAGGCGACCCAAGTTCAATTCCCGCTCATGGCCACCAACACCAGTGATGATTATATGAACCGGTCCTGGGCCCCCAGCCCCCACCCCAGCTCAACTCATCCTCAAATGAGTACCTGGTGTGGTGTGTAGTATACATCGCCACTGGGGAGACAAATGTGCCCAGGTCTGGTGATAGCCAACCACCCCCTCAGCGCTGCTCGATAACAACACTTGCCCCTGCAGACTGCTACAGGCTATACAGGGGATATTTTTTATTTGGCATCAAAGTTGTGGAATAGAGAACACACTTAATAATAATATAATGAATAATAATTTACATTTGTAAAGTTCTGCATTTAATCCGTAGATCCACCAATGCGCCCCTGTGTATGGAAAGCCAGGAAATAAACAGAACCTGCAGAGGGCAAAAGGCCATAACTAGGCAGATGGTAAAGGCCAATTTACCCATTCACTCACCCACCTCACTCACTCACCCACCCACCCACTCACCCACCCACTCGCTCACCACACCTCACTCACTCACCCACTCATTTACTCACTCACCCACCCACACACTCACTTACCCACCCACTCGTTCACCTACCCACCCACTCACTCACCCACTCATTCACTCACCCACTAAATTACTCACTCACCCACTCACCGAATCACTCACCCACCGTTCCTGTTATCTATTTTGATAACGATGAAAACGCTAATAAGTGGTACATCTGATGATCGAATCTAATTAAACACGTATATTTATATAGCCCTTCACTCCAGGCACTTGATGAACATGGCTTACAACACGGTGACACAGAATGGAATCGTGTAGTAGCGGGCTGCCAGGTGGTTCTACTCAGGGGATCACGAAAGGGACTACAGGGGAGGGAAGGAGTGGAGGGGTGAGGAGGAGGGAAGAGGACGAGAATGGGTAATGGAGAAGAGGTGTTGAGGCTCTAACCACCCTCCTGCTATCCGGAGGCTCACTGCCATGTGGGGGAAGTGGGATGCCCAGATCGCGTGCTGACTGAACACGACAGGTGCAAGCAGCTATTTCGCAAATGGAAATATATAAATGAAGGGAGTTACCAGATGCGTCAAACACGAATCTCACATTAATGTGACTACGTCTATGTGACCACGCCATCCAAAAACAAAGGAAAGCTTCTGCCGCCTATGAATTCAGAGTTTGTGAACGAATGACTGCGACGACGTGAAGAGGCGCAAGAGAACGGGCGGCAGCGGTCCAGGCGAGCTACAGGAGGGAGAGGGGTGTTCCGTCAGCACGCAAACGACCTGCTGTGGAACACACCGAATCACAAGCGGGGGTGGTGGGGGACGCTGGTAGACAACCCGAATGGACACTCGAATGGGGCGCAAATGAGCGTGGAGAGGTCGCATGCATAGAATTGCACTGAGAGACAGAAAGGGTGCCGTAAGCATTACAGAGAAAAAGTGCAAAGGTTAGTGGCATCACCTTGACTTGGCAGGGAAACTTTTAGGGGGTTTGGGCTTTGGGCAGTTTACGTCGACTAGCAGGACCGATGGGTGATGTTGCAGACTAAGAGACAGAATGGCAGCCCAAGGTGGAAATGCACCTAAAAGGACACTCTCCCATGGAGATAGAGTGATAAGTTATCAGTTTGTGTGATGAAAAAAATTATATGCATTATTACCCTTTCTGTAAAAAAATAATAATACTACAGGAGGTGTTAAGATGTTCAAACACCAAATAGACACACCTTTTGCAAGGAATCATCAAGTCTGCATGACTCACACATCCTGTTGGTGGTAAAACATGCAAACAAACACGCTTTGATGATGTACACGCTGTCCTTGTGTATATAGTTAAGAGACAACCCAACGGTTTTGTTTTTTGGCGATCGCACTCTTCGTACACCCCCCGAGTACCCGGTGTAACCACGGGCAGGTGAAACCTCTACTTAAACCCAAGATCTGAAAGGTGGCAGCGTAGCTGTTTGGGATTCTCCAGCACCGTTGTTTGTCATTGTATCAACAACAGCAGAAGCAGTCCACCAGCTAAGGGAGCCGATGACTAACCGCTGTCCTTTCCGTGTGCGTTCTATGACCGAGAAGATTTCAGGAGCCCAACCCTTGATGAAGATACGCTGCACTACCAACTGGACGCCGACGACTGTGGCAAGGCCCTGAGCCTGTCTCGGCCCCTCAGGAGGCGGCGGGACGTGACGGAGGGCTGTGAGGCGTTCTCCTACTGGAGGCAAGCGCTGTGCGAGGAGGGCTACACCTCCGGGTTGCACTACTGGGAGGTGGACGTCAGCGAGTGCGACGAGTGGTGTGTGGGCGTCTGCTACGGGTCGATGGAGCGGAGCGGCAATACCAGCGATGCGGAGCTGGGTGAAAATGCCGAGTCGTGGTGCATCAAATACAGAGACGATGATGACGACGACGACGATGGAAATCTGAGTGCCTTTCACGATGCAGAGCAAACCGACATTGAAATCAGCTGCGATGGTGGCCGTAGTGGCTGCCACATCGACAGGGTGGGCATTCTGCTGGACTGTGACATGGACCGACTGTCATTCTATGATGTTTCACAGGCACGGGTCCACTTGCACACCTACTACTTTGTGCAATATGATGGTCCACTCTTCCCTGCGTTCAAAGTGCTAGACGGCAGCATCACAATAGCCACGTGTCCACGCTCCTGCGCTGGCCTCTGCTAGGCTTCTCAGGAGAGGTGACGTGGACCCAGCATCAGAGCACTCTGTGAGCATTGCTGTTTAGGTTAGCCGTTCTGGCACTGTTGCTCCCCTGGTTGATTACTGTCATAGATGTGCACTGTTCACGTCACCGTTGAGATAGATTTCTATAGACTCGCATAACTATCCACAGACTTAGTTCAACACAAATAGACTCAAATATCGACCTATTGATACCCACAGATGCAAATAGATACGCATAGACTCACATATATACTTATAGACTTGTATACGTACCCACAGATTCACGTACAAATCTACAGTCTAATATAGATAACCAGATATTTAGATGAACCCATATACTCACATAGATACCCACAAAATCACATATAAATTAATAGACTCAAATATAGACCCATATTCTCGCATAAATAACCACAGGTTCATGTAGAAATCAATAGACATACATAGATACCGATATATTCATATAGATACCCATAGACTCGCATAGATACCCATATACTCACATAGAAAACAATATAAACTCATGGCGTCATACAGAGCCTCATATACCTACGTGGGAAGTTGTGCTTATATGGTTGGAATCTCGGTTCCCAGGGACAATTATATTACGTGTGTTTGTGGACCTAATGGAATGTTTCGTTGTGGATGAGAGGCTCCCTCTCCTCTGTCATGAGATGGACCAGTACTGCCTGGACCTCTGAAATACAGGCGGACCGGTGAACCGGTTCTGGCTTCAATAATTATGAGGGGTCGACAGCTCTCCACTCGGCGTAGGAAACTGCCAAACAACAGGGATTGCCACTTCTTTTGAACAAAATAATGAAGGGGGTGTGGGAGCGTGGCGGTGATGTCTAAGAAGCTGTAAGTTACAGTGTTGTATATATAGGCCTTTTTCCAAAATTGATATTAAGAATGATTTTGCCAATATATATTTTATTAATCATTGATGGTGTCGCTTGGGGGCGAAAGGGGGTGAGATAAACCCCCCCTCCCCTCACAGCAGCTGCCTCTCACACTGGAACCAGGCAGCCGGAGATAAGCCATAAAATATAATAAAACCCAAAAGAAAAGAGAAGGGGGGGAATTACTAATGAGACACGGGGGAAATATACGTAGCCTCAAAGGCCCCCGTTTTAAGAGCACAGACAACCAGGTGCCACGAAGGAACAGGCAAATTCTACAATAATTTGCCTTTTCGTTTCTCTTAATACAACGGTTAATGTTCAGAACTTAGCGACAAAATGAGTCGACATAGACTGACAACACAATCACTCCGATTAAAAACAAGACTACAGTCTACATAGTGGATTATTACTTCTCATACATATCAATTTAATACTAATGTTATTCACCTTTAATTCTATTACCTTTTGCCGTCTACATGACTTTACAAAAACCAAGGGATATTTATTCCAGCAGTCAAGAAGCTTAACTGAAACTTAGCTATACCTCTAACCTCAGGACATCAAAATATAACTCGAGTTTAACAGCACAGATCCCTGGATACACACGGGGGAACAAACGTTAATAAACCCTATGAACACACGTGAAATGACAATGTTAAATCACGAACGTGGAAAACATAAACCAAATAATGATTATAAAGAGTTAAGCCAGGGGTCATCCAGGGGAGATGGGGCGAGGTGGGTCGATCACGTGACCAAGAGAAAAGGATTCCATAGATGAAGCCTCCCGGCCGCCTTGTCTCCTAGCAGCATGGGGCAGCAATAAAACCACAAAGGGAGAGACCACGACCCCCATTGAGATAGACAAAGGTGACACCCGACCGCGAAGGAAGGAGCCAGGCCTTGAGGAAACAACTTATCACCCCAATAAGTAGAACAAACACATAAATACCCAGACGAGGGATGACAAAAACTCAGCAACAAGAATATGCAAACATTATAGACTGCCAAAACACTCACTCCGATTAAAAACCAGACTAAAATCTACACAGTGGGTTATTCTAAAACATATTAATACTAATGTTATACTTGGTTCTTTCTTTCACGTAGAAGGGAAACAATAACATAATAAAACTGTATGTCCGGAATCCCTGGCGTCTACAAACTAAGTTGCCTCTGTGGTAGTAGTTACATTGGAGAAACCAAACGACATGTCTCAGACCGCATTCGTGAACACAAAGCAGACCTAAAACACAGTAGGACCAACACCTCGGCCGTGGCAGATCACTGTTATAATTCAGTAGGCTCACATGACATTGACTTCTCCAAGACAGAGGTTCTTTGCAAGCCATCTGGCTACCATGAGAGATTCGTTCATGAGGCTATCCACATATACAAACACAGAGACAATTTCAACCGAGAAGATGGATTATGGCTTAGCAATCATTGGAAGAATTTGATAAACCATTTCGGGTCTTAATTGATTGTTCATGCTTATGGTGGCTTTCAGACCGCATCCATTATTTTCGTCTCCCCCCTCTTTTCCGAACATAGATGGACTTGTCCATCTGAACAAACTGTCAAATCGCTCTCCGTGCTGCTAACGTTAAAAAACTCCACTTTTTTCAAATTTTCTTGCTGTGGTTTTCACACCTCATGATGATTGCTTGTGTTGCAATCGAAACGTCGTGAGATTTTATTGTTTTATATTTTTATTATTTTATTGTTTCCCTTCTACGTGACTTTACCGAAAGAACCAAGAATATGAATCCCTGCATTCACGAAAGCTTTAAATCAAAATACTAATGTTATTCACCTTAAATTCTCTTACATATTGCCGTCTACATGACTTTACAAAAAACAAGGAATATCAATTCCAGCAGTCAAGAAGCTTAACTAAAACTTAGTTATACCTCTTAACCTCAGGACATCAAAATATAACTCTAGTATAACAGCACGGATCCCTGGATACAGACGGGGGAACGGAAATTAATAAAACCCTAGGAACGTACGTGGTAATACAATCTTAAAACACGAATTGTGGAAAACAAACCAAATAATTATGAAGAGTTAAGCCGGGGGTCATCCAGGAGAGATGGGGCGAGGGGAGTCGATTACGTGACCAAGATAAATGTATTCCATAGAGGAAGAGTCTCCCAACCACCTTTGTCTTCGAGCAGCACATGATAGAATTGCATACGCAGGCAGAGGGCATCTCTTATAAATAAAAATCAAATGCCACGATGGAAGCACTGTAAACACTGCCACAAACATACCTTGAGTCACGTACAGATCATAACTATAAAGTGGTACGGTATCAAGCTATAGGAGGTCAAATAAAATGTTTAACTTCAAAAGCCTCAACACACCCCTTTGTGAGAGGCAAATGAATGTCACACCTGGAGGGAAGAGAAAAGGGGGGAGGGAACTCCACCAGACAGGGGAACCCCCCCTCCTTCCAGATTAATTATTGCAGAGGGTGGAGAAGAAGGACGCACTCGGGAGCAATCTGGAGCATCTGTTTCCCTTTGATGGTGGGATAGCTGAGGAGGGGGACGAGAATCAAGCCAGGGTGAGACTTAACAGATGGCTTAATAAATGAGAACACACACACATGGACACACGTACAATCCTACCCCCCCCCCCCCCCCCCGCAGCATAGAGTGAAATCAAAGGAAGTTCCGGTCCTTTGTGAGAAGGCGAGCCAGAGGAAGAAATTTTGGCATAAAAAACAGACACGAGCCATACATCGCTATCACAGCTACCAGTGGCAGAAGACGGCGATCAACTACAGAAGATGACCAACCACAGAAGATAACAGCCAGCCACCGAGGGCGATCAGTCACCGAAGAGTTCTGTGACGGCGGGAAACGTCAAGCAATCAACGTCGAGAAAGGGCGGAAAGCGCCAGGCATCGACCAAGCCAGCATCGCAGAGAACCAGCTGCACGCGCAATCGACACCGCCAGAGAGACGGAGCAGGAGAGAGCACGCCGCAGCGTCACCAGCGCCACCAAGCAAGGGTGTCAGCTGCCAGCGGACGAGCTGCGGGTGCTACCTGACGACAGGATCATCGCGCACCGATGGCGAGCGTCGTGCCAACTCTTCTACCCAGCTGTGGACAGAACTACTGTAGACCTGAGGAAGAGGGAGAGCCAAGCTGCCCGTATGATACACACACACCCACACATTACAACGCAAAGAATTGATCAAGAAGACAAACCAACCGCACATAACACATACCCGGACTAATAGTAAGAAGACTCATGATAAGTGCGTCAAGTATCAACTGATAACGAAGAACACGGCTGCCATTGGGTTACGGGGAAACGGTCACTTAGAAGTATTTTAGTAGTTATTTTTCTTTTGATTTGCATAAATATTATCAATGAATTCATCGATGAAAACTAAACGTTTAGAAACCTAGGTTACGAATCTACACACTCACAGGGAGAATATTGTGTTGAAATCTTTCTTTTGAGCACAGAATCTGCCCGCGAATTTATTGAAGCCTTAGCCAATTGATAAGTATTTGCTGGAGCAGGCATACTGCCGCACACCATTGTTCCAAATATTTCGTTAATTATGTAATCTTCCCCATGAATTCATTGCCGTATATGTTTTGCCTTTGGGACATGTTTCTTTATTGCCTTCGTATGAATATCGTTGCATGATTTTTTTAAAGGACTTTTTCCTCTCACCGTGTATGCTCGCTAACAGTACAATCGAGGAATAATCGATTGTGCTGTTACCCAGTTAACAAACGTGATCATTGAGGGTTAAATGTATGGATCAAATTAAGAGAACATCTCCAGGAGTACTGTGTTGACAATTCCAAGCATAAGAGTTCACATATTAGAGTGTTAAGGTTTTGTTTAGAAATTAAAATTGCTTAACACAGAAGTGTCTGCGTGGTGCCTTCCTAAGTTCATGCATAATAATCTTAATTATAAGAACTGTATCCTGCGGTGAGATTTGAATTTGGAGACCTGACATAAAAACACTAAGACATAATCAGTAAATGTTAAGCGAGAATAATTGTATTATACAGATTGATAATACGAACCTAGACAACGAAGCCAAGCATAATCTCGCATACTTACAGCACACCTGAAAAACTGCATACAATTAATTGTATGATCCCGATTGATAATACTACCCTCGGCAACGAGGAAGGGCATAATGATCATAACGGTGTGCATTAGCATAATCGCAAACGTAATACGATGATACATTCTTGATTAGCATTATTTATGCACATAATTACATAAATTAGTATAAATTCAGATAATTACGCATTTCCCCAACTTCATTTTTATTTTTGGATTATTTTCAAATTTTTAAGATCCGCATATACAACAACAGGCTACTGTGGACTCGCCTCCCTGTCAACAAGAGGTGAGAAATGGTAATGGTTACTTATGCCCCCACCAAAAATGAGCATCAGTAGAGAGATGCAGACAAGGCTGATGAGTCAGATGCCTTCTAAAACCTCCTGTCCCAGGTGCTAGCTAAATTTCCCCCTCAGGATGGAGTCTTCCTGTTGGGTGACTTTCATGCCCGAGTGGGTCATGATGCAGACACCTAGATTGGAGTGATCGGAAGGCATGGGCCAGATCAGCTCAATATTAACACTAAGAGGCTGCTAGACATCTGCGCAGCTGATGGGCTTGTAATTACCAACACCCTGTTCTGGAATCGGCGCATCCACACAACATTATGGATGCACGCCGGGTCCAAGCAAGAACATCTGCTGGACTATATAGGGGCTACCGTGGAGCTGATCTGCCCACTGACCATTGGTTTCTCATCTGTAAGATGTGCCTGCCAGTCACACAGTGGCCTGGTATCAGCTAGCTGAGGATAGTTGCAAGTGGCAATTTCAACATCGCTTGCAGCTGGGGTTGGCAGCATCTCCCATCCTAATGCGGAGGGGAAATGGGTGAGGTTCATGACTGTGGCTCATGCAGCTGCAATAGCTGCATTGGGTATGCAGTCAACACCTCCCCAGAGACCCCAGCTTAAGAAGGAAGTGTTCCAGCTGGTTGAGAGAAAACGACAGGCTGACTCCCGTTGTCTACAACATCCAATATCAGAGAATGAGGAGGTTTACCGCAGCCTTAGCTCGGAGATTTGAAGAGACATGCAGTGCTGTAAGGATGAGTGGTGGCTGCGGGTTGCTGACAAGATGGAATCTGCCTCAGTAGTCCGAATCACGAATAACTAAATCCATCAATAAATTAATTTGCAGCACCTCACCTATTACTATCCTTACGAGAAAGAACGGCGATCCAATCTCTGACCCCTTTGAACAGGTCTGTAGGTTTGGAGAGCATTCCTGTGTGGTCTTGGGAGAGAGTAAGTCCCTCAGCCCAGACAACATCATGGGACGAGGTGGAGATGACCCTGATAGAGTTGCGGTGCCTAAAATATTGGCCAAATTAGCCACCCCTTCTGAGTGGTTAGCTGAAGTGTCATCTGTGGAGGAAGTACGAGGAGTGATCCGGAGTCTGAGAACAGGAAAAGCGCCGGGCAGAGACGATCTCCCAAGTGAAACGCTGAGGGAGGGTGTCATCTGTGTGCAACTGCCCTACATGACATCATCACAAATGTCTGGACCACAGGATGCTCTAGTTGCCCCCCTCTGGGAAGGATTATTAATCAACATCTTCCCATGCACGCTGAGGAGATGCTTGCAGAGCCCAATGTGGTTTCAGAAAAGGGTGGTCCTGCACAGATGCCATATTTTCTGTCCGTCTGCTGCAGCAGAGGTGTAGGGAATTCCCACAAGACCTACATCTCTGCTTTATTGCCCTGGTCAAGGCCTATGACACCATTAAGAGGCCTGGACTCTGGGCTGTTCGTGCTTTCGGAGTCCCTGACTCTCTGCTCACAATCATTAAGAGACTTCATGATGGTGTGCAGGCCCAGGTAAAGCTGCATGGCCGGGAGTCAGAGCTGTTCCCAGTACACCTTGGGGTGCGACAGGGATGTCCTCTGGCTCCCACATTATTTAACATCTATTTTGACCACGTAGTTCGTAAAGCCTTCAATAGCTGTACCGGGGGAATTTCCATTTGGTACAGATATAATGGGAGGCTGATCGATGCCCGGTTTGAGAAGCTTTATATGGCTGTACCAAAGAAATTTCAATCTGGTACAGATACAATGGGAGGCTGATTGATGCTCAGGTGTGGTCGAGGGATGGCTCCCTATTGGTCAACCATGTTATGTATGCCGATGATTTGGTAATTGCTGATCATTCAGAGGAGGAATTGGAGGCCCTGATGCTTGACCTGGAGTGTGCTACTAAGTGTGCTGCTAAAAGGTGGAGCCTTACTATCAGCCCCAGAAAACACTAGGCACCTATACTCTTTGGTTCTGGGTATTTTGTGCCATCAAACATTCCACTTCCTCAGCTTCCCATTGTTGATGGGGCAGTTGTGGAGAGAGTGCAGAGTTTTCTCTACTTGGGCAGTGTGCTTATGACCAGCTTCGGTTTGACAGCTGAGGTCTCACTCTGAATTAGCCGGGCGGCACTATCTTTTCATCAGCTGCATAATGCTGTGGGGAAGCTACTTGTTCTGTCGCTCCACACAAAGCTTCGAGTCTTCTCGGCCACAGTCATGCCCTCTCTTCTCTACGCTTTTGAAAGTGGACCCCTTTATTGGAATATATGTGCTGGTTAGAAACATTCAACTTTCCTGCCAACGATCCATCCTGGGTTTAACCAGGCTGGATTGTGTGAGGGGCTCACAAATCCTCGAAAGATCTGGACACATTCTCATCAGTGAGCTCCTCTGGCAGGTAAGGTTGTGTTGACTTACGTAGTCCAAATGCCCAGCCACCGCATGGCCAAGCAACTTCTGTTTGACCAGATAGAGGAGGTTCAACGAGCATTTCACGGCCTGGAGAAGAGATGCACTAATGCGGTTCGGGATGATGTTGCACTGATTGGACTTGCCAAAGACTGGTGCCAGCAGTGTTAAGATCGGCCTCGATAGAAGAGGCTAGTGAAGGATGCTATTGGGCAGTTGGAGGCAGTTGCCCTCAAACAACAACGGAGGACAGAGGAGCGATGCTCACAACAACAAGCAGAGCGCCGGGTGGCTTAAATGCAGCAAGTTGGCACAGTATACATCTTCCAATTATCTCAGTCATTCAACCCATGGCACCTGCGAGCCTTCAACACTTCACGTGGCCTTACAGTGCACCTGGCCTGGAACAGGCGCCATGGTGACATCACCATCAGTTTGTGGCGAATGGCGGGTATTGGTAATAGTATAACAAACTGTGGGGAGCGGTATTGTAGCGGTTAACGACCTAAATTACGACCCCGGCGACCAAGGTTCGATTCCCGCTCAAGGCCACCATCAGTGATGATTATTTGAACTGGTTCTCGGCCTCCCCTAGGTTGACGCAGTCTCAGTTGAGTACCTGGTGTGGTGTATAAATACTTCCACCAGGGAGACAAAGGCGGCTGATGTGGTGCTCACCCACCCCTTCATGTGCCGTGCTGGTCCTCATGCTGGTCCTCATACGTGCTACTCACCAACACCACTTATCCCAACAGTCTGTTGAAGGCTACATGGGGTCTATTTGTCTTTGTAATGGACTAACTACCTGTGATACAACCGCTGCATTCAAGCTCTCCGAAGAGTTTTTGTTTTGTTTTTCACTCATTTTTTAAGCACGATGTTCAATTTTGGTTTTAATTCCAAGATTATACTCTCACGACCAGTGCTGTATTGTGATTCCAGCTTAACCAGTTTATTGTGGATGAGATCTTCTTGTGTAGATATAAAGTACAAAAATAAGTTAAACTATAACCCTCCATCGCCACCCGGCAGTAGAGGTGATCAAATCAAGGAAGTTGTTGGCCAACTATAAACTAAACTAAAACTATTTTAGTAATAGGTTTTACCCTTTTAACTGGCACAAAAACTGACACCTTTATTCAAGGCATCATGTTTGCAATAACCACAAGACAAGCAGTCAAAATGCAAACAAAAAAGACAACTCTGATAATAATATGCATTGTCCTTGAATTTGATTGGTCCACACCCGAGACAGCTTTTCTTAGAGCCTAGTCTCCATTGGTGTTGGACCAGAAGACGCCAAAAGGCGTACAACTAAAAAAAAACAGCACACTATCAGAGTATTGAGGGCTCGGGGTGAGCATGTACATTATGAGACCTCCTTTGCCAGTAACAAAAAACTATTTTCCCAGCTAAGGGACACTGAGCTATGTAGGTCGTTTTTAGAAGCTACCTGACCACAAATGATAGCTCAACCAAGTGGCTTATCATCACGTGGAAGTTTATAGCAGCCAAATACTCTGAACGTGTAATTTTGATTCTAAATGTGGAGGGAAAAACCGGAGAAAAATTCACCCAACCACAACAGGGACAGAGAGAGACACACTCGCAAACTCGACATATACAACAGGCTTCAGGGACGGGATTGAGCCCACGACCTCCTGCATACCAGGCGAGGGAGATATCATCTACCTTGCCACCGCGGCGCCCCAACTGGGATGTTTTTTTTTTATTCCCCACGTTTCGTTGGAGATTACACACGGTATAATGAGACAAACACAGCAGCTCTTTTTCGCGTGAAACAGCTTCCAGATCCACGTCAGTCAGTATGTGCCATGATGTCACAATGACAGCCATGTGGTACATTCTGATCTATTTTTATCAATGCGTCACAAGTCAGGGCCTTGAATAATCATGATGTAACTTTAATTATTATTATCCTCCGTTTTATCTCAGATGCCAGGCTACCTCATTCCACGAAGCACCGTGATGAGCTCACTAAAATAAAATTTCCTTCAGCAGATCGGAGAAAAAGGAACTCTATCCTCTCTACACAATATTGAATATGATCAATATTTTGTTGTCATCTGGAGGGAAAATTTACCTTCCATTTGTCTTTCCCATCATCAATGGCGTTCAAGGTTACTGCTTTTAAAGTGCAACCATTTTCTTTATGGTATTCAGTTGGTGCCTCGCGGTGCTTTTAAAATTAACTAACAATAATAGCCAACTTAGGCACTGCAACAACAGTGGCCCGGATAGATTTTGAGGACCATTAATGAGATTTAACAAAAAGCTATTTTATTTTTGATGTTCAACCGTATTTGCTGTTTATTCTCTCTGAACTGTCATTCTTAAACATGTTTTCTAAGTTTTGATGTTAGGTTAGTAACACGGAGTTAGTCTGTTCTGCTCTCCAGTTTCCTTGGTGAAAAGTGTTGCCCAATCCTGGCCATCTGGCTCAAAAACTTACTGAAATAATGAACAATAATCAGAGTTGATTGCTGGCTGATTGGTTGTGATTGGCAGGTTAGGTTAGTGGTTTGTGATTATATTGAAGTGTATTGTGTGTTATAAAGCTGACGTTTTAATGCCAGTATGACTTTAGTTTAGTGTTAATTGGTTATTAATAGGGTTAATTTAATAATTGTTTTGAGGATTATCATTGAGGGATGAGTGATACAGTTTGATTGAAGAGGTTGTGTTTCTTTGCTATAATACACGATCAATTGATTTATTTAAAATGGCTGGAGTTATTTGTTCCCATTGTGAATTTAGTGCTGAATACTCTCGCGGTTTCGTGCCAAGTTTATCGAGGTACAGAGGTCGGCCAATTGCACCCCCTGTGGCGGCTCGACCATTGACGGTTGACCGCGAGATTTGTGGGGGCTACCGTCCCCCGCCATCATCGAATTGTCGGGGCCGTTGTCTCCCGACTCCCCCGCTACATTCGTCCCACTACCCCCCGGCTGTTCTGTGAGGTCCGGGCTACTGGCCTCCACTTCCTCGCCCCCCTGTACCCCCAACTTGGTTGCTGACCGCGTCGGCATGTTTCAATCGGTGAGACCGCCTGCTCTACGCTTACAACGCGCTACGCTGTTCAGTGGCGGCGTGCCGTGGTGAGCGCGCTCGCAAAGTAAAACCCCGTCCCGCATGTGAACAAACAAGTATGGCTCGCCGACGCTTGATTCCCTCACACACACGCTCTACGCGCTCAGGCAATAACAAACACGACGCTGCTACCTGCCGAGTCCCGTGCACCAATCACACGCGAGGGAGTGGGGAGTCGTGGGTGGGAGGCCACGGGTGTCTGCCGTGCGCGTGCTGCTGATTGGAGGGGGTCACTTTGCTCCGATTTAAAGGGCCGTTTCAACAGCCGCGCGAATACGCACACGCCAGGCGCTTAGCTCGCTACCTCGCTATAGACAATTGCGCAGGCTCGCGACCGCAACACAGTCACACAGGCACGCGAGCGCTAAGTGCTACTGTTAAAAACCCGACAGGTACGCCAGCGATAAATACCACCGAAAACAGTTGCGTAGGGAGGCGAGCGCTAAGCACTACTGTAAACAATCACACAGGTATGCGAGCACTAAATACTACCGAAAACATTCGCGTAGGCATGCGCACGCTGAACACTCCGCCTCGTGGTAAACAACCGCACATGCACGCGAACACCAAGCACGCTCTACCCTCCTCTTCACACTCCCAAAGACCACACGACACAGTTTATCCCCCTACTAGTTATTTTATTTACCGCGAGTAACCCGTTAAACTATGCGTGATTGTGTGAGTCAGCAGGCCCTCCTAGCCTATCCTTCGGGAATCCTAGGCTCAATTTATCTTGCCTATCGCTCCGCTCTTTACCCTCGATTAAATCATTCACACTCACCTCTCTCTTACTTATGCTTACTTCCACTCTGCTGCGCTGAAAGCTGTAGACGGGCGAGGCTGTGGGTCATCTCCGTAGGGGGTTGAGCCTGGCTGCGCTGAAGCTCGTCACACGGACGTCTCGAACGGCTGACTCTCCTGCTCCAAGGCCCGTGATGATTTGAAAAACTCTGCCTCGCTACCCTAAGCCTCCGCATTTTATCCACCCTATCACGAAGGCATTCCGTGGTGCTCGTACTCGCCCACCCGTGCCCTTTCATATTCGGGTCTATAATCCCACCTATGACAAAAGGCATTCAGATGCTTCTGCACCCTTCCCACCCTGTCCATTTAGAGGCTTGGCTATTCTTGTCCCTTTGTTATCTAGATCCCTAATTCTGCCTATAACAAAGGCGTTCCGCTGTTCCCACACCCCGTGCCGCCCTATCCATTCAGATGTCGGAATGGTCCTGTCCCGTTGTTATTTGGATCCAAAATCTCACCTATAACAAAAGGAATTCAGATGCTTCCGCACCCGTGCCACATTGTCCATTCAGAGGCTTGGCTATTCTTGTCCCTTTGTTATCTAGATCTCTAATTCTGCCTATAACAAAGGCGTTCCGCTGTTCCCAGAACCCGTGCCGCCCTGTCCATTCAGATGTCGGAATGCTCCTGTCCCGTTGGTATTTGGATCCGTAATCTCACCTATAACAAAAGGCATTCAGATGCTTCTGCACCCGTGCCACCTGTCCATTCAGAGGCTTGGCTATTATTGTCCCTTTGTTATCTAGATCCCCAATTCTGCCTATAACAAAGGCGTTCCGCTGTTCCCACACCCCGTGCCGCCCTGTCCATTCAGATGTCGGAATGCTCCTGTCCCGTTGTTATTTGGATCCGTAATCTCACCTATAACAAAAGGCATTCAGATGCTTCTGCACCCATGCCGCCTGTCCATTCAGAGGCCTGGCTATTCTTGTCCCTTTGTTGTCTAGATCCCAAATCCTATCAAAGGCATTCTGATCTGTACCCCCCTTGGCCTCCTGACTCGTGCTTGTGTGTGTGTGCTTTCACTCACGGTGGCTCAACGGCCTCTGCCGTGACCACGTAACTTTAATATCAGGTCACGGCACTGCGGTGCATGTCAGCCTCGGGGGTAGATCGCCCAATTGCCCGGCCGCAGGAAACCATGAAGGCTTTCTTCAATTAGCTCAGAAGAGGCGACTCCGCTCCCACTCAATGTTCATTCACACGTGATGGAAGGCATATCAGTCAAAACGTTGGACATCGTGCAATTCACAAACTCATACTGGAGAGCTGCACAGCACAGCCACTGAAACCTGCGCAGTCGTAATGGCTACATTGGTTGAAGTCTCCTTGCTGCACCACATGAGGAGCTAAAAAGTTGCCTGGCACGCGTTTGTATCAAGCCGGCTGTCGACTGCATGCCACGGGGCACTGGAAGTTTTTGGGAGCTACTGGAACGCCACCTTTCCTGCAGATGCTTATCCTGGATCCCCACTCTGGCACGACCCAGCCGGTTTATACCGGTGTCGAATCCGGTCCTCCCTTGAATACCTTTCTTTTCTCCCCTAGTCCATCATCATCATCGTCCTCCTGCTGCTACTGCCACTCTCTGCCCCCGGCTCCCAGCTATGAACAGGCCTACTCCAACCCCTATCACTACCCCTACCACACTCTCTATGATTACCCCTACTCTTATCACACACCCTATAACTACGCCAACCACTATCACTACCTCAACCCCGATCACTACCCCAACCCCTATCACTACCCCTATCACTACCCAAACCCCTATCACTACCCCTACTGACACTACCCAAACCCCTATCAGAACCCCTACTAACACTACCCCAACCCCTATCACTACCCCTACTAACACTACCCAAACCCCTATCACTACCCCTACTAACACTACCCCAACCCCTATTAACTACCCCTACCAACACTACCCAAACCCCTATTACTACCCCTACTAACACTACCCCAACCCCTATCACTACCCCTACTAACACTACCCCAACCCCTATAACTACCCCTACTAACACTACCCCAACCCCTATCACTACCCCAACTGCTCCTTAACCACTCCCGCCTGTTCTCCTGTCACCATAACTACACAACCACCACTTTTAATCCCCCGTATTTATTATCTCAACCACTATCATCTCATGTACAATTTAATAACTGCTGTAAAACACCTTAGATTAAGGCGCTGCTATGTAGTCATTAATATAAACTATAAGAATAAGGGGCTGCTATACATAAATTGTGGTATTCCAGTAACTTATATAGCAGCACCTTTTTCTTATATCCTCTATATATGTCAGTGCCTTATTGTTATATTTTATATAGATTTATATACAGCAGAGCCTTATTCGCATATCTTATATAGATTGATATATAGCAGTGCCTTATTCTCAGATCGTTTATATATTTACATATATCACCGCCTTATTATAGCTTTTAAAGGTTTATATATAGCAGTGCCTTATCCTTATACCCTTTACTGTCCAGCAATTATTGGTTTAAGGCTTATAGCAGAGAAAGCAAAGAGAAAAATAGGTTCGTTTACATCTGTTTCAGAGATTTACAGAAAGCATTCGATATGACTAAATAAGATATAACGTGGGCAACACTAATATGCATTGGAGTTTATCAACAATATCTTATATCAATAGATGAATAAACCTTGATATGGTATCCTGAATTTGAGTTTTTAATTATACAGTTGTCATGCACTGAAGCGTTTCATGCTTCATTGGACTAAGACTTATTTTGACTCCCCCCCCCCCTTGACAATTTTCCAATGTAGAACCAATTCACCCTTGATTTAAAGCTTTCGTAACTGCAGTAATCCATGCTCTTTGGTTCTTTTGGTAAAGTCACTTAGTTAGAAATAAAAGAAAATAAAACAAAAAACTATTTTTCGATCACAACACAAGCGGTCGTCATCAGACAAAGGAGTCAGCCTCTAAAGGCAAACTGTTTATAAGGGTTTGGGGATGGGCGTAGCCCAAGTGCACCAACAACAACAGCAGATGCACGGGCGGTGCACAAGTGCCAATGCAGCAACAATGCCAATGCAGCAACAATGCCAATGCAGCAACAATGCTAATGCGGCAGCAATGCCAAACGCTGGGGATGCTGGGGGGGGGGGGGGGGGAATTAACTCGGAAAAACAGACTAGTACCCAGCAGATATGATGGAACAACCATAAACAGTTAAGGTTTTACCTGGTTACTAACACCCTTCCAATGATTGCTCAATTTGTATCCATCTTCTCGGTTGAAGTTTTGTCTATGTTTATATATCTGGATGGCTTCATGAACAAACCTTTTATAGTAGCCCGTAGGTTTGCAGAGTACCTTGGTCTCAGAAACAACAATATCATGCGAGCCCACAGCATTATAACAATGGTCAGCCACGGCAGAGGTATTGGTTCTGCCGTGTTTCAGATCTGTTTTGTGTTCGTGAACACGGTCGGAGACATGTCGTTTCATTTCCTCAATGTAACTGCCACCGCAGGTACAACTCAGTTTGTAACCAACGAATGTGTGGTACCACCGCGGCGGAGCAGCTCCATCGGAGGCCTATTCACCACTGTGACACCGCCACCGGGGAGTGACGACGCCGATGCGGAGTGCCCCTCGCCCCCCCCCCCCCCCACATCTATACACACACACACCCCACGTAGGGCCAGGAGGGAAGGTCACCTGGCCGACGGGTTTTTATCCAGAAGCCCCGAATGGGATCAAGCTTCATGGTTTCCCGCGGCCGGGAAATTGGGCGATCTACCCCAGAGACTGACACGCACCACGGCACCGTGACCTGACATTAAAGTTGCGTGGTCACGGCGGAGGCCGTTGCGCCACCGCGAGCGAAACCGCACACACACGGCACGGGGCGTGTGAACCGCGATATGCCTATGGTTATAGATGGGATTAAGAACTGAATGCCTGTTGTCATAGATGGAATTAGGAACTAAATGCCCTTGATTATTGGTGAGCTCCCGGGTCCAAATAACAACAGGATAGGAGCATTCAGGCCTCTGTATAGACAGGGCGGCGCGGGGCGGAAGCATCTGAATGACTTTTGTTCTAGAAAAGGTCACGGATCAGCATGTGAAAAAGGACGAAAATAACTCAGCCTCTGAATGGACAGGGCAGTACGGAGCGTGGGAACCACGGTACGCCTTTGTCATAAGTAATATTACAGATCTGAATATGAAGGAGCACGGGTGGGCAGGCGCCAGAGCAACGGAATGCCTTTAGGGTGTATAAAATACGGAGGCTTAGTGTAGCAAGAGATAGTTCTTCTTCAACATCATCGCGGCCCACGGAGCCTTGGAGCCGGCCGTTCGGATCGTCTGTGTGACGAGTTTGAGCGCAGCCAGGCACGATCTGCTACGGAGACGACTCACAGGATCGCCTTTCTACAGCGTTCAGCGCAGCAGAGTGGAAGTAATCGTAAGTAGAGGAGAGGTAAGTTTGGGCTATTTAATCGAGGGTAGAAAGCGGAGCGATAGGCAGGATAAGCTGAATCTGGGATCCTCATGGGATAGGCTAGGAGGGCCGGCCGACTCGCACAGACACACGTAGTTAGCGGGATACTCGCGGGGAATAAAACCGCTAATAGAGGATGAAACTGTGTCGTGGTCGCTGTGAGTACGAGGGAGGCGGAGTGTTTTTGTGCTCGCGCGCATACGCGGCTGTTTGCTGCGAATACGGGAGTGTAGCGTTTGGTGATCACGCGCACGCACGGTTGTTTACATCGAGGTGGAGCGCTTAGCCTACGCGGCTGTTTACGAGCGTGCTTGGTGTTCACGTGCGTGCGCGGTTGGTTAACACGAGGTGGGCTGTTCAGCGTGCGCGTGCCTAAGCGACTGGTTTCGGTGGTGTTTAGCGCTCGCGTGCCTGTGTGACGGGGTGGCGGTCGCGCACCCGCGCGATTGTCTAATAGCGAGGTAGCGAATTAAGCGCCTGGCGTGCGCGGATACGCAGCTGTGTAAAGCAAAGTAATCGCGGCGTGTTTGTTTTTGCTTAAGCGCGTGGAGCGTGGGTGGTAGGGAATCCCACGGCGGCACGCCGCACCTGCTTATTCGGGGGTTAGCGGTATGAATGGAATGGGGAGTCGGTGGGCAACGGCCCCGACAATTCAGTGATGGCGGGGGACGGTAGCCCCCACAAATGTGACATCCATGTACATCCTGAAATTGATCATCTGAAGTAAACTTAAACATAACAGAAAATGTCAAATATTCTGATCACAGATGCTTTCCAACTTTAGCTCAAAGGACCAATAAACCACT